>CM065597.1:12515709-13050227 GCA_033119425.1 Bufotes viridis | reverse complement strand
GATGCAGTATTATAATAATTATATTCATGCTTATTCGAATATGCAGTATTATATTATTTAAATTGTTGTATATAGGCGCAGCATTATTGTTAATGTTGAGCGAATTGACGTATCCGAAGTGGAATTTAATCCGAAATGGTAAGGAATATTTTTTTTTTTCTAAAATTGTGGCTGCACATGTTACACAGTAATAGTTAGAAGCCCGGGAACGAGAGATCACCCACAATCCTGTGCAGCCAGACAATCATATTTTAGCCATCCCCCTGTGATGTCACAGCCCTATAAAACCCTCATCCCATGTGGTCTTCGCCATTTCACTGTGAGCTAAGCATAGGGAGAGATGTGGCAAGTGCTCATGGGCTAGGGACAGTATTGCTGAAAATAGCGGAAATAATAATAATAATTAGAGATGAGCGAATTATTGAAATGATTCGCTGAAATGCATTTTTTTTGTAAGTAGCAGGTGCAATGACAGGGAGCTGCGAGAGCGCCGCCCCCCATAATTGTACCCCTCAGATGCCTTGTTCATACATGATCGAGGCATCTGAGTGTAAAAAATGTGTAAAATTAACATTAAAAAAACTAAATCAAACTTACCGCCTCTATTTGTTTGTGATGGGCTGGCTGCCGCCATCTTGCTTGTAGATCTGTTCCGAAATCTCACGCAGCGCGAGATGACGTCATCACGTTGGCCGGCGTGGTAATGTCATGACGTCACCACGCACGGGATTTCGGCCGAGATCTTCAATAAAAATGGCGGCGGGCAGCCCATCGCCAGAAAATGGAGGTGGTGTGTTTGAATTATTTTGTTTTTTACACTACTTCAGGTTAAATCAATTCGCTACCATGAAGCACGAGGAAATTCGGCTTCGAGGCGAATCAAATTCATCCTGAAATTCGGATAGAATTACACTTTGTGGGATTCGATTCGCCCATCTCTAAAAAAAGTATAATAATAATCTTTATTTATAGTTTTAAAAAACAATATTGGAGATTGAGAGTGCAAGGGGAGTTCAGGGACAAAGCAGGAAGAGTGCAGGGAGATCATAGGGTGAGTTTTTGAGACTGTAGATAGAGGATAGGGAGACAGCAGGGAGACTGCAGTTTGAGTGCAATCGCCATGTGCATCTTGTTCAAATGCTGGCACATTCATAGTTACAGTATTTTTTACCGATAAGACACATTTTTCCCTCCCCAAAATTGGGGGAAAATGTCAGTGTGCGTTATGGGGCTAATACTAATGAGCGCTTCCATAATGGAAGGGCCCATTAGTACAGGAGGACTGGGAAGCAGTGAATACAGTGCTTCCCGGGCTCTGTACTCAGCCCTTCTGGTCCTCGGCCGCTCGCTGTTCTGTGACTGCGCACAGCATGAGGACATTGGCGTGCTGTGACCTCATGCTGTGCACATTGGATCACAGCACAGAGCACAGTAGGCTAAACTAGAAGTGTGTAGATATGAAAAGCAGCAGTATCTGGAACAGAAGAGGTAAGTTGATTTTTAATTGTTTTTTTAATGTCTGCTCTGAAGTCTGTTTAGGGGTCATTCACATTGGGGACCTGATCTGAGAGCTGCTTGAGGTCATATTTACATTTGTGGTCTGATCTGAGGTCTGCTTGTGGGTCATTTATAGAGATGAGGGAAGTTTTTAAAAATTTGATTTGGACGCTTCGGGGAGTTCTTCCGAAAAATTAGATTCAATCCAAATTAATTTGTCATTAAGAGTGTTAAAGATCAGCTATTTCCCAGCCTACAGGGAGAGTGTATCTTGATGTAACACTGTGCATTGCAGAAACATGAATAGCTAGTCCATTGTGGAAGTGAAACAGTTACTGTGTGTCAATATGACATGCAGGTGACAGGCATCACTCTTAGACTCAGTTCACACTTCACTTATTTGGTCAGTTATGGGTCAAAAACTGACCGAATAACTGAAGTGTGAACTCAGCCTTACAGGTCAATGTCAGCTTCATATATAATTTACTTAATCAAGCAGTGGCTCAAGATTCTACTATACAGTGAAAGAGCGCTCTCCTTTTACACTGTCTGCTGATTCCACATAGATTGCTAGAGAACCTATTCTGTTACACGCTGATACAAGTAGCGGACCCATGACAGAGTGGAGAGGGGGAGAGGGTGTCAGCAGTAAGTTTGTGTTGACGTCACTGTTTACTTTTCCATTCTTCTGATCCATCAGAAGAACAACCCCAAAAAAACTGATCTTGTCTTTTCATCATATGCCTTCACACGGTAGTACGTGGTCAGTAATTGATCAATATTGGTAAGGCTAAAAAGAAAAGGAGTAGGTCCGAAACAGAGATGACACCTTATGTGTTTATTTCTTTGTCCTCTGTGTTTTGGACCCACTCCTGCTACTGGTTTCCAAATGATGGTCAAATCCTGATGCAAAATATTGATCTGGTGCGGCAGCACACTGCAGTTCAGAACATTACTGCCAGAATGATCTAGTCTGATGCATCAGGCACCGGTATATGGAAAACCTGGCTAATCCAAGCCTGATTAATCTTCAGAAAGGTTAATCTCTCAACATTTCCTGTTGGAAGGAACTATACCCCCCCCCCCCTCACTAAACACCTGCTCTGATGCTACACTTCTGACAGGGCAGGAAAGCTTACCCAGGGTGAACCCGGCCAGTTGCGGTCACAAATCAAGTTTGGCTGCCCAGTAGTCCAGGGGATCTTGGATCTGGGGTGGCAAAGTGCAGTATGCCACCACCTGCTGGTTCAGGTTCTGCTCCATGTCCTGCTGCTGCTGTTGGGCGGTTTCTTCAGTAAGCGGTTGAAGAAAAGTGCTCATTAGAGACTCAAGACTTAAGTTGCTGCTGATGGAGCTGGTGCTGCAACTGCCCCCCTACCCTCCTTCAGCAGTTATGGCAGTGGAGCATGAGCACATGGGATCCCCCCGGTCACACCATTGTGAGGATGGGCGATGGCGCACATAGTCAGTGGCCAACTGACTACATACTGTAGGATGTGTCGATAGTAGTTTAGTTGATTCTCCCTTTCAGGTGTAAAAAAAAAACCCATTTTGGTCTGGTAGCGGGGGTCTAACATTGTGGAGAGCAACTTGTCATTCCTCTGCTGAATGGTGATAATGCAGCTGCCACTATGCAAGCAACTCAGCATGCATCTGGCCATTTTCATAAGGGACTCAGAGGGACTTCCTGCCTCCATCTCCACTACATACAGCCACGGTGTTTCGGGGTTATCTGTCTGATCTTCCTCATCGCCCTCTAGCTCCTCATGCTCCTCCTTTTCCTGTTCCTCTCCTGTCACTTGGGTCCTCCTCCTCTGCCAGTTCAGCCCCCACAGGGCTCAGGTGGCCGTGAAATGTAGCTGCAACATCTCCTGTGCCAGCAAGATTTATCAGCATCTGCTGATAAAGATGTGAAGGAGTGGAATAATCCCATAGTCCTGGCAACTTATAAATAAAGTGGCCTCTTCAAAGGGCCTAAACAAACGGCAAGTGTCATGCCTAAGCTGACACTGGCTAATGTCAAAGTTACACAGGGGAGTACCCCTGTCTGCGTGCATCATCAAGAAATCGTTCATGGCCTTCCTCTGCTCATATAGCCGGTCCAACATCTGGAGAGTGGCATTCCAACGTGTGGAAACATTGCATGTGAGGTAATGTTGGGGACCCCCATTCTGCCTTTGCGGCTCAAGGAGGGAGTGTTTTGCAGGGTAAGAGTGACTAAAGTGCATGCACAGTTTGACGTTTTGCAGTTGGGTGGAAGCCTTGAGGAACCCGTTTAGAACCATATTAAAGATGTGCATCATACAAGGCGAATGGGTCAGCCCTTCTTGATGCAGCGCCGACACATTGTACTTCCTGTTATCGGTGACCAGTTGGCGAGGAGACAGCCAGGATTCATTTTCCTGGTTGATAAACGCGGAGCAGTTCTTTCCCAGTGTGACTTCGTTCGCCCAGGCTGGGCAGGTGCAGAATAGCGTGACACCACCATGCTCTGCATAGGAGGTATGCTGGAGGATCCCTCTGAATTGTGCCTAAAGTGGAGGCTGAGGATAAGGTGGAGGATGAGGAGGACATTGGCGCCACAATCACAGCATGAGGACATTGAGGCAGCATTGCCACCACCTGGGCAAGTTGCTGGTGTGCCTGGGAAGGAACCACATTTACCCAGTGGGCTGTAAAGGATATATATTGTCCTTGACCATAGTCAAAGCCCCACACCTCGGCGCTGCCGTGAACTGTACCAGACATCAATAGGCTCAAGGACTGGCCCACCTTCTGTTTTATGAACCTATGCAGAGCTGGCTCTGCACAAGTCATAAGTTCTCTGAAATGGGCAGAGTGAACCACATGAATAAAGAGGGACTGTAGTGCTTAAAACTTGGCCGGGTGTAGATTCATGGCCGCATCCCTAACCGCTCTCAATACCTTCTCCCATGCGACTCTCATCATCGCTACTTGCACGCCTACAGGAGGAAGCAGTGGACCTCCCCTCCAAATCTGCACTGGGCAGTAGCTGCTAACTGTCCTCAGCAGTGGCGTACCGCCCATAGAGGCAGACCACGACACTGCTATGGGGCCCGCAGCACTGGGGGGCCCGGAGCGCAGAGAAGGCCCCGCCCACATTATTTGGCCCCGCCCACATTATTTGGCCCCACTTTCTTTCTGCAGCCGGCTCTTCTTCCTGGCCTGAACTTCCTGAATGCTGCCGTGCCTGGCCCTGGCTGCCTGAGACTGAGAGAGCAGACTCAGCAGAGACTGGTATGTCAGATTGTCAGATACTGACAGTCTGACACTCAGGTGAGGGTGGAATTTGGCCAGGCAGCAAGAGAGAGGAGGGGTAGGGAGGGGGACAGTGTGGGACATGCTTCAATCTGCCCCCCAAAATGCCCATGGGGGAGAAGTAGGAAGAAAGCACACTGTCCTGAGAATTTTGGGGGGCATTAGGGGTTGGGGGGGCTCATAGAGGACAGTGTGCTTTCCTCCTACACCTTCTCCTTCCTAACACCCCCCTGGCATTTTGGAGGGCATTAGGGGTTGGATATTAAAGGGTTTCTGTCATCAGGTTTACACATTATAAGCTGTCTGACATTAGCTATGTGCTAATGTCAGAGCAGCTTGATAATGTGTTTTTTATGTAAATCCGAGTTATATTTATGCTAAAAAAAGTATTTTTATAATATATAAATTAGCCTCTAGGAGCAGGGGGGGCGTTGCCCTGCTCCTAGAGGCTCTGTGCGCCAACCTGCTGCCACGCCTCTTCTTTCCTTGATTGACAGTGCCGGGCAGCGATCCCCTGCTGCCTCCGGCACTGTCTCCTTGCGAAATCCCGAGCCTGCGACGCCGCTCTGTATTCGGCGCAGGCGCGGTGAGTTGAGGACCGAGTGAACCATTCAAGGACAGCAGGATTGGTCGTTAAAACATAACCGCCGGATGACACCGGCAGCTCTGGCATGTGTGCTATCACCACTTCTTTTTCTGCTGCTACTTCTGCTGGCTCCAGCAACATTTTTGCCAATGCTAGTTCCTTTGGAGGGCCCTGGAACCACTTTGTTGAACATACTGTATGGTAACAGTAACAGTATATGTAACATAAATTATTCAATGTCAATGTGGATACCACACAAACAGTTATATTGCACAGGTTATTCACACGAATATGAGAATCAAGGCCTAATGGAATTGCTTATTTATTAAATCAGGTGGACACCACACTAATGGTTATTTACATTGTTTATTCACTCCAATATAATAATCAAGGCCTAATTAATTGCTTATCTATGAAATCAGGTAGACACCACTGTAACAGTTATATTACACTGTTTATTCATCCCAGTATGAGAATCAGGGCCCAATGGAATTGGCTAACTATAAAATCAGGTAGACACCACACTAAGAGTATATTACACAGCTAATTCACCCCAAATTGAGAATAAAGGCGTAATAGAATTGCTTTTCTATTAAACAAGGTGGGCACCCAAATAACAGTTAGATTACACAGCTTCTCCACCCTAATTTGAGAATAAAGGTATTATAGAATTGCTTATCTATTAAAAAATGTGGGCACCGTTCAATTAGATAGCTCTGTGTCCTACATAGGCGATTGATGCAAACTGCACTGTTTCCCAAGGATCCCTTCAGCTGACAGAGCCTGCACTGTACTGCTGTCTCCCTACGCTCTCCCTATAGTGTCTGAAAACTCTCCCTACAATGTCCCTATCCCAGATTATACTATTAAAAGATCTGTAAAACACTTTCCCTAGCACTTGTGGCTAGAGTTGAGCGGACATCTGGAAGTTCGGGTTCGCCGAGTTCGGCCGAACTTCCCCGCAAAGTCCGGGTTCGGGACCCGAATTTGACCCTGAACCCAAACCCCATTGAAGTCAATGGGGACCTGAACTTTGGGGCACTAAAATTGCTCTAAAAGAGTCATGGAAAGGGCTAGAGGGCTGCAAAAGGCAGCAGAATGTGGGTAAGAGCATGACAAGTGCCCTGCAAGCAAATGTGGATAAGGAAATTACTTAAAATAAAATAAAATAAATAAAAATTAAACATAACAATCTTGAACTAGGAGGAGGAGGTCCATATGGAGTAGGAGGTTGAGGAGGTGGTGGATGTGGCGGTGTAGACCCCAAAACATTGGGAAATATAGAAAAGAAAATGAAAAGAAAGAGCACTGGAGTATAACAAAGGCTGGGTGAGGCCGGTATACATGCCTATTCTGCACAAGGTACGGACAAGTCCTGTGGGATCCATGCCTGGTACATTTTAATGAATGTGAGCTGCGCTTGTCTGTGATAACGCCCCCTTCTGTTCTAAACACACCTTTAGACAATGCACTGGCTGCAGGGCAGACCAGCACCTCCAAGGCATAAAGCGCAAGCTCAGGCCATGTGCCCAATTTGGAGACCCAGAATTTGAATGGGGAAGGCCCATCAGTCAGTACGTGTAGGCGTGTGCAGCACACCGTGCTCCACCGTGTTGCTGAAATGCTGCCTCCTGCTAAGACGTTCCATATCAGCTGGTGGTGCTGGTTCTTGTGGTGTGCTGACAAAGCTTTTTCACATTTGGCCATGCTAACACTGCCCTCTGAGGTGCTGGTGGTGCCCCAGCTGCATTGGCGACTTCTTCCTCCTCCTCTGTCTCTGCCTTGTGCTTTCACTGAGGCCCCGGTGTCAGGTGGGAATGCCATCAGCAGCACAGCGTGCGCTTCTAAGGGGTATAGAACACCCAACAATCTAAACGCTGCTAAATTTACAGAATATATTTCCCAGTCAGGTATGCAGTGCAGGTGTAGTGTGAAAGAAAAAAGTAGTACAGATCACCCAACAATCTAAATGCCGCCGAATTTACAGAATATATTTCCCAGTCAGGTGTGCAGGGCAGGGGTAGTTTGAAAGAAAAAAGGGGTCATGGAGCGTCCCCGTCATCCAGCATCTATTCGCCCCGCTGAAGAATTATTTTGAAAGTGTATAGAAGCTACGCAGTGGCCACGCAGAAATGCAGTGCAGGCCACAAATGTACTGTATGGCAAAAAATAAGTGTTTTTTTTTCACCAACAATGTCACAGTTGCATTTACTGGTTAGATTTCACTCTCAGAAATGCAGCGCAAAAAGTGTGCTTTTTTTTAACCCCGTAAGGATTGGGCTCATTTTCACATTAAGGACCAGGTCATTTTTTGCAAATCTGACCAGTGTCACTTTATGCATTATTAACTATGGGATGCTTTTACCTATCGTATTGATTCTGAGATGTTTTTTTGTGACAAATTCTACTTTATGTTAGTGGTAAATTTTTGCCAATACTTACCTAATTTCTTTGTGAAAAATTCCAAAATTTCATCAAAAATTGGAAAAGTTAGCATTTCTTTGCTTGTAAGAAAAATGGACATGCCAGATAAATAATATATTGATTTGCATATTCAATATGTCTATATTTTGGCATCATAAAGTTGACATGTTTTTACTTTTTGAAAACGTTAGAGGGCTTCAAAGTTGAGCAGCAATTTTCAAATTTTTCATGAAAATTTCAAAATCAGATTTTTTCAGGGACCAGTTCAGTTTTGACGTGAATTTGATGGATATTTTGTTAAAAAATCCCCCATAACTGACCCATTATGAAAACTGCACCCCTAAAAGTATTTAAAATGACATTCAGAAAGTTTGTTAACCCGTTCAGTGTTTCACTGGAATAGCTGCAAAGTGGAGGAGAAAATCCAAAATCTAACAAAATTCGTAGCCCAATTTCTCCCGAGTCAGAAAATACCTCATATGTGGATGTAGAGTGATCTGTGGTGAACTACACGGCTCAGAAGAGAAGGAGTGCCATTGGGATTTTGGACAGAGAATGTTGCTGAAATGTTTTTTGGAGGGCATGTCACATTTAGAAAGCCCCCATTGTGCCAGAACAGCAAGAAACCCCCACATGGCACACCATTTAGGAAACTAGACTCCTCAAGGTACATAACAATGGGTACGGTGTCCCTTAACTGCCCACAGGTGTTTGGCGAAATGTTGTTAAAGTTGGATGTCAAAATGAAAAATTTGATTTTTTACACTAAATTGCTGGTGTTACCCCAAATTTTTCATTTTTACAAGGGGTAATAGGAGAAAAAACACCCCAAACTTTTTAGCCCCATTTCTCTCAAGTAAGGACATTCCCCATATATGGACGTAAAGTGCTCTGCGGGCGAACTACACGGCTCAGAAGAGAAGAAGCGCCATTGGGATTTTGGAGAGAGAATTTGGAGGTTTAAAATTTGGAAGACATTGGACAAATAAATTAAAATGGGAGAAGGGCACGTGTCACACTGAGTGGTGGTGTCCCTACGTATCCCCCTCCTTTTACATACACTGCACTTTTTTGGGGACTTTCCCTGCTTTACAGTATGGGGGATCACACCAGGAAAGTGTTGGCCAGGGACGATCCAGCCTCCAGTTCCCAAAGTACTCCGGCCTGCTCTTTCCCAGTCAGAAAAGATCAGGGCCTTGAGGACTGCCTCATAGAACTGGAGGAATTTCCCTGTGTTGGCAGCACTCTGGGACAGCACAAAAGAGTTGTACAAGGCAACCTGCACCAAGTAGACCACAACTTTTTTGTACCATGCCCGGGTTTTGCGCATGGCGTTATATGGCTTGAGGACTTGATCAGAGAGATCAACTCCTCCCATATACCGATTGTAGTCCACGATACAATTTGGCTTGAGGACCGGTGCCGCGGTACCTCGCACAGGGACAGGGGTGATGCTGTTACCGTGGACAGGAACAGGTTTCCACTGGTAAGGGCACGGATCTCACCCCTGGCGATAGGTATCTGGAGGGGTGGGTAGGGAGGCCTCGTTGACTTTTCCGCACGGTCCCACAAGCCGACTTGGATCTGGCGGCGAGGGACTGGAACAAGGGGATACTAGTGTAAAAGTTATCCACGTACAGGTGGTAACCCTTATCTAGCAGCACACAAGTTTCCCGCTAACACCCAGAGTGGGGGGACATTCTGGGGGTTCCATATGGGAATCTCGCCCCTCGTACACACGAAACTTGTATGTGTACCCTGAGGTATTCTCACAAAGTTTGTACAGCTTCACACCATACCTCACCCGCTTAGTGGGAATGTTCCGGTGGAAACTGAGTCTCCCCGTGAAAGCAATGAGAGACTCGTCAACAGAGACCTCCCTTCCAGGTACATAGGCCTCCAAAAATTTGGCCCCGAAGTGATCGATGACAGGCCTGATTTTTTACAGGTGGTCATAGGCCGGATCACCTTGGGGGCGACATGCTGCATTATCTGCATAATGCAGGCATATCTGAATTTCCTCAAAATGGCAACATGTCATGGCCAAACAGTAGGGTGGGGTCTGGTAGAGGATGTTCAAACTCCAGTACTCGCTGACACTGTGTTTTTTGACTAGGCCCATGTGCAGCACGAGGCCCCAAAGCGTCCTCATTTCGGCTGCACTGACCAGCGTCCAGCCACCGGACCTAGCCAAAAAGAAGCCCGGGTGTTGAACAATAAACTGTTAGGTGAACAAGTTCATTTGCTCCACCATCATCAGATTCACAAAGTGGTCACTGATAAAAAAAAAACTAAAAAATTAATATTCAGTGAATCTCACTGTGCGAACTTGGTTTTCTGTTTGGCCAACAAAGTCAGGAATCACAGGCTCAAAATCCTCTGGGGTACTCCAGGCAAATTCACCAGTAGGGGGCATAGGTGGACTTGCCTGGTGGGCTGGGAAACTAGTAAGAGCCCCATGGCTGCTCAAACTCGTGTGAGCCACAGGGTCCCTGACATGGGGGGCTCCTGTCTCCGCTGCCTTGGGGGCTCATCATCATCACTAGATGATGAGGAGAATGAGGATGCCAACAGGAAAGTGGGGTCATCCTCGTCCTCACCGGGGCTCTCAGAGTCGGAGACCAGCTAAGCATATGCCTCCTCGGCCGATAACATCCGGCGGGCCATCTTCTAATGCTAAACGGGAGTGTGTGTGTGTAAAACTTTATTTAGTGTGTGTGTTTCGGGGGCCGGACGGTGTGTTTTTATGTATACCCTACCCTAACCCCGAAAAATTGCTCACACCCCAAAAACCAAGCTGATCAGCGTTGGGATGGGCGATGCGCTAACAGTGGCCGGACGCTCTTTTATGGCTAAGAGCACCGGCCACAGTCAGTGCACCTACAAAAAGAAAAAAAAGCTTGCATCCAAAAAATGTGGGGGGGAGAGGCAAGCTGCAGCACCCCTGGGGGGTCGAGGGTCGCACTGCTGAGGGTGCTGTGGACTCCAGACACCCTCAGATCCGGGAGCTGCACACAAAAGAAAACCTTTCAACAAGCGCCATTAAATCACCGAAAACCAAACTCGAACCCAAACTTTTATGAAAATGTTCGGGTTTGGGTCCGGGTATGAAAATTCTGGTACGAACCCAAACTTTACAGTTCGGGTTCGCTCAACTCTAGTTATATTATTGTACATAGGAGCAGTATGATAGTAGTTATATTCTTGTACATAGGAGGCAGTATTATAGTAGTTATGTTCTTGTACATAGGAGGCAGTATTATAGTTGCTATATTCTTGTACATAGGAGCAGTATTAAAGTTGCTATATTCTTGTACATAGGAACAGTATTATAGTAGTTATATTCTTGAACATAGGAGCAGTATTATAGTAGTTATTTTCTTGTACATAGGAGCAGTATTATAGTAGTTATATTCTTGTACAAAGGAGGCAGTATTAAAGTAGTCATATTCTTGTACATAGGAGGCAATATTATAGTTGCTATATTCGTGTACATAGGAGGCAGTATTATAGTTGCTATATTCTTGTACATAGGAACAGTATTATAGTTGCTATATTCTTGTACATAGGAGCAGTATTATAGTAGTCATAGTCTTCTACATTAGAGCAGTATTATAGTTTCTATATTCTTGTACATAGGAGCAGTATAATAGTAGTTGTATTTTTGTACATAGGAGCAGTATTATAGTAGTTATATTCTTGTACATAGGAGGCAGTATTAAAGTAGTTATATTCTTGTACATTAGAGGCAGTATTGTAGTAGTTATATTCTTATACATAGGAGGCAGTATTATAGTAGTTATATTATTGTACATAGGAGGGAGTATTAAAGGAATTACTTTTATTCTTGTACATAGAAGGCAGTATTAATGTAGTTATATTCTTGTACATATGAGCAGTATTATAGTAGTTATATTCTTGTACATAGGAGGCAGTATTATAGTACATATATTCTTGTACATGGAGGCAGTATTATAGTTGTTAAAATCTTTTACATAGAAGCAGTATTATAGTAGTCATAGTCTTGTATATAGGAGCAGTATTATAGTAGTTATATTCTTGTACATAGGAGGCAGTATTATAGTTGCTATATTCGTGTACATAGGAGGCAGTATTATAGTACATATATTCTTGTACATAGGAGCAGTATTATAGTAGTCATAGTCTTGTACATAGGAGCAGTATTATAGTTGCTATATTCTTGTACCTAGGAGCAGTATTATAGTAGTCATAGTCTTGTACGTAGGAGCAGTATTATAGTAGTTATATTCTTGTACATAGGAGCAGTATTATAGTAGTTATATTCTTGAACATAGGAGGCAGTATTATAGTAGTTATATTATTGTACATAGGAGGCAGTATTAAAGTAGTTATATTCTTGTACATAAAAGGCAGTATTGTAGTAGTTATATTCTTATACATAGGAGCAGTATTATAGTAGTTATATTCTTGTACATAGGAGGCAGTATTATAGTAGTTATATTCGTGTACATAGGAGGCAGTATTAAAGTAGTTATATTCTTGTACATAAGAGGCAGTATTGTAGTAGTTATATTCTTATACATAGGAGCAGTATTATAGTAGTTATATTCTTGTACATAGGAGGCAATATTATAGTAGTTATATTATTGTACATAGGAGGGAGTATTAAAGTAATTACTTTTATTCTTGTACATAGAAGGCAGTATTAATGTAGTTATATTCTTGTACATATGAACAGTAATATAGTAGTTATATTCTTGTACATAGGAGGCAGTTTTATAGTACATATATTGTTGTACATAAGAGGCAGTATGATTACAGTTATATTATGAATGATACATAGTCAAAATAATTTTAATATAATTTTGGAGCATATTGGTCTTCTGGTACGGTACATATCCAGCTTTGGCTACAGAATGGAGTGACACCAATCTTACCCATTCTCTGTATGAACTGCAGCGTACATGCTTGTTATTTGTACTCTTTTGAAGTCACATGCGGAACCATCAAATTCCAAACGATCAGACACAAAGGAGAAGCATAGGGAAGATACTACTTCTTTGTTGGTTTTGATTCTCAGTTGCCTTAGAGACCCTAAAAACCTCTGGTGCTTTTGAAAATGGACAATGGGAAAGCAAAGAAAGAAGCGCAATTATATACACAACATGATTATAGGGAGCTGGCAAAAATAATGTTCTAAATAATAAAATCTTCTGCTCACCTGTGCAGTCCAAATTGCTGGCAGCACTGACACTGCTTTTAAGTGTGTGATCTCAGGACTTTAATGAATAATACGAGACTTTTTGAAATTCTTCTAAATAGGTAAGATAAATAAAAGGTAAATCCACACAAATCTCAGTCATTCATAGTTATATAATTATCCCTGATCTACTTATGAAGTCCTGATTAGAGTCCATTCACACGTCCGCATGTTTGGTCCAGATCCGTTCCGGATTGTGCGGAACTTCCGGACAAGAAAAGGCTTTTCTATTTAAACACTTGTGGACGTGTGAATGGACCCTTAATCTAATAATTTGTTCATCAGATCCATACAGCCTACAATACACTGTTTAATCAGAGCTCTTCCAGCTTTTAATGGTGACAACTTACTTTTCATAAAAATGAATTAGAAGTTCTCACACCTATTTCTATGCAATACTATAAAATTACTGATTGTTTGGGCTCTAAAATGTTATGTCTAAAGTGACAAGAAATCTAAATCTTTTAGAGGTCATTGGTGGATTTGTTTTTTATCCGCTGTTCAAATGGCAATGTGAATCCAGCTGAAAACGATGGCGGAATTTGTTGCCTACCAGTGTGGGGTGCACAGAATGTGTTCAGTGTCTTGGCTGCAATATGTCCCATGGAATCAGACTCAGTGGTTTTGTCCCCGTGTCCGGCAGGGAGTTCTGTGAAGTGATATGAACAAGTTGTGGACTTGACTCTGGGCACAGAGCATACATAGCTTCTATGTTGGCAGAGCTAGTCACCAATACTTAGAGGTTTTGGTGTGTATTAATTTAGGGGCTTGAAGTCTGAAGTTCTGAACATATTTTATTTCTGTAGAAGGTGCAGTCATCAGGAGAAGACATCATTGCAACCTGGGTAGGATAGAGAAGTAAAGGAAATAGGGATTTTATATTTAGAGAAGACATCACCTGTGAATTACTGGATTTATAGTAGCTGTCAGCTCTCCTATTTTGTCATTTATACCAACTGTTATACCCATGTGGAGCAACAGAACTCTGAGTTTTGTGACAATTAGACTCAGGTCGGTGAAAGTAAAGGGTTTGTTTAGTGCATAACATCTTTTTGGAAATGCTTGGAGCACTTTAAAATAAAGAAATAAGTTCCTATTTATGCTATTGCTCAGAAACCTACCGCTCTCCTTTCACTCTCGGGCAACGGTCACACGTCGTTTAAGCAAGTGATCACTGTGGCAAATCATTGTTCAAAACGGTATCACCAGTGATTGGACACAATGGTCACATGTTTGGATGGCACATGACCATGAAGATCTGACACTTTGTTGGGGACCAGATAAACGGCACTGGATCAACATTAATAATATTGAAGTGCTTCCAGGATTTCTGAAAAAAAATGCATGCAGAATGGCATCTAATAGTTACAGCCTCTTGAAGAGTTCACTTTTAAAACTGGAAACTACAGCAATTACATTACACCCTAACTGTGCACAGGGGCAAAGCTAAAGGCTCATGGGGCCTGGTGTAACAGTTCAGCTTGTGATCCCCTTTCCGCAGTGCTTTGTGGCCAGGGGAAGGGAAACACATAGCCTTCGTGCTGCAAGAGTCAAAGGTGTAACATGACCAGCATGCACTTTCTGTAATAATGGTGTTTTTTTTATATGTGGCTGAAGCTTCTTTGGGCCCTCTCAGGCTCCTGGGCCCAGTAGAGACTGCTACCCCCTATAGCTACACCCCTGACTGTGTACTCTTTACATCAATTACACACCAGGTGCCATAACCTGACTCCCTATGTCTAGCTGATTCTTTGCACATAGCTTTTCTGCACACAGTTCACGTTAACTCATTCAGGAACAGTTCTGCTAGACCAGGCATGTCCAAACTCTGGCCCTCCAGATGTTGCAGAACTACAACTTCCATCATGCCCTTCTGTAGGTTGATAGCTGTAGGTTGTCCAGGAATGATGGGAGTTGTAGTTTTGCAACATCTGGAGGGCCAGAGTTTTGACATGCCTGTGCTAGACCAACGGACAGCCCCCAGTGCAGTAACTGGACATGCACTGCCTGGAGCAACTTCATACACCATGCAATGACTGGACATGCACTGACTGGAGTGACTTCACACACCTATAGTCCAAAGGGTCTGACACTTTTTGGGGTGCAATACAAGTATACAGGAATTAAGAGCTGCAGCAACATCTCTGTGTATTTTACATGAAAAAGCCTTTAGGTTACATGCATATACAAGCTGAGGAAATTTGGTTGAGCAGGAAAGATCTTTTTGATGTCTAAAATTTATTTTGTCATATCAACTCTAGATGTACCATGACCTGGTTGAATGAAACCTTATGCAGACAGGCCAAACAATTCTTCAAATGTATTCTTCCTACCGTTCAATCTCCAAGGAAAAGGTTCTAAAAATATCAGAACAGAACAAATAGAAAAAAAGGGGGACATTTTTAAAGAAGGGGTTTTTCCATGCCTTTCTCAAGTCCCTCTGTGTTGCTGGTGGAAGTGCCAAAGTCATGAAGTGGCACAGGCCTCTACATAAGTTGGATGCTCCCTCCAGCAGTCAGCCGGCCCACCCATTCCCTTGCCCCTTTTCTTGCCTGTTGTGGCATATAACTGTTAATAAATGCGGCCGAAATGTTTAATATTTGGATATCTTGTTATAGTATCACAAATTAGTGGTAACTATATGAGTTACCACTCGTAGACACGGGCACTAGACGGGCTAGCTCTGAATAGATGTCTTCTTAAAGAAGAGATAGACCATTTATCAACAATCCCTTACAAGTAAGTGCTTAGAAAACCAGGTATGTCCCAAGGCGGGATGTCTTTCATGTAACAATATACGTACAAGTGTAGCTCTGTCAGCTTATTTTGTTGGCTGCTATGGGACCCACAAATTGTTGGTCCAGTTTCTTTTGCTCTGGGGTGCCAAGACCTTGAGTGTATGGAGGAACTGCATTGTTAGCGAACAAAGGGTAATGAATTGGACCACGAGTTATGGAAAAGGTGTAGAGGTGGACCAGATACTAGGTGCTTCTAGGGAAATACAAAAAATGATATTCTTTTGCTTTACTATTTTTATTATAATTTTTTATTTTTTTATATTTTTTTATTTTTTGTTTTTTATTCTCACTAGTTCCACTACGAAGCCCCTATAATTGGATAAATGTCAATATTAAATTTATATTGATATATCCAGTTTTAGATTTATATCGCATCATTAACACATACAAGACGCAAATGCGGTATTTTACCCATTGTATATTTCATTCCATTTTATTTGTCCTTTATATAATTTTTATATGTATAATGTTTCTTATATGTTGAAACAGCAAATATTGACCTCCACATATGAGTAGAGTATACCAGTTATAGCAGACAAATCCATTCCATATGTTAGTTAACTGGCAATAACTCCGCCCTTTTAAAAAAAAAATATAAAAAGGACTCAAAAAGTTGTACTGTCTACCATTGATGAAGGAGCTAGCAGCCCCGAAATGCGTATGGTTTGAGGAGACACTACACAAGAGAATATTTGCATACATTTTGGAATAAAGCGCATGTATTTCCACTATATTGAATAACAGTGCTCCGAAGTCGGCAACAACTATTGGAGCCAATATTACTAGGAAGGATTGGCAATCCCGCTACACGTGGGACGCCAATTAGGTGAGACTTACTGCAGATACCGAGCTTGGAAGAATTGCCATACAAGCCTGATGATCAAGAGTGGTAACGTACACTGCATATCTAAGCTGTATATCTAAGCTGTTTATCTAAGCTTACTCATCTAAGTCTGCATCTCCAACATTGCGATATGATGAAGTGGGAGATGAAGAGTTTAGATAAACCAGCTTAGATAAGCAGCTAAAAAATATGCTCCTGGAGTTTGGCCGGTAAGGTTACTAAGTGTATTTTTTGGCAAATAATTGGAAAATTGCATTTGAATTTCCACTCAAAACTTAGTCTATGACGTTCCCTGAGACACAGGAGGCAGCTGTGCAAAATTTCGTGATTGTAAATACGACGGTGCAGATTTCTTTAGCAGACAAACATACATACATACATACATACACTTATTGGATCTTGACACTTAGTTTTACACCTAACGTGATCTCATATAAACTTCCTCCACTAGATGTACCTCCACTAGCAGGGGCAATATTCCCACTTTTGGTGTTACACATAAAACATGTCAAATGATATCCCCATATTCAAATGCATTATCTCACAAAAGTGAGATACACCCCTCACATTTTTGGAAAGATTTTATTATATGTTTTAATGAGGCAACACTGAAGATATGACACCTTGAAACAAAGTAGTCAGTATACAGCTTGTATAACAGTGTAAATTCAGTGTGCCCTAAAAATAATTCAACACACAACCATTATTGTTTGAACTGCTGGCAAAAAAAGTGAGTACGCCTCGGAGTAAAAAAGGCCAAATTGTGCCCAATTAGCCATTTTACCTCCCTGGTGTCATGTGACTCATTAGCTACAAGGTCTCAGGTGTGAATGGGGAGCAGGTGTGTTAAATGTGGTGTCATTGCTTTCACACTCTCTCATACTGGTCACTAGAAGTTTAACATGGCTTCTCATGGCAAAGAACTCTCTGAGAATCTGAAAAAAAGAATTGTTTCTCTACATAGCACAGTGGCCAAGACCATACAGTGCTTTACCATGACCTCCCCCATGATCAACCAAAGAAGTTGAGTGCACCTGCACAGCATCGCTGCAGAGGTTAAAGGGGTGTGGCGGTCAGCCTGTCAGTGCTCAGACCATACGCCCCACACTGCATCAAATTGCTCTGCATGGCTGTTGTCCCAGAAGGAAGCCTCTTCTAAAGTTGACACAAGAGAGCCTGCAAACAGTTTGCTGAAGACAAGCAGACTAAAGACATGGACTACTGGAACCATGTCCTGTGGTCTGATGAGATCAAGATAAACTTATTTGGTTCAGATGGTGTCAAGCATGCAACCAGGTGAGGAGTACAATGACAAGTGTGTCTTGCCTACAGTCAAGCATGGTGGTGGAAGTGTCATGGTTTGGGGCTGCATGAGTGCTGCTGGCTGTGGGGAGCTACAGTTCATTGAGGGAAGCATGAATGCCAACATGTACTGTGACATACTGAAGCAGAGCATGATCCCCTTCCTTTGGAAACTGGGCCGCAGGGCAGTATTCCAACATGAAAACGACTCCAAACAACCCTCCAAGACGACCACTGCCTTACTAGTGAAACTGAGACTAAGGCCTCTTTCACACGGGCGTCATGTTTGACACCCGGGTAAGAGGCGGGTGCATTGCGAGAACATGCGCGATTTTTCCGCGTGGGTGCAAACGTTTGTAATGCGTTTTGCACGCGCGTGTGAAAAATCGCCATGTTTGGTACCCAGACCCGAAGCCGGACTTTATCACTGAAGTCCGGTTTCGAGTAGAGTATTCTGGAGAATTTATTATTTTCCCTTATAACATGGTTATAAGGGAAAATAATAGCATTCTTAATAAAGAATGCTTAGTAAAATGAAGTGGAAGGGGTTAAAAATAATATTGTTGTTAGCTGTTAGCTGATGCTGGAAAAGAGAAGACAGTTGTGATTGGACCATGTGATTGGACCATGTGATTGGACCATGTGATGTGACGTCATCACAGGTCCTATAGTTGTTAGCTGATGCTGGAAAAGAGAGGACAGATCACAACTACGCGATCAAGTGGCTAAGGTAAGTTAACTTTTATTATTTTTAACCCCTTCCTCTCCATTTTACTAAGCATTCTTTATTAAGAATGCTATTATTTTTCCTTATAACCATTGTTGAGGAAGGGTGGCATTATATATGCATGCCTCTGTAGGCTTGCATATATATATGGTGCGTAATTGGGCCAAGAATAAAGCAATGTGCGCAGATGTGCCCAACATCTGCGCACATCTGGCTTTTTGCTATTCCCCCAGGGGCTCATTGTTGCCCCTGTGGGAATGTAGGTACTGGCCCTTTAAATATATCCCTCGATAATATATGCCCCCTTAAATATATATTCCCCATTTATATAATACAATATTCCCCCCCCCCCATATCCATAGGCCCCTTTAGATGTCCCTTCTGTGACCTCATTCCAGTTACATCAATGTAAATGTGCCCCAAGCATTTACATTGATGTAATTTGGTTAGGCACCAGGATGACCGGACAAGGTCCGATCATCCTGGTGTGAACAAAGGATGAATTCTTAAAGAATTCAAGTCCTTTTGTTCTAATTATCTGCAGCACAGCTGCAGGTAATTATACATAATAGAGAGAAGGGAGAAACCTCCCTCCTCTATTATGCGCATTCCGGCAGCGCGATTACTATCGCGCTGCCCAGAATGTAGGAGAGACAGGCGGGAGATCAAAGATCTCCCCGCCTGTCAGCCCGCGCTGCCCTGCGGCGCGCTGCAGCGGGAGGCGCGGGCAGGCGCGGTGACGCCATATCACCGCGCCGGCCCACGTGGCCCTCACGGTGGTGCGCGCCGCGCGCCACTGTGTGGGCGGTGCGGCAGTGCGGGCTGCCGGACATATAAGTCCGGCAGGCCCTGCACTGGGCAGATTGCGCCGGCTGCCCACAAGAACAAGAGGATCATCCCCTGGAAGAACGAGCATCCCTAGACAACGAGCGGCATAAGTATCATTAACCCCTGCACTACCCCACTATCCCACCAACGATCACCCCTGCATTACCCCTATTACTCCCATATAACCCCTACATTAACCCTATCCCACCTAACCCCGGCATTAACCCCTGCATTACCCCTTATCCCACATTACCCCTGCATTACCCCTTGTAACGGACCGTTGCTGCAGACAAGGGGTAAAAACCGTTTAGGCGATCGGCCCCCTTTACAGAGATATAGGCACAGCTACTGCAGAACACCAAACTCCCGAACTGGATACAAAATAGCACTCCAACTCCCGTACTGGAACCTCCCAAATAGCTGCTAGCAGACGAACAGGAAAAGCAGACAATCAGCTTACACTCCTGGCAATCAGTCTCCAACAGCATACAGTGAATCCCCCCAAGAACGAGACGAGGCTCCGTATTGATGGTAAACAGGAATTCTAACTTTTATTAACGGCTACCTGCCTGGTATTTATCCAGGTCTCCCACCTGGTGGACACTCCCCTAGAGGACCAGAAGGAAGACTGCGACACGGGATACAGCAGCCAATCACACACATTGGGACAATACAGACACCCCCAGCATATCTCTTCCCTCTGCCTGTGATACCATCACCCTACATGGGTAATGCAATCATCACAGGCAGACGAATACACAATGTCTTCTGTCCTGAGACAATTGAGGAGTCATTCAATTATCTCTCAGGACAAAGGGAAATCGCCAATACACATGTGGGGACAATAGGACAGACATCACTATTCAATATACAATGTCCCACCCTTTACAATACACACAGACATTTCAGAGACAAGACTCCATTATGCACATGGGGACACAGAACAAGCATTACTGTTAAAATACACCAGGTAAGACACATTACATTAAAACTATACATTTAACATATCCCCAGATAGCTCAGGTCTGAGCGCACATTATTAAGTGAATGGCGCTCAGACCACACGAATACAGTTTAATCGCCATGGAGCCAAAGTCTTTACAGTCAGTTTCATACGAATGGGCTCCATGGGATTCCTATCTGGGGTATAACACATTCAACCAAAACTACCGAACCCCAGGCAGAAAAGCACGAATTAAGCTTTTCTGCAGGTAAAAAGATGTCTTTTAACAGGGGGCCATAGTCCAAAGGCAGCAGGCGAGCAACCAGGTTTCTCCAATGCAATGTGGCGAGATTGGTCTCGTCACATCTCTCCCCTTTTCCAAACAGACTAACAGGGTATCTGACCTCCTGCCGGTCAGTGCCCTTGTTAGTCCAGCAGCCCACCCACAAAACACAATCAACAGCACAGCCCACCCACAATAAATAGTTACTGCAACTGGGTAGAGGAGAAGCTTGTCCATGTCCAGGTGCCTCACCACGGCTGTGCTGGGTACGGGTACGCTGACTTGGTGGGGTGCTGCATGGGCAGAGACCCGCGTCACTCTGCTCCTGTTGCCAGCGCTACTGGGAGGGTAGCCTGGTTGAAGCCTGGTTGTTGGAGGGGGAGACCGACTGTCTCCCCTTTAGATATACAGTCCTGCTGCTGGAGACCGACTGTCTCCCCTTTGGTTACACAGCTCTGCTGCTGGAGTCCGACTGTCTCCCCTTTGGTTACACAGCTCTGCTGCTGGGGAAAGGAGACTGAGCTCTCTATTCCCTGCCCATTAATGATCCGCCGCTGGGGAGAGGTGGTAGTAAGCTCTTCTCCCATACATACCTTCCTCCTCAGTGGAGGGAGACCGACTGTCTCTCCTCCCAATACAGAGTCCTGCTGCTGGAGAAAGGAGACTGGGCTCTCTATTCCCTGCTGGTTACTCTGCCGCTGGGGACTGGAGACCGGGCTCCCAATTCCCAACAAATAATACTGCCGCTGGGGAATGGAGACCGGGCTCCCAATTCCCGAAAAATCACGCTGCTGATGTGGGGCAGGAACAACTACCTCTGCCCCTGTAGCTCAGCCTGCCGCTGGGGAATGGAGCTCAGGCTCCCAATTCCCTGTAATATCTCCCGCTGGGGAATGGAGCTCAGGCTCCCAATTCCCTGCAATATCTCCCGCTGGGGAATGGAGCTCAGGCTCCCAATTCCCTGCAATATCTCCCGCTGGGGAATGGAGCTCAGGCTCCCAATTCCCTGCAATATCGGTGGAGAGACCTCGGTCCCATCTCCACCTGCCGCCTGGGGTTCCTCCCAGTAAATTTCAATAATGTCTTCCCAGCGGAATGGGTCTGGAACTGGATCTGTCACCTTGCTGTCCTGCTGAGCCTTCCCAATGGAGTGGAAGAGATCTCGGTAGTCCTGCTCCAGTTCCCACTCCAGGGTTGCTAGGTGAGCCAGGTCTTGCTCTACCTCATGGGGGTCATCCCCGTCATGCCTAGCCTCCCTCTCGTAGAAAATGTCCTGAAGTCTGTTCTGCGCAGGACTCCCGAAGTCAGGCTCTGCAAAGGACTCCCATAACAAGCCAGAACCATCAAACTCCTCTCCCTCTGGCTTGTCATGCTCGGCTGTCCAGGGTATATACTGTGCCATATACCACCAGAGCGCCTGGTAGGCATCCTCCAGCCATAGCTCCTGCCATACCCGGTGCTCTAGTTCCTTCACCCATTCATCAAGGGGCTGCTCTCCCAGAAAGGGCATCCGCAGGGCCACTTGCTTCTGCCACCGCTGCTCTTCACTGGGGAGACTCTCACCCCGCTGGTATTGTACATTGTCCAGGGCCTGGTACCAGATGCCTTTCCTTAATGCATCCCGGCCATCCAGGTCCTCCTCCTCGTATGACACTGCTGGTTCCATTCTGGTGCTTTTAGGTCGCTGTACTGGGACATGCGTTGCCCCCACTTGTAAATCCAAGGAAATGGTGTCTCCTGTAGCTGTCCTTCTGGCTGTAGGAACGATCCCGCTGCTCGCCACCAATTGTAACGGACCGTTGCTGCAGACAAGGGGTAAAAACCGTTTAGGCGATCGGCCCCTTTACAGAGATATAGGCACAGCTACTGCAGAACACCAAACTCCCGAACTGGATACAAAATAGCACTCCAACTCCCGTACTGGAACCTTCCCAAATAGCTGCTAGCAGACGAACAGGAAAAGCAGACAATCAGCTTACACTCCTGGCAATCAGTCTCTAACAGCATACAGTGAATCCCCCAAGAACGAGACGAGGCTCCGTATTGATGGTAAACAGGAATTCTAACTTTTATTAACGGCTACCTGCCTGGTATTTATCCAGGTCTCCCACCTGGTGGACACTCCCTAGAGGACCAGAAGGAAGACTGCGACACGGGATACAGCAGCCAATCACACACATTGGGACAATACAGACACCCCAGCATATCCCTCTCCTCTGCCTGTGATACCATCACCCTACATGGGTAATGCAATCATCACAGGCAGACGAATACACAATGTCTTCTGTCCTGGAGACAATTGAGGAGTCATTCAATTATCTCTCAGGACAAAGGGAAATCGCCAATACACATGTGGGGACAATAGGACAGACATCACTATTCAATATACAATGTCCCACCCTTTACAATACACACAGACATTTCAGAGACAAGACTCCATTATGCACATGGGGACACAGAACAAGCATTACTGTTAAAATACACCAGGTAAGACACATTACATTAAAACTATACATTTAACATATCCCCAGATAGCTCAGGTCTGAGCGCACATTATTAAGTGAATGGCGCTCAGACCACACGAATACAGTTTAATCGCCATGGAGCCAAAGTCTTTACAGTCAGTTTCATACGAATGGGCTCCATGGGATTCCTATCTGGGGTATAACACATTCAACCAAAACTACCGAACCCCAGGCAGAAAAGCACGAATTAAGCTTTTCTGCAGGTAAAAAAGATGTCTTTTAACAGGGGGCCATAGTCCAAAGGCAGCAGGCGAGCAACCAGGTTTCTCCAATGCAATGTGGCGAGATTGGTCTCGTCACACCCCTTATCCCACATTACCCCTGCATTACCCCTATCTCACCTACACCTGCCTACATTTACCCCTGCCAGCTGACCCCTGCCACCCTGCTGGCAACCCCTTCTGCAGTCTGTACTGTTGCCACGTACCCCCTTACTGCTCCTCCCGTCCCCCTAGGGATAGACCAGAACCAGGCTGGGTGGGCTGCCCTATTAAGTGTGTGTGTGTGTGTAATTTGTATTAGCTAGAGTGTTGGGAGGAATTTGGGATTGTGTAGTGTAGTTAGTATTGTATTTGAAGTGCTGTGTTATTTAGTATATATCTGTGTGCGTCAAGTGTTATTAAATACCGTTTTACTGATAGAATTGTGTAGCGTGTATTTATTAGCGTTTAGCGTAGTGAGTTAGGCGCATGCAGATAGTGAGCGTAAGCGACATGGTGACGTGCTAGGCAATAGAAGTGTGTTGTTAAGGACATAAATAGGCGTGACTATCTATAGACGGTTTACGCCTATTTATGAATATTAATTACTGATAGTCGCTTAATATTGGTAATTAATATTCCCCCTTTACATTGGCGAGCCAGGCCCACTGCGTAGATTTTGCGTAATTTTTTTGGTGTTGTGGGTAAGGGTCGCTAGAACTGTAAATTATCAGGCAGGAGAGACGTGGTCAGCAGTGAGTCTGAACGTCTAAGACCTGATAATTTCGGACAGGAGAAACGATCCTTCCCATAAATACCAAGAATTGACCAAAATCTTTTGCAGAGAATCTATAATCTATCTGAGTGTTAATATTTGTTCTATTCCTTTACACGGTCACTGTCGTTTGGAGTGGAAGAAGGATAAGTCACGGAAAAGAGGTCCATCTACGTAGGAGGTGTGTACAGGTCCGGCTGGGCAAGAAGAAGCGATCCGGAAGAAAGGACTTCTTTCAAGCAGCCGCAAGGGACGGAAGAGTACAGCACCGCGAAGAAGATGGAGGCTCAGAAAAACGTGAGTATGAACTTCTCCACACTCCAACACTTAGCTAGGAACAGCACTTTTAATCCCATTCCCCTACTACATACAAATCCGCTGAGCTGCTGTGGTCCGCCTTGTTGGACCAGGTTTACGCTCATGATCGGGTTTGCATTAGTAAGAGTATCTTCAACAAGACTACCAAACGCCTCCAAATGTTAGCCAAATTGGTTCTCACCTATGAGGATATCATTTGGAAGGCGGAACACACAGATACACTCTCCAGCGCAAGAAAGGCAGAGGAAGTTGCGGACAAGGCAAAGGAAGTTGCGGACAAGGCAAACTTCCACTGCAATTGTTGCGTTGATAACTATAGGAGAATACACACACTAGAAGCGCAATTACAAGAAGAGGCCCAGTGTACAGTTGAGAGGGGCAAAGAAATCTGCATGTTAGAGTCGAGACTATCGGACAAGGAGTGTCTCTACTCTGATGTGGACAGAGAGCTACTCCGGCTTTACACTGAGATTAATCAGTATAGGAACAATGCGGCATCTATGGATGCCCTGATTGTTCAGATGAGAAGGGATCTGGCTGCAAAGACACAAACTATTGCAGATTTGTCCAGGCCTAGTATCAACAGTATGGTGCCCACGAAACAAGTTTGTACTTCGGAGTGGCACAGGGGAGACAGCGGCGACAGCGCCAAGGTCTCCAACGGATACTACATCCGTAACGGTAGATACTAGGGGACAGGTGGAACGGTCGCTACGGTTCACCCCGACACCCGGGAGAACACGGGTAGCAGCCGTTTCCAGGAACAGGACAACGGTTGGGGAGAGGAAAGTGGATGGCCATATACCACTTCCAATCCGCCAACACGTCCGGAGAGACAGGAAGAGGTGTATCCTAACCATTCTAGTATGGAAAGGATAAACTTCCTGTTGCGGATCTGCAAGGAGATCCCGAAATACGATCCGAATGTAGATCCGTTCACCTCATGCGATATTTTCGAAGGTCACTGTAACAAATATTCAGTGGCTCCGGAATATCGCATGGAGCTGTTCAAAGTGTGGTTACCGACACACCTTAATCAAAGGTATGAGGTAACGGGGAGAATGCAACCCATGAACGGCCAGTTTCATGACAAGGAGGAACGTCTCTCCATACTCACGAGACTGGCCACGGGTCACTGGGATGTCACTCCAGAGGTCCTGTCAAAGTTCAAGCCTTCTATACATGATGAACCCTTATCATTGTGCAGTCGGTTTGAAGCTATGTACAGGAGGGTTACCAAAGATCAAGGTATGGGGATTCCACAAGGCATGGTGCGCATGTTTGTGGAAAAGTTCCCATACCTTCATACTGCAATCCGACTGAGTGCAGCTAGGGAGCCATCCCTCACGGACGCGGCCATGATTATTGAGCAGTGTAGACAGGACATACTGCACAATAAGTTGGCCCCACCGTTGGAAAAGGCAGGAAACTTTAAGTGTTTTCTGTGCCTACAACAGGGGCATATACAGAGAAACTGTCCACAATGGTTAAGGATTAACCGGACAAATTCAGAGAGAAACGGCAACAATAACGGTTTCAGGATGAAACCTAATTTTGCCAAGCCTGTGGGGGAACAGGTTGATAGGAATATGGGACAGTCATCAAGTCAAGCGCCAAAATACTTGGCGGTTGTGAATGTCCCAGGGGGTTGGAATCAAAAGATTCCATACCCCAGGAACAAGAAAAGAGCGTACAAGTGGCAGTATGCACCACGCAGGTACCTACTGGGAGTCTGGTGGATATCGAATGAGGATCAGGGATCCCTAAAGAATTGGCACCAGTATGTCCAATCATACTGGATTCTTCAGGGAGACCCCATATAACAGCCATGATAAAAGATAAGGAAACGAAAATCATGCTTGATACTGGTGCGGAAATTTCCATTACCAATATCAAACATGATTTACACCCCAACAGCCCTCAGTGTGTGGTGATCGGATTTGATCACCAACAAGGGGGTGAAGGCTCACAGAATTGACGAGGTAATCATTCAGATTACCAAGTGCACGACCCTTAGGATACCCATGTGGAATTACCCCGGTTCTGATAACATTATCGGAACCGATGTAATGACACAAAATGGGTGGATCCTGGATCTGGCAAATTGTATTGTGTGGAAAGGTCCCAGACGAGCTAAGGTGTTTGTCATCCAACGCCAGTGTCTGGGACCACCTTTGCCAACAGTAGACAACTCTACTGATGTACTTGAACACAAATGGCCTGAGGTCTCACACAATCTAGACCTCGAGCCTATCGTGTACGAGTACCCTGATCTATGGGCCCAAAGCAAAAATGACTGTGGCAGGCTGATTGGCGTTCAGGTGGACATACAGGGTCCTGACCCTCCACCTCAACGCCAATATTGATTTCCACCGGAGGCCACCTATTCAATCATGGACACCGTCCATGAATTGAAGACCAAGGGTGTGGTCATAGAGGGCAACTCTAAGTGCAACAATGCCCTCTGGCCAGTTAAGAAAAAGGACACCAATGCATGGAGGCTGACCATAGACCTCCGGGTCCTTAACAAGTACACCCCAATGTCAGCTCCAGTGGTGGCTCAAACTTCCGACATCATGGCCAGGATAAGCGGCAAAAGCCGCGCATTCTCGACCATTGATGTTGCCAACGGGTTCTTCTCCATCGAGACTCACGAAGTCCTGTCGGTACAAATTTGCCTTTACGGTAGGGGACAAACAGTACATGTTTGCTGTACTGCCCCAGGGGTTCCACAGCAGCCCCACGTATTTCCATCAGGCACTGGCGGCTGTGCTGAGCGTGTTCTCACGGCCGGAATGCCTTCTACAATACGTGGACGACCTGCTGTTGCATACAGAGACCATGGAGGAACACTTGGTTCTGTTGAGAGAGCTGCTGGGACTTCTGGCAAAGTCAGGACTCAAGCTGAGTCCCCATAAGGCAAATTTGGCCAAAGCGAGGTAATTTTCCTCGGGGTCAGAATCTCTTTTGGAACCAAAGGAATCATGACAGCCCGTGTGGAAGCTATGGTAAAGTTACCCAGGCCTGGCACTCTTCAGGATTTGAGAAAATTCCTGGGGTGGCCAACTTCATGAGGGAGTTCATAGAAGACTTTGTGCCAAGGCGAAACCTCTTTATGAACTCCTTCGAGGAGAAGAACCTCAGTCAAAGGTTGGTCCGATGCGCAGGAAGAGGCCTTTTCAACTCTGAAGAGGGACCTCTCCTCGGCACCTGTGTTGGCACTCCACATCCCGATGGAGAAATGGCCATACAGGCACATGCAGGGATGGAGTCTATCTCAGCGGTCTTACTACAGAAAGTAGGGTACGAGACCAGACCACTGGGATATTTCTCCAGGTTACTCGCCCGTCGAACGAGGGTTTGATGAATGTGCCAAACAGCTGGCAGCCATACATTATGCCGTTAAGACCACGGAGCATATTGTTGGCTTCCGGCCCCTCACTTTGCAGACTCCACATTCCCGCTGGCACTTTTGCTTTGTGATACTCTCCTGGAGTCTCCCAACAGAGATTCGGGAGATGGATCATGGATCTCAGCGGCCGGAATCTGCAGGTGGAACACAAGGCCAAGTATGTTCTGTCCCAGTTGCTGAACCTGACTGGAACTGAACATGACTGCGGCCAACCAGAAATGGACGACTCTCCACAGATGTCTCGGACTGACAGCCATCCAGATGACAGTGTTATCTTTGTAGATGGCTCTCGGTTTTATCTGAATGGGGAATATGTCACAGGTTTCGCTGTGCTGGATGAGACCACTGGTACCCAGAGTCTGGTCCGGCTACCGGGTCACATGTCAGCACAACGGGCAGAACTGGAGGCTGTTAAGGAAGCCTTGCTTCTTCAGCCTCCAGGGAAACGAGCTATATATAGCGACAGCTCATATGTAGTTCGTTCCCTCACACTGCACCTTGACGTATGGAAGAGAAGAGGATTTGTGGACAGCCAAAACAAAACCTCTGGCTCATGTGTCAGTCCTGAAAGAGCTGTGGGAGTGGGGCAAGGCACACATGGCGGAAGCAGCCATCATCAAAATCCCGGCGCATCAAAGGGACGAACTCTTGACAATAGGAAACAATCAGGCAGACGAACTGGCAAAACTGGCTGCAGTGTCTGGGACCCTTCGGGAACCAGGCTCTGAGCCCCTGCCCAAGTACCGGATTGCAGCACGTACCCATCTGAGTGACAGCCCGGTGTCATTTGAGGAGGAACAAGTCAAGGATCCTCTTCTAATGACACACATCCAGAGCACCACAGCATCCCTGGTCCTTACAACAGGGGATCCTGTGTTACGACACTGGGACACAGTCGCTTCCGCTTCCAGTGGTTCCACAGCATCTGCAAGCAGAGCTGACGCGGTTGAACCACCAACTGTTTGGACATCTTGGCCGGAATAAGCTCTTGCCTCTCTTGAGAGACAAATTGCACTGGCCTGGGATGTCCAACACGGTGAGAGGAGGTCACGCAACAGTGCCTGGTGTGTAGCTCAGGTTAACCCTAGGGCGCCTGCCCTGAAACCAGTGTTGCAGCGGGTTCCTCCTGCTGATGGTCCATGGTCCGCAATCCAAATTGACTTCATCGGACCATTGCCAACCGGGAGTCGTAACTGTCGTTACGCCCTGGTGATAGTGGATGTCTTCTCGAAATGGGTAGAAGCCATCCCTACGGTCAATGATACGGCCTCCACTACTGCCCGGGTTCTCTGGGAACAAGTTCTGTCACGATGGGGGATCCCCAGAGTGATAGAATCAGACAGAGGGACCCACTTCACGGGTAAAAGTCATGAAAGCGCTTTGTGGTCTCCCTAGACATAAAGCAAAGGTTTCATGTGTCTTACCACCCTCAGTCAGCGGGCATAGTGGAACGGATGAACCGGACCATCAAAACCCGGCTTTCCAAGGCATTGCTGGAGAAGGGTTCCTCGTGGGTAACCTCTCTTCCAGCGGTGCTAATGGGGATCCGAGCCACCGAGGCCTCCAGTACCGGCATCTCCCCATTTGAACTCATGACCGGACGAAAGATGCCCATATGTTTACCAAACGAACCCCAAGTGTCGGAGCCCATGAAAAACGCCATCGCCAGGGACATGTTTCTCCAACAGGTTCAGCAGAACCTGAAGGAGTTACTGCCTCATGCCGCTATACGGTTGCACAAACCGTACTCTACAGGGGAGACGCTAATGCCCGCTGTAGGAGAAATGGTAATGGTAAAAGTTTTTCGGCAGGCTGGCCCATGGGATGCAAACTGGGAAGGACCGTACAAAGTCCTCGAGTGATGGGAGACACCATGCTGAAGGTACAAAGGCCTATCACAAACAAAAGAAATCCGTGGACGCCAGGAAGTCTTGTGGATTCACGTCGACCAGGCCAAAGCCACTGAGCCTCCCCAACTCCATAGCGTATTACGTTCCGAGTTGGGTGAGAGGGGGAAATAGGGCTTGGCAGGTCGATGAATCCATTACACATAACATTCCGTCTTGTTACAGAACACAAGAGGGAGACACTCATGGGTCCACACCACCAGGAAAGAGATAGGCGTCCTCCGAATGGGATACGTATCCAGCTTGTGACACTGGTGGTAAGCATGTTGGTGGCGGGCTCAGCCTCTTCAGGGGAGGCCTGGGGACTAATATTGGTATGGCTAGCATATCAACTAATAGACCCGGCCTTTTAATGGTGGAATGTTTGGTGGCAAAATCCTGGAACCATACGAGACTTTACCTTACACCAGGTCAATGGTATCTGTATGGTTTCCAGAGAGGGGTTTTGCCAATGGTGTAATTCAACATTATACCCCGTGGAGAATGTGTCTGCCATACAACATGACTTACACGCCTCTGTCTCAAGGAATTCAGGCATTTTCAGGACTCAGACCCTACACCTATCAAATCCCTGAGATGGGTGTCTAGGGACCCCACTTGCATCCTTACCAGCAAGTGAGCCAACACTACCACAGTGTTGTGCACCAAGGAGGAGTTTGCTGAGTCCTGAAGATGTCACTGGGAGCAAAGTACAGCGGTTGGTACATCCTGAAAGCTACCTTCCTAGGGAAGGATAGCAGAGACAGGGTTGAGGGTTGGACATATTTTGATAGGCCCATTCCAGTAAAAGGTACTCCTGAAGGCTTATTGTATGTTGAGGGATTCCCGGATGATTATCACCAGGGAATCCAGTTATGTACTGAGGACATGTGTCCACAGATTACTTACGAACCAGTGTAATGATGTTAAAGTTAAACTGCAGTGACTCTGGTCAGGCCATTTGGAATGATCAGAGTGGTCCGTAAAACTAGAGGGCTTATACAGAGCCACAGTTTTAAAGGTGCGGACCGATGCCAAGGACCTAGGTATGCTCAGTTAGAGGATCTCCATCCATACGATCTTTCATGATCACAATCATGAGAGACATCTGCGTTCCTGAGGTGACTGGATACTACTTCATCACCTATGCCCACTGGGATCAGGATAACCAGATGGTGATGTTGGACACTAATCCCTGGAGGTGGGATTTAGTGTGAAGCGGGGTGGACAACCTCACGGTGGATGTATGGATGGATGGTACCCCTATGACTGAGGAATACCGGGGTAGGTATGTGTCTTCTGATTGGAAAGACCCTAGAGGCAGGGACATTAACTTTGACATCAATATAGATGGTTCGTTTAGTGGCCTTTGCGAGGCAGCCGATGAAGGGTGCTGGACGTTTACTCAGTGGGTCTATCTGTCTCAATCCAAACCTGTAGGGAAACTAATGTTGCAGGCTGGAGAAGACGAACAGTGGTATCCATTCAAGGGACAGGGACAGGTCTGTGTTACGGTAGTGAGGGTCCCCTATGAAACAGAAGGTCTCCAACCAGTAAAACCACACTCAGATTCTTGCACCGCCCCTATCCATCAATTGGCAGACCCATGGCTCCTCAACTGTCATCCCTTGGAAGATCATCACGGATGCCAAATTCATCCTGTTCACCTGGAGAATTTCCGTAGATGACTTCCGAGTTGATCATTAGGATCATCGGTGTAGGAGTTTGTTAGGAACCAAATTGATCTGGTAAGAGGTTGGATAGAGAGCAGGGCAAGAGGTCAGGAAAGAAGACTCCGGTATAGGAAGAACAGGGGGAGGAGAGATCTAGTGGCTATGGGACTTGGCGGAGGTGCGTTGGGAGTGGCGCCTGAACACTATGGATATGGAAGTCCTGAGAAATAAGCTTGGGGAGGTTGCGCGACATGCCGGGAAGGATTTAAGACCCAGCTTGATGTAAAACCATGTCTTAGAGGGTTTACAGCATTCACACATAGATGCCACTACCTCCCTATCTTCCGCTATACGTGAGAAGTTTAGGAGGTTAGTTGTGGGTCTCTTGGAGGAGCAGGATCGGGCTCAACTTGCCCTGGCATGTACGCAGGTCCAAAGCGAACTCTCGGACAACTCGCAAACATATTGTCTCAGCGCTCCACAGCGTCACTTCCCATTCAACTCCATCAGCGAGTCAAGTCCACTGATTTCTCCTTTTGCTCATGAATCACACCAACTGGTGGGTGGTTCAATGGCATGGTGTTATCAAATCTAATCCCTGCACTGCTTAGTCCTTGGCACCCAGTGTCCGGTCGCTTCAGACAGGGATACAGTGCCATCAACCTAGGTACAGTGATAGCAACAGGACGGTGCTTCATCCACAGCTCCCTGGAAGCGTTCTAACCTATGCAGAAGGCCATCCCTCCTTGTTGGACACGGAGGGATGTTGGATGAAGAGGATGCACATCCTCTGTCAGGATGAGTCAGGATCGGTGCTCAGACACCAATGTTGGGTACACCGCGAGGTCCTGTGAGATGAGGGCCAACCCAATACCCTCATCCTCTTTGAAATATTTGGGACAAGGGTATTGGTGTTGGTACCAAGAGTGATCCATCGTATGCAATTTTTGGTCTTAATTGCACCGACGAGGAGAGCTCTTCCCGGAGCATACTGTACCCTTAGTCCCGTTCTAGGTCTGGACGTCGCAGAACAGCAGGAAGGACTCTGACTGCCCGAGAAAAGACTCTGACATCCGCCCCGATGTTCTGTAAGACTGCAGAAGATCCTCTTGGCTGCGGTAAAGAACTGACATCTCCTGATGGACTTCGCCAAGCAGGAAGAGATTATTCGGCATCTTCGGAGACTGAAAATCAAGCCACCATCCAACTCACCCATGACCGAACTAAGATTACTGCGAGTTGCCACCAGCATTGGACAAAGACTCGAAGATATCTTGGTGGAGAGTCTCTTCGGGTACTAGTCCAAAGGCAACTTCATTTTTAATTTACTTATACGCCAGTGATAGTGCTTCTAGTTCTGGTTGGACTCATGTATCTTGGACTTTGGGTGATGTATCGGAAGAGTCAAGGTTTACGGACCTACTGACCAGAACCAGACAGCACTTCACGAACTTAACCGCCGGAGACTTCCTCAAGTCCTGAAATCCTAACAGACCATTTGAATGTACACCCTGGGTCTAGATGGGATACGTCGTAGTGTCCTGAGACCACGTACTTGTACGAACTTTCATATGAGGTTTCTTAGGGGTATGTCATTGGACCTTCCGGAAGCCTCATTCAACTGTGCATAAATGTCTTGGGTTTGGGTGGAGTTGGGGAGGGAAATTGTGTGTGTATGTATATGTTTTTGTGTGAATGGGAGGGAGATTAGGGCCCGACGAGAAGGTCGGTCCCTCTGCCATTTGCCACTTTGAACCCCTGAGCGAGTGAGGTTCGTAAGGGAAAGTTTTGATGTGTAGCGAGCCGAGGTATTCCCGCAGTTAGAATTTAGGTACTATGACATCTCACCCTGATTTGAAAAAACTGATCTGCCTTGTAAGGACCGACTCAGCTGTCCATGGGGAGAACCGCACCCATCCTTGATACAAGAGAGTTGGCCGTAGATTGAAGACTGGGAGCGGTGAAAGGTGAGAAGCTGCTCCAGATCCCTTAGGCGTGACGACACCTGAAGATTAACCAAGAGACGGTGAGGGTGAGGCGCCTCCAGATCCCTTGGGAGCGTGATTGACACTCTGAAGAGTAACCGAGAGGCGGTGAGGGTGAGAACGCTCCAGATCCCTTGGCTAGAACGTCACCTGAAGATCGGCTAGTGCATCGAGGGAGAGAGGAGGTGTGTAGTCTCTCTAAGCGTATCAAGGATGGCCGACTATAAACAAAGACAAGTCAAAGACTGCAAGGTCAAGTCACTCCGGATGTATAATAGGAGTGCTGATTCCACAACCATCAAGAGAGGTCCTGGGAGAAGAAGAAGCGGCATATCCTGTGGATGGAGGAGTTGGTTACGGTGAAGGCAGGTCGGAGGTCGGTCGGGTTAGGTGATGTCTAGAGTACCTAAGGATAGTGAGCACTCCAGTTTTCCTGAACCATTACCGAGGAAGGGTTGAGGGAGGAGGGGCACATATGTCACCACCCTTCCTCACTACTATTAGTCGTGTTCCCGACAACAGGGGGATTGTTGAGAAGGGTGGCATTATATATGCATGCCTCTGTAGGCTTGCTATATATATGGTGCGTAATTGGGCCAAGAATATAAACAATATGCGCAGATGTGCCCTAACATCATGCGTACGAGCTCTTTACTATTCCCAGGGGCTCTTGCTGCCCCTGTGGGAATGTAGAGTACTAGCCCTTTAAATATATCCTCGATAATATATGCTTTATCCAAATATATATTCCCATTTATATAACTACAATATTCCCCATATCCATAGGTCCTTGGATGTCCCCTGTGACCTCATTCCAGTTACATCAATGTAATATGTCAAGCTTCACAGCTGATGCTAATCTGATTACATTGTGTGACACAGGATGACCGGACAAGGTCCGATCATCCTGAATGTAACTAAAGGATAGATTCTTAAAGAGCACAGCTGCAGGTACTATACATATAGAGAGAAGGAGAGAAACCTCCCCTCACTTCCATTACAGCTAGCAGCGGTGCACTATCGCGCTGCCCGAGAGTGTGAGAAAGACAGGCGGAGATCAAGGACCTCCCCGCCTGTCAGCCTACGCGGCCCTGCGGCGCGCGGCTTGAGGAGCGGGCAGGCGCGGTGACGTCATATCTGCGCGTCACCACGTGGCCCTCACGGTGGTGCGGCGTGCGCCATGCGTGGCGGCGAAGGCGTGGCGCGTGGCTGCTGGCTGCATAGCAAAGTCCGGCAGGCCCTGCACTTGGGCAGGTGGCCGACCGCCACAAGAAGAAGAGAGGATCATCCCCTGGAAGAACGAGGCATCCTTGACAACCAGCGGCATAAGTATCATTAACCCCGTGCACTACCCCACTATCCCACGCAATCATCCCTGCATTACCCCTATTACTCCCATATAACCCCTACATTAGCCCTATCCACCTAACCCGGCATTAACCCTTATCCCACATTACCCCTGCATTACCTATCTCACCTACACCTGCCTGCATTTACCCTGCCAGCTGACCCTGCCACCCTGCTGGCAACCTTCTGCAGTCTGTACTGTTGCCACTGCCCCTCTGCTCCTCCGTGCCCCCTAGGGATAGACAGAACCAGGCGTGGAACTGCCTATTAAGGTGTGTGTGTGTGTGTAATTTGTATTAGCTAGAGTGTTGGAGAGAATTTGGGATTGTGTAGTGTAGTTAGTATTGTATTTGAAGTGCTGTGTTATTTAGTATATATCTGTGTGCGTCAAGTGTTATAAATACCGCTTTTACTGATAGAGTATTGTGTACGTGTATTTATTAGCGTTTGCCGTTAGTGAGTTAGGCGACATGCAGATAGTGTAGCGACATGGTAACATGCAGTGATCTTAGTTAGGAACAGAAGTGTGTTGTTAAGGATATAAATAGGCGTGACTATCTATAGACGGTTTACGCCTATTTATGAATATTAATTACTGATAGTCGCTTAATATTGGTAATTAATATTCCCCCTTTACAACCATGTTATAAGGGAAAATAATAAAGATCTGGTCCCGTTGCTAAGCAACCATGCAGGAAAATCGCTCTGCATCCGCACTTGCTTGCGGATGCTAGCGATTTTCCCGCAGCCCCATTCACTTCTATGGGGCCTGCGTTGCATGAAAGAAGTGATGCGTGAAAATCACCGCTCATGTGCACAGCCCCATAGAAATGAATGGGTCTGGATTCAGTGCGGGTGCAATGCGTCCTCCTCACGCATTGCACCTGCGTGGAAAAATCGCTGTGTGAAAAGGGCCTAAAGGTGCTGGACTGGTCAAGTATGTCTCCAGACTTATACCCAATTGAGCATCTGTGGGGCATCCTGAAATGGAAGGTGGAGGTGCACAAGGTCTCTAACATCCACCAGCTCCGTGATTTCGTCATGGAGGAGTGGAAGAGGATTCCAGTGGCGACCTGTGAAGCTCTAGTGAACTCCATGCCCAAGAGAGTTAGGGCAGTACTGGAAAATAATGGTGGCCAAACAAAATATTAACACTTTGGGCATAATTTGGCCATTTTCACTTTTGTTGCCAGCAGTTTAAACATTAACGGCTGTGTGTTGAGTTATTTTGAGGGCACACCAAATTTACAAGCTGTACACTGACTACTTTACATTGTATCAAAGTGTCAGATCTTCAGTGTTGTCCCATTAAAAGATACAAAAACAATATTTACAAATATGTGAGGGGTGTACTCCCTTTTGTGAGATAATGTATTTTTGAAATGTAGGCAAATTGGGAAGATATATCAACAGGGGTCGAGTCGAGGGGGAACGTGTGGGAACGGCGTTCCTGCACTTTTTTCATGGCAGGAACGCCGTTCCCTTTCAGGGCGAAAGGACCAGGAAGCGCTTCCTGGTCCTCGGCTGTCGGCTGTGAAGGCTGCACACAGGAGTGAGTCGCTCTGTGACGTCACTCCGTGCGCAGCCTTTACAGCCGACAGCAGTAGAAGAGGAGCGTCTGCGTCCAGGAGCAGGAGAGGTAAGTGTTTTTTTTTTTTTCATATTTTATGGGCTGAATGGAGAGGCACTGACTGGAGGCTGGTGGATGGGGCACTGGGGGATGGTGGATGGGGCACTGGGCGCTAGTGAATGGGGCCCTGGGGGCTGGTAAGAGGCTCTGGGGGCTGATGAGATCTGCTGGGGGCTGATGAGATCTGCTGGGGGCTGATGAGAGGTACTGGGGGCTGATGAGAGGTACTGGGGGCTGATGAGAGGCACTGGGGGCTAATGTAGAGGCACTGGGGGCTGATGAGATCTGCTGGGGGCTGATATAGAGGCACTGGGGGGCTGATGAGAGGTACTGGGGGGCTGATGAGAGGCACTGGGGGCTGATGAGAGGCACTGGGGGCTGATGAGAGGCACTGGAGGGTTGATGAGAGGCACTGGGGGCTGATGAGATCTGCTGGGGGCTGATAGAGAGGTACTGGGGGTCTGATGAGAGGCACTGGGGGGCTGATGAGAGGTACTGGGGGCTGATGATAGGCACAGGGGGGCTGATGGAGAGGCACTGGAGGCTGCTATGAGGCATGGGGCTATTATCTGAGGTCTGATTGGGGGTCATTCATATTGGGGTCTGATCTGAGGTCTTATTGGGGTCTTATTAACATTGGGGATTTTATTGGGGCTGTTAGCTGAGGTCTGATTAACATTGGGGGTCTGGCCTGAGGTGTAATGAAAAATATTTTTTTCTTATTGTCCCCCTCTAAAACCTAGGTGCATCTTATGGGCCAGTGCGTCTAATAGGGAAAACAATACAGTACTTGCTCCAGCCGACCTCCTCTGCCCTTTGCGAACGCCGCCCTTTGCGAACGTGACATCATGCGGAGGCACTTGGGTGAGTTCCGACACTTTTTTTCCCAGGACTTGACCCCTGTATATCAATGTCACTATGCCTGGAAAGTGTCTTAGGGTCCTTTCACACTTGCGTTCTGAGGATCCGGCAGGCACTTCCGTCCCGCCGGATCCTTCAGAACGCAAGTCGCCTGAAGCATTAGAAGACTGATCAGGATCCTGGTCAGTCTTCGAATTGCTTTCAGGTTACTATGGCAGCCAGGACGCTATTAAAGTCCTGGTTGCCATAGTAGGAGCGGGGAGCGGGGGAGCGGTATACTCACCATCCGTGCGGCTCCCGGGGTGCTCCAGAGTGACGTCAGGGCGCCCCATGCGCATGGATCATGTGATCCATGCGATCACGTGATCCATGCGTGTGGGGCGCCCTGACGTCACTCTGGAGCGCCCCGGGAGCTGCACGGATGGTAAGTATACTGCTCCCCCGCTCCCCACTACATTTTACCATGGCAACCACCAGGACTTTAGCGTCCTGGCTGCCATGGTAGCAATTGAAAAAAAGCTAAACGTTGGATGCGCCGAAACGACGTTTAGCTTAAGGCCGGATCCGGATTAATGCCTTTCAATGGGCATTAATTCCGGATCCGGCCTTGCGGCAAGTGTTCCGGATTTTTGGACGGAAGAAAAAGCGCAGCATGCTGCGGTATTTGCTGTGTCAAAAAACGTTACAGTCCTGAACTGAAGACATCCTGATGCATCCTGAACGGATTTCTCTCCATTCAGAATGCATGGGGATGATCCTGATCAGGATTTTTCCGGCATAGAGACCCGACGACGGATCTCTATGCCGGAAAACAAAAATGCCAGTGTGAAAGGGCCCTTAATTTGCTCCATAATTTGTGGTGCACACATATTGTGTCAACTACATGAGGTATATGCACAATAATTTTGTTTAATTTGCCACATGCTATCCACAACTTTTTTAAATCTAATTTTCTAACAATTTTTGTTTACTCTTATTTTGCTCCTTCTTATGCCACAGTCTTAGATTTTGGCATGTCTTGTAGGAAGATGCCTGAGAAATAGGTTTTAGTACTCTAGTATCCTGTAAAGGTGTGCTGCTTCACGCTTGTCTGCCTGGGAAATTACTTCTGCCTGATCTCCAGATTAGACCTTTGATGCCGGATATCACCTATGTCTATTCACTATTCTAACTCTGTGCTACCCACATGGACCCTCAGACTGTTTCTTGCATTACACAATCCCCAGGTGCTCTAAACCAGTGTCTCTTGTCCCCATAGGTCAGCAGCCTACTGAACAGAGACTAACTACTTTAAAAATTAGCAGCCCGTTAGTTACACTGCAAAAGGGAAAATCTGTTCTGTATACACAGCAAATTCACATCTGTTTTGCTCCTACATTTAAGAATATAAGAGTATAAGAATATACTATAACACTGCTCCTATGTACAAGAATATAACCACTATAATACTGTTCCTATATGGCAAAATATAACTATTATTATACTGTCTTCTATGTACAAGAGTATAACTACTATAATACTTATCCTATGTCCAAGAATAAAGCTACTATAATCTTGCCTCCGATGAACACAAATATAACTACTAAAATACCCAATGTACAAGAATATAACTACTATAATACTGCCTTCTATGTACAAGAATATAACTACTGTAATACTGCTCCTATTTACAAGAATATAACTACTATAATACTACTCCTATGTACAAACATATAACTACTATAATACTGCCTCCTATTTCCAAGAATATAACTACTGTAAACTGCTCCTATGTACAGGAATATAACTACTATAATACTGCCCCCTATGTACAAGAATATGCATACTATAATACTGCCTCCTACGTACAAGAATATAACTACTATAATACTGCCTCCTATGTACAAGAATATAACTACTATAATACTGCTCCTATGTACAAGAATATAACTACTATGGGGGGCGGAGCCTGGCTCTGTAGCTGAATGGCTGCTGGTTTTTGAGCTCCTCATCTGAGCTGGTGCTAATCCCCTTCAAGCAGCTTACAGTCTAGCACAAATGGGCAAAGTGGGTAAAGATCGACCCAGGGAACAACCTGAGCCCACTCCGGCCAGGTCCCGCCAGCCTGACATGGACCAATTCCTGAAAAAGACCCCGAAGCACCGGGCCGCGAACACTTCCGAAGATGGCCGCGGGATGTGGAATTACACTCAGACCAGGAAGATCTCTCCGACGCTGGCAGCGCATCGGACGCCTCTACATGTAAGTCCCGGAATGCTAGGGGCTCCTTCACAAAAGCTGCTTTGCTGTCGGTGCTTAATGCAGCGTTAGCTCCTCTAAAAAAGGACTTAGCTGACATCAAGGAAGACTTGCGCGCCATGGGGAACCGGGTAATGCACCTGGAGGATTTACATGTGGCCGCCACGCAGCGTGAGGAGAAGACATATAATGCGATTCGCTCCCACACTGAGCTGCTGAATGACGCACTACTGCGCATAGAGGATCAGGAGAACCGAAATCGCAGACGCAATCTGCGCATCCGGGGCCTACCTGAGACCATAGCGTTGGAAGCCCTGCGCACCGTCGCGCTTGAAATCTTCGTGCACCTCTTAGGACAAGAGAGAGCGGACAAGGTGGTGATTGAGAGGATCCATAGGGCCCTCAGACCCCAGCCTAAACCATCGGACCCGCCACGTGACGTGGTTTGCGGCCTCCTCAGCTTCGTTGACACGGCAGCCATAATGAAAGCTGGAAGAGAGGCTGATTGCTTGCAGTATGAGGAGACGCCTATACAGTTCTACCAAGACCTGGCGCCATCCACCCTGTCGAGCGCCGTATGTTGAAACCGCTTCTAGATGCCCTCCGAGCTGCAGCCATACCGTTCCGATGGCTTTACCCTTTTGGACTTGCAATTTTGAAAAATGGGCGCCAAATCTCAATCCGTGCGCCGCTGGATCTGCAAGCGGCTTGGCCTACCTTAGGGATTTCTCCCATTTCGCTGCCCTCATGGATGCCTGCGGATCTTGAGGACCCACCGCTTCCTCCACCTCGACCATCTGAATGGCGTCTGGCTCCTACCAAGAAGGGACCCAAGCCCAGACCTGAGGATTCTCCCCGTCGTCTGACCTGACCTGCGACATGCTGTCGTCGTCTTCTATCTACCCGCTGGGAGCACGTATGTTTTGTGTCCGCTGCGGACTTACATATATGTTTAAGGCCCTAGATATGGACCCTGATTCGGTCCCTTAGGCCTCTGATCCTATGACCAAACTGGATTGATTGTATTCATCTTCTCCGAACTGATTACCTCACTGTTCGGCGATTCTGTTTTATGATGAGCTACCATGTCCCTGTTCTTTGTAGCTCTTGCATTTTTTGCGTTTTTTGCACTTTTTTGCACTTTCTACTCAAGGTTTCCACACCTTGCCTATTTCCAATAGCGGGGATTACCCGGCTGTACATGGTAATGGAACCTTCCGTTATCCCTGTTCTCACCCCGTTGACTCTCCTTGCCAGTTCTGCGAGAACCCCCACCCGGCTGACCCCGGCTGATAGTCGTGATGTGAAAGGGTCGTTATATCGCCGGATGCTCAGAAGAGCTGGTCTTGTTCACACTGTTTATGTTGTTGTTTCTCTCTCTCTGTCTGTTGTCTCTTCCCCTCCTTTCCTCACGTGTCCCCCCCTCCCACACTCACTGTATGTCGTGCCAGGGCTCTTTCAAAGTCGCATTCTACCTCAATGTATAAGATGTCATCTATTGTAATATCCTCCTTGAATGCTCGGGGTCTGAATGAGCCACGCAAACGCTCTCAGGTTATGGCCCTTCTTCAGAGGGATAAGGTTTCCGTAGCGTTTTTTCAGGAAACGCACTTTAAAATTGATAGAGTACCCAAAATGCCTCATCGGCGGTTTTCCCAGTGGTATCATTCTCCTTATACTGCGGCTAGCAGGGGTGTCAGCATAGGGATTCACAAACAACTTCCTTTCAAGCTGTCGGCCACCTCGATAGATCCTGAGGGTCGCTATCTCTTCCTGAAGGGCTCCATTGCTGATACCCCTGTTACCCTGGCGAATATTTACGCCCCCAACCGGAGACAGGTGCCTTGGCTCCTTCAGACCCTTGCTCTGCTTTCCTCTTTTAAAGAGGGACTGGTTATTCTAGGAGGTGACTTCAACGCTACCCTTGATCCCCTTTTAGACTCCTCTACCGGACAATCAGCAATCACTCATGTCCGCCTGCGGCGTCTTAAAGTGGCTCTGCAGAACCTAGGTGTATTTGATGTATGGCGTACTTTTCACCCCTCAGGAAAAGACTACTCCTTCTTTTCTAGGGCCAAGTCCTCCTACCATAGGTTGGATTATCTTTTTATGTCCAGTACTCATGCACATAGTGCCCTTCATGCCCACATAGGTGATATCACCCTATCCGACCACACCCCAGTATTTATGAAGATTTCTCTGCAGGACCTCCCGAAGAGGGAATGGCATTGGAGGGTCAATGATACCATCATATCTGATCCTTCCCATACCCCCAGACTGTCCTCCTTTCTACAGGAGTTCTTCACCACCAATTCGTCCGGCCCTGACGCTCCGTCCCCCTCGATAATATGGGAGGCCCACAAAGCGACTGTGCGGGGGGAGTTGATTGCTCTGGGTACACATCTTAAAAAGAAACGCACCCAGGAGATCACTGGGCTTTTATCTAAGATCCGGAAACTGGAGCTATCTCATAAGCGATCTCAGGCCCTTGACTGTGCTTCTGAGTTAGCTGCAGCGAGGTCCCAGCTCAAGAATAAGCTTAATGTTACCTCTGCTAAAATTCTCCTGAGAGCCAAATTTCGCTCCTATGCTCATGGGGATAAGGGAAATAGGCTCATGACGGCTCTGGTCCAAAAGCAGAAAGCCGACTCATTCATCACAGCAATTAGGGATGATCAGGGTACTATCCATAAACGAACTCATATAGCGCCTTCTGTGCCTTTTATAAAGGCCTCTATAACCTCCCCCCCACAGTCGCTCCCCTCCGGATTCGCTGCGTGAAGCTACTGACCGCTTCCTTTCCTCCCTAGATTTACCTTCCATCACCTCGACCCAGTCCTCACAACTCCTGGCCCCGATCACGGACTTGGAAGTTGAACAGACCCTATCCTCCATCCCGTCAGGGAAAAGTCCTGGACCCGACGGGTTTACCATCACCTATTATAAAGCATTCCGCTCGGTGCTTCTACCACATTTCAGGGCCATGTGTAATTACCTGCTCCAAGGTGGTACTCTACCCCCAATCCCTCTCGGCCCATATCACTGTGATCCATAAGGAAAATAAAGACCCCTTGAACTGCGGTAGCTACCGCCCCATTTCGCTACTGAACACGGACGTGAAATGGTGGGCTAAGATTCTGGCTCGCAGGATTCAAACTGTCCTTCCTGCCGTTGTTGGTGGGGAACAGGTAGGCTTTGTCTTCGGCAGGCAGGGGTGCGAGAATACGGTACGAGTCTTGCATTTAATTTCTCATGCTCAAATGCACGATATCCCACTCACGCTTCTTAGCACTGATGCGGAGAAAGCCTTTGATAGGATCAGCTGGCTTTTTCTGTCCCGGGCCTTATCGAAGTTTGGCTTTCCTGAAGCGTTTATTACCTCTATTTTCTCACTATATTCACGCCCCTCTGCACAGGTTCGGATTAATGGCACTCTCTCCCCCTCTTTCCCCATCACCAACGGCACGAGGCAGGGTTGCCCACTCTCCCCAGCTCTCTTTGTCATAGTTATGGAGACGCTCCTGGCCAAAATCAGACAGACTCCCTCAATTCAAGGGATCCGGGTAGGTTCCCACACACACCTCACAGCGGCCTTCGCGGATGATCTCCTGGTTATGACGACCAACCCTCTCACATCTTTCCCTGCTCTTCATTCTATTTTTGAGGAGTACGGAACGGTCTCTAATTTTAAAATAAATTACAACAAGTCTTTGGCTCTTAACGTCACCTGCCCCAAGCCTGACGTTGACACTCTCAAGAGGGAAGTTGGCTTCGCCTGGGCTGATAACACCATCCCTTTTTTAGGTACGCACATTTCCGCGAATCCAACTGACTCCTTTGAGCTGAACTATGTCCCTACTCTGAAGTCTATTAAATCCCACCTGCGTTCGGTAAAATTACCATTTATTTCGTGGATAGGTAAGAAAAATTACTTGAAGACTTTCATTGTCCCAAAGCTGCTTTATCTGATTCAAACCCTCCCTATTTACCTCCCCCGTTCCTTCTTCGTGGAGGTCCGCAGAGTCTTCTCTTCCTTCATATGGGACGGAAAATCTCCCAGGATTGCATACACGACTTTGACCCGTGAAAAGCGCCTTGGGGGCTTTGGCCTTCCTGACATTTATGTCTATTATAAAGCTTCTATGTTGGGTAGGGGTCTAAACCTCCTCTCTGGGCATGGGACCAACTTGGTGTCTCACCTGGAAAGGAACTTGCTCACTTATAAGGAAAAGGTGGTCCTCTGGGGGTACGCAAATACACCGCTTCTCACAGACACGCCTCACCCTTGTGGAGAGGACTTTTGATGGAATGGGCTAAACTTTATCAGGGTACAGATATGTGCTTCCCGAGTCTAGCTATGCCTTTGCCCTTGATCCAATTTTACATCCACCCAACCACTTCTGCTGTCTCAGGGTTATGGGCCCGCTTTCGCGACCTGCGGCTGAGGGACATCACTTCTGAGACGGGGGACTTAGGATGGGATAAGCTTGCGGATTCTCCCGAATCCCATAATGCTTCTTTCCTGGAGACTATGGCCTTTAAAAGGATCTCACCCGCTTGAAGGATTTCCCTACTCCATCTTCAGATCCCTCCTGGATTGAAAAGAGGCTGTCCCACTCACAGCCGCCTAAGAAGCCCTTGTCTGTACTTTATAGGGAGATACTCTCATCCCAGCCCCTGACCTACGCTTCCTTTCAGCTTGGGAGAAGGAACTGTCCGTCTCTTTCTCTGACCCTGAAAGAGCTTTTATACTTACTCATTCCCATGGATTCAATCGCTGCATAAAGGTTCAAGCCAATTCATATAAGCTATTGACGAGGTGGTATAGGACACCTGAGTTTCTTCACAGGCTACTCCCTAGCATCCCTGACCGTTGCTGGAGATGTGAGGAGGCAGTCGGTTCCCTGTCCCATATATGGTGGGACTGTCCTAAAATGTTGCCTTTCTGGTCCGAGATTGAGCTCCTGATCAATAGGATTTGCAAGTCACAGGTTCGGCTAAACGCTAAGTTGATCCTTCTGTGGTGTCCCAATGATACTATCACCCCCTCTAAAATTAACCTCCCCACTATGCTTTTGACTGCTGCTCGTCTCCTAATCCCGTTCCTATGGAAGAATACCTCCCCTCCATCCATAGCTATGTGGCAAGACAAAGTAGACCAGTTGTACCGCTTTGAAGAGCTAGCCCATTGGGAATCTAATACGAGACCTGTTTTCCTGAAGCTCTGGTCGCCCTGGACCACATTTAGGAAATTTTGACATGGTTTGGGCTTCTAACACGGCATTTTCCCACTCCCTACCCCTCCCTCCCTTTCTGACCCTTGTCTTGTCTTTCTCCCCCTACATTTGAGATTTATATTTTGTTTTCTTTGCTGCAATCACAACATTTATATGCTGGCCCTCCGTGCTGCGCACAGACCTGCCTTCCACATACTGTCTATTTTCTGCCGCCAGCTGCGACTGGCCTATACTTTAAGATGTAAGTGCCTTGTGATTCTTTGCTATACTCTCAATAAACAGAGATTTGGTTAAGAATATAACTACTATAATACTGCCTCCTATGTACAAGTATATAACTACTCTAATACTGCTTCCTATGTACAAGAATATAACTACTATAATACTGCCTCCTATGTACAAGTATATAACTACTCTAATACTGCTTCCTATGTACAAGAATATAACTACTCTATTTCTGCCTTCTATGTACAAGACTAAAACTACTATAATACTGTACCTAGTACAAGAATTTAACTACTATAATACTGCCCCTATGTATAAGAATATAACTACTATATTACTGCTCTTATGTACAATAATATAACTATTACAATACTATCTCCAATGTACAAGAATATAATTACTAAAATACTGCTCATATGTACAAGAATATAACTACTATAAAACTGCCCCCTATGTACAATAATTTAAATACTATAATACTGCCTCCTATGTACAAGTATGTAACTACTACAAGAATATAGGGGGTCATTTAGCCCCCAGAGCCAAGCCTCTGCTCAGGCGGTGAATCGCCAAAGTTATGCAGAGGCGCTGGCCGCTACATAACTTCCGTGCATCCAGCACCACTTCTAAATGTAAGACAGCTTCCTTGCTGTCTTACATTTAGACCATTTTCTATGCCTAAACTAGGCATAGAAAATGATGAATGAGACGGTTCTACTGGCTCATCCCATTCCCCGCCAATGCCATGCCTACTTTTTTAGACCTGGCATGAGTGGGGAAAAGACATAGATTTCGGCGCAACTAACTGTTACGCTGCAATCTGCCCCTAAATATGCCTAATATAGAAGTATTTCAGGTTAATAAATGACCCCCTTAGCTGCTATAATGGTCTTAAAAGTTTGCTTTCCTTGCAACCTCGTAGATGACTTTAGCAGTGTGTTATCTTCTTGTGTCAGCGTCTTATAATTTAATGAAGCTAATTTTTCAAGTAAATAAATTATCTGATATTAGGATAAGTTAGGAGATGAACACTTAATCACCCCAAATCTTTTGAAAACTCAAATGTAAAGACTTCACAGGTTTACTTAGCAGTAATGAAGTCTTCTCACTTTGATTCCTTAAAACAGAGCTTGATTTCAAATTAATTATCCTTAATGATGGAAAGGAATCCACCTCCACGACGTGGCTGTGCAGAACCATGAATGATGCCCACAGACATGATTAGATAAGTCCTGTGTACCACATGCTGATCTATTCAATGTAAACATACAGATGGGTAAGGGAAATGGTTATATAATTGAGATCCCATATTTTTGTTACAGTGGGGATGGGATTTAGCATGAGTCGTCTGGTAATTAGCTATCCTGCAAACTTGTACGAAGCACAGTTAACATTTTAAAGAGATTTAACCACCAAAAAATAAATTATTAGCAAGAAAATATCAATTCATGACAAGTTGTCCTTGCAGAGATAAACAAACAGTAAATCTGTAAAGTTTAAAATGAATAGGAGGTACAAATGTATATTTTAACCATGAAAAGAAGATTGAGTAGATAATATGTCGCAGTACAGTTCACTGTGTCACTTGTTCCCATGCAGGCTGTCTGCAGGCACTCCTGCGTACTGGCTGCGGGCTGCTACCCGTGTACTCTCGTTGCTTGGGGAAGCGTGCTGGCTACGGACTGCTGTGTGTGAACTGTGGTCTATGAATGTTTACTCCCTGTGTCTGCATCAGAGTGTAGTTCCTCACACTGCTTGCAGTGCAGGCTAGATGCATGCACTCCGCGTACTGGCTGCAGGCACTCCTGTGTACTGGCTGCGGGCTGCTACCTGTGTACTCTGGTTGCTTGGGGAAGCGTGCTGGCTACGGACTGCTGTGTGTTAACTGTGGTCTATGAATGTTTATTCCCTGTGTCTGCATCAGAGTATAGTTCCTAACACTGCTTGCAGTGCAGGCTGGATGCATGCACTCTGCGTACTGGATGCAGGCGCTCCTGCGTACTGGCTGTGGGCTGCTACCCGTTGTATGCTGGTTGCTTGGGTGCTGCGTGCTGGCTTCTATTTATGTGTATGAACGTGGGCCTGTATTTGTATTACAGGACTGTTTTCTGTGTTGCCGTGTTGGCTGGCCGCCTGTGATATTGCGTACTGGCTATGGGCATTTCCAATGTGTGCTTGTGGTGCTTGCTGGCAATGATGTTCTGGGCATAGTGTGAACTGTCTCCTATGTTTTCTGTGTTCATGTAGGGTTAATGTTTCCCTGGTCTGTGTGCTTGATTACCAGGTAGTTAGGTACTCTCATTAACCAGTAATGTGAGCTGTGTGTCTGAGGAGTGTGTCTCCAGCTTGGCTGTGCGCAGGGTGTGTGCTCCTGACCTGGGTGTTTGCCATTCTACCCTAATCTGTATGGTCGCCTGGTAATTCATCAATGTTGCTGTGTCTCTATGCCTTGTCTATGCCAAGCTGAAACACAAATCACAGAAATAAACGTGGCCTAAATGGGTGGAACTGCTCAAACCCCAAACGCTGTTGCGTGTTTCTAACTGGGGGAGCAGCTCCTCCGCATGTGGTTCGCAGCGAGCGGTCATCCCTAGCAAAAATTGCATACAATGGAGGATGCTGGCACGAACCACATGCACCACACAAACATCCTACACAAAATGAAACAATGTGTGGATGAAAATATATAAAACACAAATCACTGAAAAAAGTGCACCACAAGGATAAGCACCTGACAACACTGGCTAATCCCTCAAGCTGATGTTAAAAGCTGAGCCATTCGCCAATATCTCCCAGTCAGGAACATATCGGAGTCCCTCATGCACCATGTCATGGTTTCTCAGCATGGCATGGGGGTCCTACCACTAGACTAACTAACTATGGTGTGTGAACAGGGTCTGGAAGGTGCAGATATCGAGCTGGATATCTGCACCTTTCAGACCCTGTTCACACACCATAGTTAGTCTAGTGCATGAGGGGCTCCGATATGTTCCTGACTGGGAGATATTGGCGAATGGCTCAGCTTTTAACATCAGCTTGAGGGATTAGCCAGTGTTGTCAGGTGCTTATCTTTGTGGTGCACTTCTTTTCAGTGATTCATGCTGAAACACAGGCTGACAACAGGGATCCATTCCACAAGGGTTCCCATGTCATGTCCATGCAGCATTCTTTGCGACCGTCATGCATCTGTTCCACATGAGATCCTTGCATCTGCCCGTCTCAAGTCTTAGCAGCTCTGTCTGTGACTGTCATGCATCCATTCCTTATGGCGTCCAGACATTTGCTTGTGTCATGTCTGAGCAGCAATGTCTATGACCGCCATGCATTCTTTCCTCATAGGATCTGGGCATCTGACTTGGTCCTTCTGCGTTTCAGCATGGTTATGTCTGAACTGTGTCCTATGTTTCTTATTTTTTGGTTCCCAGTTTCTGTCTGGCTTTTGAGCTTGGACCGCTGAGGTTATGCACTAGCATCGGTTCTTACAGGTTTCGGCCAAGTGCATCAGGACCATCCCGGGAGGTAGCGACCCGGTGAACCCTTGGGAAAGTCTATGCCCACCATCAGGGGCAATGTGAAGATCAACCCGCGGCCCTCCAGCTGTTGTAAAACTACAACTCCCACCATGCCCTTCTGTAGGCTGATAGCTGTAGGCTGCCTGGGAATGATGGGAGTTGTAGTTAAATGGCCTTATACGTATTTGTTAGTATTTTAAACTGAACTTACTGGGCAATGGGGAGAGGCAGAGGAGTAACAAGGGAGAGGTGGATTAGTCAGGCAGCAGAGTTCAGATTAGATTGAAGGAGTGCAAGGGTGCTAGATGGGATAGATTTTCAATTTGTGCTTGTATTTTATTACTTTTTGGGAGTTGCAACAGCTGGAGGGCCGCAGGTTGAGCATGCCTGACTTAGACAATGCCCTTAGGGATTGTCCCCAAGTCAAACTGGTGCAATAGGTCGAGTAGTGATCCTTCTGCCACTGTTTACCTTGCCTATTTGTCCAGGATTGTGTCTTTTGTGTTTGGTCATGACTCATTTTGTCTTCTCTAATTTGTTTGCCTGGTTTTTGTATGCTCGCAATATGTTCAGTGGTTCTGTTGACCCCTAGAACATGACATAATAAGACATTGTTGTAACCAGATAACATTACATTAAAGGGGCTGAGCCTTAAATATATTCTACAGCTTTGAAACCACCACCTGGATCTAAAATTTATTTGTATGCATGTAATTAAAAATGTAGCATAGCCACTGTATTAGTCAATAAAATGTAGCCATATAGCGCCACCTGCTGTTTTTTGTTTTTTTCTCATTTTTTTGTCCTGCTCACTGAGATGGCCGCACATGCTCAGTTTCAACTTTCAACTGCCTCCTGAGCTGTGATAGGGAGAGCATGGCCACGCCCCCTGAGCTGCAGCAGAAAAGACACTCCACTTGAGGAGATCTCTGGATCCATGTGAGGTACAGAGCTGGTTCTAGCTTTGTTAGAAAGAGATGGTCATGTACAACATATATGTGATTTTAATGTTTACATTATTCATGGAATAATCCCTTTAAGAACAAAGTGTCACCTGGTGACCCATTATTAAAGCCCCATACATATTACTGTTGAACCCACTGAGAATGACTGGTTCAGCCGACAGTTTAATGTGTATGAGGAGCTCCCAACAGATGATATGGTGGGAAAGAAGGATCGGGTGAAATTAAGATTTTTGCCTAGTCGAATGGGTATGAGGTAGTTGGGAGAGATAACTGTTAGCAGAATGAATATGAATGGTTGCCTTTAGGCATCACAACATATTGTTCTGGTTCACACTCCTCCTTTAGGCATCACGACATATAGTTCTGGTTCACACTCCTTGACATTAAAGGTTTGTTGCTTTTGTCCATTGTCCATTCGCTTCTCATACATTTATTAAAGGCAGCTATTGTACATTGCCATCTTATAACACAAAATTAGATGATACATCAGGAGCCAGTTATTGTATATTGCCATCTTATCACATATTATTAGATGATACAGCAGGAATCAGCTAGTTTACATGGTCATATTATCACACATTTTTAGAAAGGGATGCAAATGAGCTCTTAACAAGCTCCACCTCTGATGCCACCAGATATAAGACAGCCATCATATAAGTCAATCTTTAACCTTGAGACAGCTGTTTCTGGGTAATTGCTCCTCATCAGTGCAGAACAGAGAGTACTGAGTGAGAGGCCTAAGTCGGGATTTGGAGGATAGTGTCTCTCTTTGGGGATGGTACAGCAGGAGCCAGCTATTGTACATTGTCATCGTATTACACATAGTTACATAAAGTAGTTGCATAGTTGATACGGTTGAAAAAAGACATACCTCCATCAAGTTCAACTAAGGGATAGGTGGGGACACGAATCCCAGAAGGAAGTGAGATTCAGATTTCTACACGTTTTATAATCATCAATGTTTTTTACTTTTAGGAATTTATCTAAACCCTTTTTAAAACTGTCCCCTAACACCTATTCCTTCTGTGAGGATGTCCTGAGGAAGTCTAATACACAGATTCACAGTTCCTACAGTAAAGAAGCTTTGACGCTTCTGGAACTTTTTCTTCTCTAGTCGGCATTTTAAATAAAACAGTTTTTCACCTTATTTTTTGTATGGCCAATTTATAAATTTGTATAGGTTAATCATGTCCCCCCTTACATGTCTCTTATCAAGAGTACATAAATTCAATTATTTTAATCTTTCTTCATAACTAAGACCCTCCACGCCCCTTATCAGTTTAGTCGCTCTTCTCTGTACTTTTTCCAGCTGCAGTGCATCCTTTCTATGGACTGAACTGCATAATCCAGACGAGGCCGCACCAACGCTTTGTAAAGTGGTAATATTACATCCCTGCCCCATGAGTCCATGCCTCGTTTAATGCATGACAATATCCTGGTGGCCACACATATTCCCACTTTTTTCTGTAAACTATCCCTGTGCTGAATATCGGTCAAGTACCCCTGCGTCCGTGAAAATAATTCAATTACATTAGTATGTCACATATTTGTGTGACCTAAAGCGATATATTTTTTTCTGTTTCTGACACCGGCACTGCATATCTGACAGTTAAATAAAACCAGTAAATACTGCTGTTACATTGTCGGTTGACAAATTCCCATTTTTTGTGCTGGAAAGTACATTTTATGTCCTGCGCTGTAGTTTTTGGTAGAAAAAAACACACTTAGCAGACAGGGCAATCATTTTAAAAAATTTGTCTGTTCCATTGTTGGGTGACATTAACCATTCTTGCAGTCAAAAAACCCTGCTCTGCATAGGTGACAGGAAAATACATTTCAACAATTGGTCTATTAAATTGGTGGTTGACATTGAACCATTTTTGCAGCATACAAACCCTCTGCATAGGTGACAGGGAGGTAAATTTCAAAAAATCGTCTGTTACATTCTTGGGTGACATTAACCCAGTTTTGTCGTATACAAACCCCTGCTCTGCATAGGTGACAAGGACGTAAACTTCTAAAAATTGTCTGTTACATATTTGGGTGACATATTACAATTTTTGCCGTATACAAACCCTTGCCCTGCATAGGTGAAAGGGACGTAAATTTCTAAAAATCGTCTGTTCCATTGGTGGTTGACATTTTACCATTTTTGTCATATACAAACCCCTGCTCTGCATAGGTGACAGGGACGTAAATTTCAAAAAATAGTTTTTTCCATTGGTGGGTGACATTTTACCCTTTTTGCCTTATACAAATCGCTTCTCTGCATAGGTGACAGGGACATACATTTCTAAAAATCGTCTGTTCCAATGGTGGGTGACATTTTATCATTTTTGCCGTATACAAACCCCTGCTCTGTATAGGTGACAGGTGACGTAAATTTCTAAAAATCGTCTGTTCCATTGGTGGGTGACGTTTTACCATTTTTGCCGTATACAAACCGCTGCTCTGCATAGGTGACAGGAACGTAAATTTCTAAAAATTGTCTGTTCCATTGGTGAGTGACATTTTATCATTTTTGCCGTATACAATCCCCTGCTCTGCCTAGGTAACAGGGACGTAAATTTTAAAAAATTGTCTGTTCCATTGGTGGGTGACATTCACCCAGTTTTGCCGGTGAAAAACCCCTGCTGACAGGGAACTAAATTTTGTAAAAATGTCATTCACAAGTGGCTTGGAGGGTTTGTTCCTGCTGCACTACATACCTGACAGGGAAATATATTCTGTAAATTCGACGGCGTTTAGATTGTTGGGTGATCTATACCCATTTTTTCTTTCAAAGTACCCCTGCACTGCATACCTGACTGGGAAATATATTCTGCAAATTTGGTGGCGTTTAGATTGCTGGGTGATCTGTACCCCTTTTTTATTTCAAACTACCCCTGCACTGCATACCTGACTGGGAAATATATTCTGTAAATTCGTCAGCGTTTAGATTGTTGGGTGATTTATACCCCTTACAAGCGCACGCTGGTAGACGCGCTGTTGATGGCATTCCTACCTGACACCAGGGCCTCAGTGAAAGCACAAAGCGAATGTAGAGGAGGAGGAAGAAGTCGACAACGCAGCTGGGGCACCGCCAGCACCTCAGAAGGCAGGGTTAGCATGGCCGAAATGTGAAAAAGCTTTGTCAGCACGCCATAAGAACCAGCACCACCAGCTGATATGGAACGTCTTATTCGTCATATTCCTCAAAACGAAGATAACAAAGTATTCTCCATCTTTGTTTTAGCTACCTATTCGTCAACTTCGCTAATTCTTGCAATCAAATAGGAAGGTTGACTATAGAGACATCTGGTTTAATTCGCTATGCGATTATATTACTTTGCTTTTTTTAAAAATAAATAGAATAATTATAATTCTTGATAATTATTATAAATATTCTATTTATTAAAAAAATAATAATAATATAATCGCATAGCGAATTAAACACAGCTGTCTCTATAGTCAACCTTCCTATTTGATTGCTAGAATTAGTGAAGTTGACGAATAGGTAGCTAAAACGAAGATGGAGAATACTTCGTTATCTTCATTTTGAGGAATATGACGAATACATTCGTCATATTCGCTAATTCTACCAAGCCAACCATACATGGGAACGTCTCCATACTAAAATGTACTGTCGGATTTGAGAAATACGTTGAAATCGCAATGCGATTAATATATGCGATTAATATAATTAATCACATTGCGATTTCTACTTAGACCTGGTTTACTATGGTTGGCTTGGTAGAATTAGCGAATATGACGAATGCATTCGTCATATTCCTCAAAACGAAGATAACGAAGTATTCTCCATCTTCGTTTTAGCGACCATAGTAAAGCATGTCTGTTGAAATTGCAATGCGATTAATTCAAGTTATATTAATCACATTGCGATTACAACTTAGAGCTGGGTTTATAATGTGTCAGCTTGCTAGAATTAACGAAGTTAACGAATATGGAATATAGCAGTGCTAAGTTGAAATCGCAATGCGATTAATATAACTTGGAGTAATCGCATTGCGATTTCTACTTAGCACTGCTGCTATATTCCATATTCGTTAATTCTAGCCTATGTAAGATAGCAGTGCACTGCTAAGTTGTAATCGCAATGCGATTAATATAACTTGAATTAATCGCATTGCGATTTCAACATAATTCTCAAATCCGACAGTACATTTTAGTATGGAGACGTTCCCATGGTGATGGGGACACTCCATGAGCATGGAAGTCGGCAGAAACGGCAACGGGCAACGGGCACTGACTGGAGCAGCCAGGAAGCCAGGAATCCTCAGGACAGGTAAGAACTACATTTGGGAAGTGGGAAAGAAAAAAGTATAAATAAAAAAAAAAAAAAAAAAAAAAGGATTATTCGAAATAGCGAATTTATAGCGCCATATTCGAAATATTCGCGAATTAGCGAAGTGCCGATATTCGCTAAAAAAATTCGCTATTCGAATATTCGCGCTCAACACTAGTCTCTTTTAGAGACATTTTAGTGCCCCAAAGTTCAGGTCCCCATTGGCTTCAATGGGGTTTGGGTTCGGGGTCAAGTTCGGGTAGAGTTTGGGTCCCATGTGAACTTCTAGGTGATCGCTCAACTCTATTCAAGTCAGCTTGTAGTTTATGGACATCTTCCACAGACCGTACAGTACTACATAGCTTAGTGTCATCTGCAAAAATAGAAATGGTGCTATTAATCCCGTCCTCGATATCATTAATAAATAAATTAAATACTAGAGGGCCCAGCACTGAACCTTGGGGTCACCACTCACCACTTATAACCTGGGACCATTCTGAATAGGAATCATTGACCACAACTCTCTGGGCACGCTCCTGCAGCCAGTTTTCAATCCAATTACAAATGATACTTTCCAAGCCTATAGATCTATAATTACCTGTGGAGGACCTAGATCCTTTTTTAAATATGGGCACCACATTTGCCTTGCGTACCAGTACCAGTACCTAGTGAATCCTTCATTAGATGATACAGGAGGAGTCAGCTGTTGCACATTGTTATCTTATCACACATTATTATTTTATACAGTAGGTGCCAGCTATTGTACATTTTGGTCATACATTATTGATATATGAAAAAAGTATTCAGTTGACATCTGCTTCATGTAAAAATTTATCTTCTTCTTGAAAGGCTTAAATTGCTCTAATGCAAGTTTTCCTTGTCAAGATGAAGGGAAAAAAAGAAACAATGTTCTCGGTGGTAAACTTAATTTCTGCTGTGACAGGTAACATTTACGGTCCCAGTAATAGAGTAATGGCAACTGCCTTGTATTGAACTGTTTTTCGAAGAGTGACCCAAAATGACATGACCTTTTTTTATTTTTTTATTTTTTTTATGCTTTTGTGAAATGTATAGGATCCTTTACACTTCATCTCTTTACAGTAACATAGACTGGAGCGAGTGTTACATTAGGGAAGCTGCTGTCAGAAAATTAGATTGTAGCAGCTTTCCTGTCAGACTGATACATGGAAAACAATTATATTATTTTTCAACGTCCTTTCTTGCAATGATTCAGTTTTATTTCAGATAACTCACAGCTAAGAACAAGAGTGTGAAATCTTTGTATATAACAAATTATGGGGAGTAATGAGATAAACTGACCAAGTCTACACAACTGCAAGTAGATAAAAAAGTTTATAAGTTGTCTGTGTACCGAGTCTATGGTGCTCTAATTGGTAGGTAGCTACCTGGGACAGAGAGTCATACAAGTTAGAATGTCAAATACACCTGCTGATTTGGGCAGGGCCAGCAGACCATCCTGATGGCAGATGTTGGGGGACAGAAGGCTTGAGTCTGTTGAATTTCAACATGCCCAGTCCTCCTGTTCTCATATGTAAAATAAGCCACTTTCAGCTGAATCGGAATTCACATGTAAATTGTGCTAAGATTTGATGCATTTTTGGTAACATATGTAAGCAAAAAAAAATAATCCACTGGGCCACATCTCAACAATGGGGGGTGACTAGAGATGAGCGAATTGAATTAAGGATAAATTTGATTCGCCTCGAAGCCGAATTTCCTCAGGCTTCGTGTTAGCAAATCGATTTAAGCTGAAATAGTGTAAAAAACAAAAAAATTCTTACTTACCACTTCCATTTGCTTGCAACGGGCCGCCAGCCGCCATCTTGATTAAAGATCTCGGCAGAAATCCAATGCGTGGTGACGTATGACGTCACCACGCCGGCCAGCGTGACGACGTCATCTCGCGCCATGCGAGATTTTGTGCCAGATCTTCAAGCAAGGTGGCGGCGGTCGACCCGTCGCGAGCAAGAGACGGTAAGTTTGATTTAATTTTTTTAATGCTAATCTTACACTGTTTTTAAATTCAGATTCCGCAAACATGTATGAATGTGGCATCTGAGGGGTACAATGACGGTGGGGGCGATATCGCAGCTCCCGGTTATTGCACCTGCTATTTACAAAAAAATGCACTTCTTGACAAATTAATTTGTCACAAACCGAAGCAGCCGAATCGAATTTTCTAGAAATTTGCTCATCTCTAGGGATGACTTAACAGGAAAGGAGGGTGGCTTAGGATGCCAAATTTTGTGACACAAACTTCTGTCGCAAAGTAAGTCACCTATCGGGTGGTATAAAGTATAGGTCCCTTTGTGTTGGTTGATGATTGAGCATTTTATCTGGAAAACAGTTGTTTCCTATCAGCCGGTGTAAAGGTATTGTTGATACTGACACCTAAATCATTGATTCTGGATATTGATTCTGGACAGCAGATCATGCTATGTAAGCAGTGATCTGCTGCCCAGATTAAAAAAAAAAATCTGTATTGGGGAGAGCATTTAAACCACAGATCACTCGTCCCCATACAGAGGAAATAATTGCTGCATGTCAATGGAGCTCCCATCTCCTCTGATGGGTAGGCAGTTATCAGGAATGAACAGTTCATTCCCCATAATTGCCTGCTCAGTCAGCCAGTGTAAATGGGACCTTTAGACTTCACACCAGACAGTCTAAAGATGCACCAGATTTATAATCTAGCATCAGCTGCAGTGATAGATCTGGTGGATCTTCATGCTGCCTACATTTATACTATGGTATTAGACAAGATTAGCAAACCTGCCCAGTGCATTACAAATCCTGACCTATTACAACAGAGATCAGTGTTTTTTTTTTACTGACAACAAGTAGAAATATTGAAATTGCATAAAATGACAGCCATGGCAGCCATACCGGAATTAGTAAATGTGATTCTGTGAATACACTAAATCCACGTCCACAAAATATTTAGCATAGTAGAAATTCACGTCCACGTCCACAAAATATTTAGCATAGTAGAAATTCAAGACGTCTTGCCTATCTATGCATGGCTTTACCAGCAGCTGATTCACAATGACTTCTACCATTCGATAGTGATGAGCGAGCATTAACGGCCGAATATCTGTTCAGCTCAAGCATCGCTATGCTCGGCATATGGCGGTACAAAAGTATGAGTCTCCACCCCGCACATTTCGCGGGTTTTAAGCAGCCAATAAAGGTGCAGGTAAGTACTGCCCTTACTGTAATGCCCATGTTGGCTGCTGTCATTACAGTGATTGGCTGGCAGAAACGCGTCATCGGAGGTTATATAGCACCCGCGCGACACGTGCTCGGATCAGTCATAGTCAGGGAGAGAAGAGCGTAGAAAGGGAAAGACAGTGTAGGGAGCGATTTTTACAGTTTTTATTCAGAGAAAGCTTTTCCGAGACCCAAAAGTCCTTTTAATGACTGCTGTGTGTTTGTGTGTTTTAGAGCAACAATCTATTTACCTGCGGCAGTCTCAGGGAACGTGCTTCAGAAGGGACAGATAGTGCAGGGAAAGAAGTTTGCGCTTTTTACTACCAAAAGCTTTTCAAAGACTCCAAAGTCCTTTTAAGGACTACTGTGTGTTTGACAGCAGCCAGATATTTTTATTTTATACCTATTAGTGACATATACTGTACATCATCCGCAGACTGTGTCTTTATTAATCTGGGTCACATCTAGTGTCCATATTCTGTGGTGTTTTGTAACCAACACTGTAGAACATCTGCAAACAGTGTCCGTATAACAAATTCCAATAATCTGGGCCACATGTAGTGTCCATAATCTGTGGTGTTCTGTAACCAATAGTGTAGAACATCTACAAACAGTGTCTGTATTACAAATTCCAATAATCTGGGCCACATGTAGTGTCCATAATCTGTGGTGTTCTGTAACCAATAGTGTAGAACATCTACAAACAGTGTCTGTATTACAAATTCCAATAATCTGGGCCTAATATAGTGTCCATATTCTGTGGGTTTCTGTGACATATAATGTCCTGCATCGGAAAACTGTCTTTAGCGGACAGTAAAACAATCTGCGCCACATCTAGTGACAAAACCATGTCCCAAAACCAAATATGAAGAGGGCGAGCACTAAGACACAAGGAAGTGGATGTGATGCTGATGGTGCACGCAAAGGCGGTGGCCCTGGGCGCAATGAAACTGTGCCAGTTGGCAATGCACCAGAAAAAAAAAAACATCCACTGTACCCAGCTTCATGTCCAATTTAGCTGGGCGGCGCAGAACAACACTGTCCAAGTCAGACCAGTGCGAACAGTTGGTTGGTTGGATTGCAGAAGATAATGCTTCCAGTCGGTTAAGCACCACCCTCTCTTCCACCAGGTCCAGTCTCTGTAGTCTGTGTATGATGCCCTCCTTTATGTGTAATAAAGGGTGTATTGGAGTGCCGGTTCCTTGTAATTTTTGGCAGCCCTTTCACTTAGTGCATAGGCTTTATGAGTGTAGGAGTCCCACTACCTGAGCAATTGTACCCCAATGTGAATGAGGCCCTCCTTTATGTGATATACAGGCTGTTTCGGAGTGCCTTTTGCTTGTAATTTTTGGCAGCCCTTGCACTTTATATACAATTGAATATACAGGAAAGAATGTTTCCTAACAATTTTTCCTGTGAAACAGTTTTTTTTTTTTTTTTTTTGGGGGAGGGGTTTGTGCATAGTATTGTCAGTCTGTAAAAGTGGCATACAACTCGGAATACATCATTCCTAGAGTTCAAGATGCATCCAGACATCATCCCCATGCTGTTCCCGATCCATTTCGGTGGTGTTTCTGTGACTTTCTGACCTTTTCCAATGGACCAGGCACCCTCTCTTCTTTAGAGCAGGGGGTGCCTGTTGTCTCCCATTGACTTCCATTATACTCGGGTGCTCGGCCGAGCACACGAATATAGCAATGTGTTCAGGCTGAACACCCGAATACTTTGGTGCTCGATCATCACTACCATTCGATTATTTTCTATTAGAGATAAGCAAATTTTCTAAAATTTGTATCAGTCCGAATCATCTGAATCACCACAAGAAAGTGCTTTAAATGCCTGGAATATCTCTTTCTGTCTTTTTGCAAAAATCTTTTTTTTTTTAAATTTGAATCGTATTTTTGATTCTAAGAAATCGATTCACTCATCTCTACTTTCTATCTTTGTTCTCATACCCTTTTCTTTTTTCCCATTGCTCAAGCTCAGAGGTACATGTTGCGTCCAATTGACTGACTAATTGACTTCAATGGTTTCATGGTTTACATTTTACATTTTGTGGTTAAGAATAGTACATGTTATATCTTTTTTGCAAAAGGGACACATGGATGTGGATATAGCACACAGATGACATCCGTTTTATTTTTTTGACCCATAGAAATGAATGAGTCCGTGTGCAATCCACCCAAAATTCACATCGGACACGGATACAAAATTCAGGCGTTGTGATTTTGGCAGCACTGCTTCAGGTGGATGCCTATAGTGTCTAAATAGGGGGAAAGAAAAGAGTAACTTTAGACTTTTGTAGACTTTTTTAGAGAATTTCGTCCTATTTGAGACTGAGGAGTTGGGGAGTGAAGTCCCTGGAGTATAGCGATCCAGTTATTTTGTATGTTGTAGGAAATGATAAATTTCACTTCGTAAACTTCATATAGTAATTAGAAGGGATGCAGTCATTTTTGTTATGCTGATAAAAAATACAGCAGTTTACACAATTAGTTAAAAAGATTCTCTACAAAATCTGCACTGAATAGCATCTCATTCTGACACAGTAAAAGCAATCTATGTCTGTAGAGCAAATTACAAGGGACCTGCCAGTAATGTCATCCTCTAGAGCTAAACGCAAGGCATTTCTGCCGTGTCCACCCAACTGTGCTATTGTGTGCTAGTAATTCTGTTGCCATGGTTACACGTGAAGCTCTCAATGAAGAAATACAAATACATTTACGATTTTTGGAAAAATAAATGTGATGTGTTTTCGGATTGGGGCTCAACTAAGTCTCAGAATGTATAAGACATTTTGGAAAGTGATTGTGGTCACATTCAAAAAAGGCTTGATGTGGATAGTGACTAGATGTGTCATTATTCGGACACCTTGTTCTCTCAATATCTCAAATGTTTGTAGTCATCCACAAAATAATAAGTATAGAAGAATTTCAATAGCATGTCTCATAGCTATGCATCCCCGATCTTAATGGCTTTAGCAGCATCTACCTGACACTACTGCCGCCATTGCTACTAAAGCTATCATTCAACTTACAGTCTACAAGTGTTCCCAAATCCTTTTTGTTTCCCAGTTCTGTCAACTCCGCTTCATGGTTAGGAGCATGGATGCTTCTGCCACGGCAAAATGAGCATCTCACCTCAGGTGGCGGCTGAACTGCCTCTGAAGGAGTAGTACTTTGTTACAGGGCATTGGAGTTTATGGTCCCTGCCCGCCGTTCAGCCTCATAGGCTACAGACAACTAGACCAGAAGCCTATGAGGCAGTAGGTTGCGATGACAGGTGGCAACTGAAGCCACAACCGGAAGAGGTCTGTGTAGTGGGACACACGTATGTATTTAGTGGGGCTTTTTTATACTTTTATTTTGCATGTTTGCATTATATATAAATCACTACAGGGGGCATTATACTAAGTGGGGGATTATAGGGAGGATTATAGGGAGGATCATTTTTTATAAAACCCTACAGGGGGACGTTTTACTAAGTGGGGCACAACAAGGGGGGCACTATATATAAAACTCCTACATGGGGCATTAAGCTAAGTGGGGGACTACAAGGGTGGGAGCATTTTACTACAGGAGGTGCATTATACCACAGTGGGACTACAGGGGTGCATCACACTACAGGGGCAGGGGCATAACGATCGCGGTCGCAGAGGATGCAACCGCGACCGGGCCTGGCAGGGGGAGGGGGGCTGCTGCACTCACATGTAATGTGAACTCTGTGAGGGGGCCCGGCATGAAGTACTGTGACAATGCTGGGCCCCGTCAGAGTGCTCTTCAAACATGCACCCCAGGTGCAGAGGCAGGGGGTGGAAGGTGCACTCACCCTACAGTTCTTGTCATTGCCAGGCTGTTTGTTTCCATAGTGAAGCAGGGAGCTCTCTCCGCTCCCTGCTTCACTTTTCTTCTGAGCTCCAGTGCTCCCCCTGCTGGCCGCACATGGCGCTGCTGGCTTTGGGAAGAGCTCTGAAAGCCCGGGAATCAGCCTCCAGCACAACCAGCAGCACGATGTGAGTGTGGGAGCCTGTCATCAGGGAAGAAGGTAAGTATGTGTTTTTTTTTGTTTTTTTCGTATTAAGCTGCAGACTGGAGGCAAAAGGGGGGGGGGCACAATTGGGGTGAGGGGGCACAAAAGTGGGCATTACTGTGGGGGCACATAACCGGGGCATAGCTACTGTGAGGGGGAACATATCTGGCATAACTACTGTGAGGGGGCACATATCTGGCCATAACTACTGTGATGGGGCACATATCTCGGCATAGCTACTGTGAGGAGGCACATATCTGGGTATAACTACTGTGAGGGGGCACATATCTGAGCATAACTACTGTGAGGGGGCACATATCTGGACATAACTACTGTGAGGGTACAAATATCTCGGCATTACTACTGTGAGGGGGTACATATCTGGGCATAACTATTGTGAGGGGGCACATATCTGGCCATAACTACTGTGAGGGTACATATATCTGGCCATAACCACTGTGAGGGGTACATATCTGGGCATAACTACTGTGAGGGTACACATATCTCGGCATTACTACTGTGAGGGTGTACATATCTGGCCATAACTACTGTGAGGGGGCACATATCTGGCCATAACTACTGTGAGGGGCACATATCTGGCCATAACCACTGTGAGGGGGCACATATCTGGGCATAACTACTATGAGGGTACATATATCTCGGCATTACTACTGTGAGGGGGTACATATCTGGGCTTAACTACTGTGAGGGGGCACAAAAGTAGGCATAACTACTGTGACTGGAACAAAGTTGGGCAGAACTGTTGTGAGGGGCCACAAGGAGGACATAACTATTTTGAAGGGACCATAAGGTAGGCTTAATTAATGTGAGGGGCCACAAGGTTGGCATTAGTACTGTGAGGGGCCACAAGGTGGGCATTAGTGCTGTGTGGTAGCACTTAGGGGAAATGTCCTAAATTACCCTGCTATACATTGGCATGGCTCAGTATTACAGGCCAACACAGCGACCCCTGCTGGTGATTTCACAGGGGAAGTCACCATCCCTTCCTTATGTGATTATTCTTTTTTTCTCTATCACCACAGGGACCTTGTTCTGGATCCAGCGGACATCACGCCGACGCCAGCGACACCCTGGATGAGGTAGGACCAGATTTTATTAGGAGTGGGTGAGTGTAGCCATGCATTGGACTTAGGGCTCTCTAACACAAGCGGATCCTGTGCGGGTAATCTGCTGTGTGAAAGCGAGCCAAGCCCAGCTCTGGACATCAGAGACACAGAGCAATAACATGACTAATAATTCTCCGTGCCTCTCAGACCTTTTTACTGCAAAATCACGGTGACAACTTTATCTCACTGCGATTTTGTTGTAAAAAGATCAGATCTAAAGTTTCCACCGGGGCCCATAGCACTCTAGTTCCGCCACTGTACAGGGGTGAATTACACTACAGGGAAACTACAGGACATATTATTGTTATCTCTTTCCAATCCGAGGTGGTTATGAGATGGTCATACAATGGGACAGTCCCTGATAGAAATATGGTATATATCTAATATACATCTGATAGAAAGGTTAAAAATCCCTTTCAATTATACTACAGGGGAACTAAAGGGGCATAATATACTGCAGCAGGACTTATGGCTAGAGTTGAGCGAACACCTGGATGTTCGGGTTCGAGAAGTTCGGCCGAACTCGTCCCGAACTTCACCCCGAACCCGAACCCCATTGAAGTCAATGGGGACCTGAAATTTTGGGCACTAAAAAGGCTGTAAAATACCCCAGGAAAGGGCTAGAGGGCTGCAAAAGGCAGCAAAATGTAGGTAAATCCTCTGCACTTAGAGATGCAAAACAGTGTGAGCAAATGTAGAGGATTATGCTGTATTTTAACACTTACTGTAATATACCCTTCAACGGAAAGAAATACACTTGGAGATGCACGGTAGCGTGTGAAGTTATTGAGGATGACCCTATCAGCACTTGTATTTACACCTTGAGTGTAATATACCCTTTTACGGACAGAAATACACTATGAGATGCACAATAGTGCGTGCAAATTTAAAGGATTATGCTTTCAGCAATTGTAATTTAACACTTTGTGTAATATACCCTTTTACAGAAAGAAAAACACTTGGAGATGCACGCTGAGTGTAATATACCCTTTTACGGACAGAGTTACACTTGGCCTGCAACAGCTGGAACACCATATTTATGGTATTGCTATTTTGGCAATTGAATTTCACCCCAGAACAAAATATATCCTTTGACGGATACTATTAAACTACTTGTCCAGTCACAGCTGGAACACCAGATTTACTGTATTTCTTTTTTTGCAACTGAATTTCATCCCAGAAAATAATATATCCCTTGACGGACACTATGAAACTTGTCCAGTCACAGCTGGAACACCAGATTTACTGAATTTCTATTTTTGCAACTGAATTTCATCCCAGAAAATAATATATCCTTTGACGGACACTATGAAACTTGTCCAGTCACAGCTGGAACACCAAATTTACGGTATTGCTATTTTGGTAATTGAATTTCAACCCAGAACAAAAGCTATACTGTTAGGGACACTATAAAACTTGTCCAGATCACAGCTGAAACCACTGATTTAGGGTATTGCTATTTTGGCAATTGAATTTGACCCCAGAATAAAAACTATATTCTTTGCCAGACAGTATTACACTTGGCTAGCCACAGCTGGAACACCATATTTAGGGGATTGCTATTTTTTGAAGTGAGTTTCACCTCTCAATAAAATATAGAAAATTCTATCCTGAGTTTCTAGGGGTGACAATAAGCACAGCCAAGCCTCTGCAAAAAATATAGCAAAAAATATATAGATATAGCAAAAAAACAAAACAAAACCCTACTATTGATGGATTAATAGACTTGGTGGCAGCTTGTGCTGGCGCACCACAAGACACAAAATGGCCGCCGATCACCCTAGAAAAATGTGACAGAAAAACGCCCTGGGCAGCCTGAAAACAGTGAGCAATTAACTAGCAGAAGTTGAATGGTTCACAGCTGTAGATTGATCACTTCATTAAGTGTTTTTGCTGAGTTAATTCCTGCCTAATCTTGCCCTAACAGCAGCTGCATCCTATCCCTACACTAATCAGAACAGAGTGACGTGCGGCATGACGTGACTCCAGCTTAAATACAGGGTGCACTACTGGGGACAGTAACAAGAGGGGGCATTATAAATACAAGGGTCACCTCTTGGAGACATTAAACACTACAGGGCACTACAGGTGGGTAAATATAAAGATTAGGAGGTATTAAATATTTATGCACTACTGACGGCCTTATAAATACTGTGAGCATTAACCATTTCAGAGGCACTACTAGGGTATTATAAATACTAGGGGGGGCATTATTACTACTGTGGGGTACTGTGGGGAATTCATATTGAGCACAATATGGGGGGGATTTCTACTAATGGAGGCACTCTTGGATACTATTATCACTGTTGGGGGAACTATTACTAATTGGGGCAATCTGGAATAGAGTTATTACTATTGGTGGGACTTTTGGGAGCACTTTTGGAACTATCTGTATGGCACTGTTTTTTATGCAGTATTGTATTTGGTGGCATTTGGGAACACAGCAGGCACAGTATTGGGAGTAGAAGCAGGATTACATTATTGGGAAACCAGGAGGGGGAGTATGATGGAAAAGTGAGAAATCAGAGATGTCTGTGTCAAACTCTGCAGAGATGAGACGTGGCTGAAATACTTAATCAAGAATGTCTGGTATGGATGGAGAAGATGAGGAAAATCTACAGAGGAGACAGAAGAGGTATGTGCTAAATATGCCTTTAGCAATGGGGCTAGGAGAGGGGTTGGATTAAAAATTTGGCAAGAGGGATGGTGGCGCCATTTCAATTTTTACTTCAGGCAGCAGAAAGCTAGAATCTGCCCAGGCCACAACTCTCAACTGCAGCCTAGAGACATAGATACAGTTGTGGACAGATAGAGAACCACTGCCGGGAATAGCGATTCCTGTCTGGCTGTCCTCATTAGGGCCCCCAGACATAGCTTTTCTTGGGGCCCCGGAAATGCCAAGCCTGCCCCTCATTGTTGAGTAATTTTAGGGCAGAAGGAGGGGGAGGATGATGGAAAAGTGATAAATCTAAGATGTCTGTATGGCAAACTCTGCAGAGACTACATAAGTGTGGAAGAAGGCATGAAGGCAGTCTGGTCTGAATGGAGGAGATGAGAAAAAGATGCCTACATTAGAGGAGACATCAGTGAAAGGAGGCTTCATGGCAGTCTGCATGGATGCATGGATATTGCAGGATCACCAGGTAATGGGGAGCTAGCTCTACAAGGAGTGCAGAATTATTAGGCAAGTTGTATTTTTGAGGATTAATTTTATTATTGAACAACAACCATGTTCTCAATGAACCCAAAAAACTCATTAATATCAAAGCTGAATATTTTTGGAAGTAGTTTTTAGTTTGTTTTTAGTTTTAGCTATTTTAGGGGGATATCTGTGTGTGCAGGTGACTATTACTGTGCATAATTATTAGGCAACTTAACAAAAAACAAATATATACCCATTTCAATTATTTATTTTTACCAGTGAAACCAATATAACATCTCAACATTCACAAATATACATTCCTGACATTCAAAAACAAAACAAAAACAAATCAGTGACCAATATAGCCACCTTTCTTTGCAAGGACACTCAAAAGCCTGCCATCCATGGATTCTGTCAGTGTTTTGATCTGTTCACCATCAACATTGCGTGCAGCAGCAACCACAGCCTCCCAGACACTGTTCAGAGAGGTGTACTGTTTTCCCTCCTTGTAAATCTCACATTTGATGATGGACCACAGGTTCTCAATGGGGTTCAGATCAGGTGAACAAGGAGGCCATGTCATTAGATTTTCTTCTTTTATACCCTTTCTTGCCAGCCACGCTGTGGAGTACTTGGACGCGTGTGATGGAGCATTGTCCTGCATGAAAATCATGTTTTTCTTGAAGGATGCAGACTTCTTCCTGTACCACTGCTTGAAGAAGGTGTCTTCCAGAAACTGGCAGTAGGACTGGGAGTTGAGCTTGACTCCATCCTCAACCCGAAAAGGCCCCACAAGCTCATCTTTGATGATACCAGCCCAAACCAGTACTCCACCTCCAGCTTGCTGGCGTCTGAGTCGGACTGGAGCTCTCTGCCCTTTACCAATCCAGCCACGGGCCCATCCATCTGGCCCATCAAGACTCACTCTCATTTCATCAGTCCATAAAACCTTAGAAAAATCAGTCTTGAGATATTTCTTGGCCCAGTCTTGACGTTTCAGCTTGTGTGTCTTGTTCAGTGGGGGTCGTCTTTCAGCCTTTCTTACCTTGGCCATGTATTTGGGCACTCCAGTGATGTTGCAGCTCTAAAATATATGGCCAAACTGGTGGCAAGTGGCATCTTGGCAGCTGCACGCTTGACTTTTCTCAGTTCATGGGCAGTTATTTTGCGCCTTGGTTTTTCCACACGCTTCTTGCGACCCTGTTGACTATTTTGAATGAAACGCTTGATTGTTCGATAATCACGCTTCAGAAGCTTTGCAATTTTAAGAGTGCTGCATCCCTATGCAAGATATCTCACTATTTTTGACTTTTCTGAGCCTGTCAAGTCCTTCTTTTGACCCATTTTGCCAAAGGAAAGGAAGTTGCCTAATAATTATGCACACCTGATATAGGGTGTTGATGTCATTAGACCACAGCCCTTCTCATTACAGAGATGCACATCACCTAATATGCTTAATTGGTAGTAGGCTTTCGAGCCTATACAGCTTGGAGTAAGACAACATGCATAAAGAGGATGATGTGGTCAAAGTACTCATTTGCCTAATAATTCTGCACTCCCTGTAGTAAGCATGCTCACCAAGATTGTTCTGCTGTGGCAGACACAACATGGGGGAGAGAAGTGAAACAGAGGAAGACCATCCAGCTATAGAACAGGCTGGTGACAAGCACTGGAGTGGGCTCCTAGTGGTCAAGGAGAAAAAACTTCAAAATCACACTTGCTGGTAAAAACACTTCAAATCTAGAGGTGGCAAGGTTTATTTTTTACAGTTTTACTGGATACAGGATATAAAAATATGCCTTGTCACCTCCCTTTTTGAAGTGACTTTACCAGCAAGTAAAGGATTCCACCAACACAGCACTAAAAAGACTTTCTGCAGACACAGAACAAGCAGGATTTGGGACCTCAGTGTTTCCTAAAATGTTGAGTTAGACTAGAACCCTTGGTCATGATTTTAAATCCTATTATTTTTATGGTGCTGTTATGTGATTTTAATGGCTTTAGCAGCAGCCTCCTGACACTGAGTGCTGCAATTCAAAGTATTCACATATCCTAACATTTGCGCAGTTCGCTCAATTGTTTTATTGTTAGAAGCACAATTCCTCATCAGAGCATACTGTGCATCAGTAATGGAGGACTGAAGTCAGTAGAGTACAGAGCCAAGATCCTCAGGGATTCCTTGCTTTGATTCCATTTGACTTTTTTTCTCTATGGGTTTTTCCATGAGCATCCAACAGAAAAAGACAACATATTTACTAAAACCTGGTGGAGATGTTCATAAGTGGCTGCACTGCCCAGTAGAACAAATTACACAAGTGAGTGAGGACAGACGATTTACAAGGACACATGAAAGGGAATTCTGCTGAAGAGCCGCTGCTTTGAAATGACGGACTGAGTCCCTCGCCGGCTTTAAGTAATTCAACAAAGTTTGAAGCTGTCAACCAAATCACTGCTTCTCATAAACTCCTCAACAGTAGAAAATATTTAAAAGCTTAAAATACTTGTTAATATTTCATCAGCTAAGTTATGTTATTGTAAAGGTAAATACACTGAGGAAAATATCTGTATCTGAAAAAACTTGGCGCCATAACGCCATTGATCAGATGAGTTTATAAAATGCTTCCTTACTGTTTTAAACAATAAAACATTTTGGGACAATCAGATGATAGCATATGTAACTACAGAGGCCAAGGTCTATGTAGACCTCCATAGACTCGGAATTAGTAACAACCCATGATAGAGAGCTGGATGGTGGCTGCCATTTTCCTCGCTCAACAAGTCCAAAAATACTGGTAGTGGGTAATGGCAGGTATGGGGGTGAAGATATTTGGTCCTAGTAAAAAATCTGTAACCAAGATCCCCACCCACCATGTGCTGTTTATAATGCTGGTTTCTTCTTATTGTATTTGGGCCCCTATTATGCTACTTAAATAAATTCCAACTACTGCTTCACAAATGCCTTGGCTAACAAACTCACCATAGCCACCAATTTACATGCCCCTTAGATAACCAAAGGCATTCTTTTTGAGTGAATGTAGCCTTAGGGTTAAAACTGGCATAAAAAATTAATGAATGTCATTGTTTTTTTTTAACATCCCATCCCCTGCAGTACCCTCAGTATATATTACACACCTCCACAGTGCCTCCAGTATAAATAGTAGCCACCATATTGCCCAAAGTATCTATAATGGTCCCCCTGTAGTGCCTCAAGTATCTAAAATGTCCCCCATAAAGGCTGCAATATGTCCCCCACAGTGTTCCCTGTACATAAAATTCTCCTAGTGCCCTATAGTATAAATATAACCCCCAGTAGTGACCTCCCTTTTGTTGGGTCTGAAAAAAGAAAAAAAATACCTCATCCACTTGAACACGAGGGAGAACTCATCTGCAGTGGTGGGAACAGGAACCGATGCTCCCAGAATCATTACATCACATGTTAGGAGTTTCAGGTCCTGCTCTCTCCATTGCAGAGTGAGTGTTCCTTACATTCAAGTGAAATAAGTATTTTTTAATACTTTTAATGTCCCATTTTTTTACGTCCTTTGTTTACTGGATATTAAAAGTTAAAACGGCTGTGTAACAGCTATTTTTCACCTTCATGAGCATCATTTCAGAATTTACATATATTTAAAGGTTTATTCTAATAATTTAAATTAAGTTATGCCTTATCAACAGGATAGGGGGTAAATATTAGATCAGTGAGGGTCCTACTGCTGCAATACCCACCAATTACCAGTATGCAGGACCCATACCCTATAGGGCCCCTGAAATGAACCGAGTGGTGGGTCAAGCATATTCATTGCCACACAATTCATCTCTTTTTTTTTTTTTTTTTATTATCATCTTTATTTTTTTTTACAATCCATAAAAAGACAAAAGTAATACAAAAACATACCTACCCACCCCCCAACTCCCCCCCCTCCCCAACCCTGCAGGAAAAAAGAAAAGAAAAACAAAACAAAAAAAAAAAAAAACCAACAATAGAGAAAGTCGCTTAATCAATCCAATCCTTCCATATAGTACTCCACTTTGCATAAGACCCTCTTTGTCCATACAAGACTCTCTCATAACTTTTCACTTTCTTAACTAAACTTAGCCAGTTGTTGCAATCTGGAGCGAGGAGGAGCACCATTTTCTGGATATAAGAAGCCTGGCCAAAAAAATCACTTTCATCAACAATTGGCACTTCAAAGGCTGACAGTTAACTTCCGATAGATCACCAAGAACCCATAACTTTGGGGATAACGGAATATCCATATCAAGTCTCTGGGCCAAAGTTGTTTGAACCATTCTCCAGTACTTACTCACCATCGGGCAATCCCAGAACAGATGAAGATGATCTGCCCCGGGGTCCCCGCATCGAGGACAGTCAGAGGAGGCTCTAAATCCCCTCTTATAGAGCCATAGTGGTGTTAAATAAATTTTGTGTATAATATTAAACTGTACAACAGTGTGATTGAAATTGTGAGAAACCCGTCCCAGACCGTCACCTATATTCTCCCAGTCCGGGGAGCCAACCTCAAGCAGTGAATCAGACCAGGATCTCTGTCCTGGAGAAAGACAGTCCGAGAAAAATGTTTCATCAAGTGTCTATAACAATGTGAGAGTTTAACTTTCATACATCCTTTCTTACTAATCAAATTGTGCAAAAATTCAGGAGTGTCTATATAAAGTGAATGACTAACAGCAGTGCTAAGAAGTGCCGACCTCAGTTGAAGGTGGGCATACCAAACCACCTCACCAACATTTAGCTTTTGTTTTAGCTCTGTAAACGACAAGATTTGTCCATCCCCAATCACCTGGTGGAAATATTGAATATTTTTCATCCTCCAATACTGCCGACAATTTGGGTCACCCAAATTCAGAAGCTTTTGGTTATGCCATAATGGGGTACAAGTAAGTAGTGCCTCCACTTTAAACCAGCTCCTTATAATCTGCCAAGCTTTCATAGCCATTCTGCAGAAGGGTTTAAACCCAGTCTGTATATTAATTAGGTAATCGGACTCTAATACTGTAAAGAAATCAGAAAAACCTGAGTCCTTTACCAATTTTCTACAGAGATGGCTATTTTCCCAGTCATTAAAAAAGTTGAGTTGAGAGGCCATATAGTAACCCCTAAAATAGGGGAGGTTAAGACCTCCCCGATTGTAGGGCATAGAGAAATAAAGTGCCTTTAGTCTCACACGCTTCCTCCCCCATAGCAAATCGTTGATCATCCGTTCTATCAATCTAAAGTATTTGTCTTCAATCCATACCGGTGAATTGCGAAGAACATAAAGAATCTGGGGCAACACCACCATTTTTATTAATGAGATTCTATTAGAGATCCTGTAGTGCCTCAAGTATCTAAAATGTCCCCCATAAAGGCTGCAATATGTCCCCCACAGTGTTCCCTGTACATAAAATTCTCCTAGTGCCCTATAGTATAAATATAACCCCCAGTAGTGACCTCCCTTTTGTTGGGTCTGAAAAAAGAAAAAAAATACCTCATCCACTTGAACACGAGGGAGAACTCATCTGCAGTGGTGGGAACAGGAACCGATGCTCCCAGAATCATTACATCACATGTTAGGAGTTTCAGGTCCTGCTCTCTCCATTGCAGAGTGAGTGTTCCTTACATTCAAGTGAAATAAGTATTTTTTAATACTTTTAATGTCCCATTTTTTTACGTCCTTTGTTTACTGGATATTAAAAGTTAAAACGGCTGTGTAACAGCTATTTTTCACCTTCATGAGCATCATTTCAGAATTTACATATATTTAAAGGTTTATTCCAATAATTTAAATTAAGTTATGCCTTATCAACAGGATAGGGGGTAAATATTAGATCAGTGAGGGTCCTACTGCTGCAATACCCACCAATTACCAGTATGCAGGACCCATACCCTATAGGGCCCCTGAAATGAACCGAGTGGTGGGTCAAGCATATTCATTGCCACACAATTCATCTCTATGGGACCTGCTGGAACAAGTTGAGTTCTGTACTTGCTGAGTCTCTATAATGTAGGGGACAGTTATCTTTGATGACAGTACAGAAATTGTTATCTATTGTTAACTATTATACTTCCAAGAATGAAAGTGACCAGAGAATCCATGCTGAAGACACTGAGCAAGCAGGGTTTAAGATAAGCAGTGTTTCCTAGAACACCTAAAGAAGGACTAAAAAGATAGGATGGATGTAGCTGGCACTTCCAGGACATATGTGTTTGGATGAGCCCTTACCTCTCTTACCCTGTTTTTTTGGGTTAGGTCCCATAGATGATTATTACCCTGTTTTAAGTTACAACAGCCAGAGATTCTTGCGTCCGCACATGCCCTGTTCCTCTGTCCAGTGTTTGGATGTGATAACCTTCTACAGTAGAGGTTACTACTGTTTTTGTGTAACTATTCATATACTATATGGACAAAAGGATTGGGATATCTACACTTTACACTTAGAGAAGCTTTTATGACATCCTGTTGTATATGCATAGGCATTAAAATAGAATCCCCCCCACCGCACCCCTTTGCTCTTCTCGGGGGTGAGGGGCTTTTTACAAGATATTGGAGTGTGGGAATTTTTTGCCACTTATTTAATAGAGCATTTGTGAGGTCAAACACTGATATTGAACAAGAGGACATGGCTCTCAAACTTCTTCAGAAGTTCATAGCAGGTACTGAATGGGTTTGAGGTCAGGGCTCTGTGTGACTAGTAAAGATAACTCACACCAAACTCCCCTAATCATGCCTTTATGGACCTCGCTTTGTACGCCGAGTCGCAATCATGTGGAAACAGAAAAAGGCCTCCCCAAACTGTTACCACAAAGCTAGAAGCATACAATTAATTGTCCACAATGTCTTGGTCTGGTAAAACATTAAGAGTTCCCTTCCCTGGAGCTAAAAGGCCTAGGCCAACCTCTAAAAAGCCCCCAGATCATTTTATCTCCTCCTTCAGACTTTACAGCTGGCACAATGCAGTCAGCCAGGTAACGTTCTCCTGGGATCCACCAGACTTGTCCACCAGACTGCCATATAAAGAAGTGTGATTGGTCACTCTATGGAGTTCCACTGCTCCAGAATCTAGTGGTGGCATGCTTTACCTCCATCTGACGATTGGCATTGTGCTTGGTTATGTAAGGCTTGCACGCAGCTGCTTGGCTATGGAAACCCATGCCATTAAGCTCCCAGTAAAGCACAGGTTTTGTACTGATGTTAATGACAGAGGTGGTTTGGACTCTGCAGTTATGGAGTCGGCAGAGTGTTGGTGACTTTTATGCTCTATGCTCTTCAGCACTCGGTGACCCAGCCATGTAGCTTCATGTGCTCTCCACTTCATGGCTGAGTCGCTGTGTTTCTTTCTACTTTACACAGGTTATGGTGGAATATCTAGAAGTGTATACTCCAATGCCTAAAAAAAGGGCTTCAACCTATCTTGACCCAGGTCAAAGACGAATGTGATTAAAAACGTCACTTTTAATTGTAAATAAACGTAAAATGGCCGTGAGCCTAACAGAGGCTTAAAATTAAAGTGAAAGGTAGTGTTTCAATTACTGGCTAGAGATTCTGGCCTCTAGGTATATAAAGGCCATAATACTGGCTTTCAACCGAGGTGGATATTTTTCAGTAAAGTAGGATAAGAGATCACAGAGTGCACATCTCTGGTTCCTAAAAATTCTTACCAAAAATATGCCATAGCTCTCAAAATGACAACTTTAATTTTAAGAGTCTGTTAGGCTCACAGCCATTTTACGTTTATTTGCAATTAAAGTGACGTTTTAAATAATATTCGTTTTGGACCTGGGTCAAGATAGGTTAAAGCCCTTTTTTTAGGCATTAGAGTATACACTATGTTAGGTCCTTTTTGTTAAGTATATCTAGAAGGGAAGACATTTCAGGAACTGAGTTGCGGCAGTGTTGGTTCCTATTACAGGACCATACCGAAATTCATCACATTTATGACGAGGTATAGGCCTCATCATAAATTTGGTGCATCCTCCAACAGTCCGTGTGCCTAAACAGAAATCTATAACAGCTTAGCGTTGCCGTAGATTTCTGTCTTTATTTTTACCAAAAAACAAGCATGAATGAAGATAAATTTATCTTGGCTGTTGACCTTTCCCGCCCTTGCCAGGCCCCTTTTTAAAAGTGGCTGCATAAAAAAAGGCAGTTGCATTTAAAGAGTCACAAACACACAGCTTGTGACTTTTTAAAGCCACTTTTCCTGCGCAATCTTCCAATGACTTTGAGCAGTGATAAAGCCTCCTACTTTGGTCAGCCCTCCTTAAAAGTGGAATTCCCCTTTTAAATCCTAATAAAATACAGTATTCCATTGTGTTACGTTGTCTCTTTTTCCTTTTCTACGATACAGTCAATTGCAAAACTTAAAATAGTCTTTAACCACCGGGAATTGACATTTCCCTTTAAAATTGTGTAGACTGTATGAACTGCAGTGTGATAAGTACATGACCTTTTCATTTTATAATTAATCCCTCGTTTCTCTTCTAGAACTTTTTTTTTTTTTTAATTATCTATCATCCTGGCGACTATAATTCCCTTAAAAAAGAGTAATACAAATATCCGGGGGCACTCGGCGGCGGCTCCAAACAATTCTCATTTATGCTAAAATCCACTGGCTGGATCCAGCTGTTAAGCTAATGACGTCTCTCCTGTTCTTTTCTGAAATGTCTGCGGCACAATGGCGCGCCCGCAAATTAATGTGTAACCGCTTGTAAAGAGCAAAATTAGTGCAGAATGAGAAAATATGTCGCACGATGTGGGACAACTCCTAGTCAGGAGGGAGAAGAGGAAGAGACGTTCTGATGTCTGCACTTTCATTCTGCTGAATTACGTTTTTTCTTTTCATTTGCAGAGAACGGGCTTGATGGTGCGTTTAGGCAGAGTTTACCTCACTGAGAGTCCTACCCAACTGCATCCAAAAGCACTGACAGGGCCACATGTTGCCCAGTTGGCATCTCTCATCCTCATTCATACTAAAAGTGAATGACTGTCCCCAGTAAAACATGATTAACACTTAAAGGGATTGCCCAGGACTTAAATATTGATGCCTTATTGCTGCCTGACTTCCAGCACCCAACTGTTGAAGAGGTAAACAGTTGGCCAAGTGCTGCAGCCCGTGACCTCATGTCAATTAATTGTGTGACCTTGATGCAGCTCAGTGCTATTCAATGTGCAGCACTGTACAATGTGCAGCACAGTGCTTGCACACAATGAAGAGGCTGCAGAGCCTGATTGGCGAGGGTGCCGAGACTCAGACCCTCTAAAAATAAGATATTGATGACCTACCCTGAGGATTGGTAGTGCTAGGGATGCGCGAACTTCAAGTTTTGAAGTTCGAGTTTGGGTCTGAGTATATGCTAAATTGTGTTATTAATTCTGTTACCACGGACCATAAAGCAATTCAATGATGGAATGCATAACGGAATGCCTTTAACAGAATTCCGTCATAATAGAAGTCTATGGCCAGCATAATGGAGAGGAAACATGTTATGCAGGAGAGGAAACTGGACGGATTTGTTATGCTGGCCTTAGACTTCTATTATGACGAAATGCCTCTAAATTGCGTTATGGTCCGTGGTAACAGAATCCATAACACAATTTAGCATATACCCAAACCCAAACTTAAAATCTTGAAGTTCGCTCATCCCCACGCTTCCCTCAAGTCACATTGCAGCTCTTGAGACAAAAGGTCCGGGAAGGATCAAAATGTCTGAAAATCAAAAAGACTGCTTAAACACATAAAGAAATTAAATTTGAAATCTGCATGTTCCCTGTTTGGACACCCGAACTCTGAGACCTAACGGGATTTCTGATCTGAAAATAAAACTCTTCCACTTTTTTGCAGCTATCTTGTAGAGTGCTGAGTTTTTCTATCACATTTACAAGAGGATATTCTCCCCTACCTTAGCCCTGTATTGCTACCCTTGTTTGTGTATACTGCATTGGGGGAAGTCAGGACAATTGTGGCATTGTACGTGGATCAGATTCTAACTAAATTAACCAGTGTTTCCTAAAGGGGTTGTGTCTATTCATCAAATAATATTAATTATTAGGGTGCTTTAACACTAGCATTTTTCTTTCCCGGCGTAGAGATCCGCCATCGGGTCTCTACGCCGGAATATAAACTGTTCAGTATTATCCCCATGCATTCTGAATGAAGAGAAATCCGTTCAGTATGCATCAGGATGTCTTCCGTTGAGTATGTGAACGTTTTTTGGACGGAGAAAATACCGCAGCATGCTGTGATTTTCCTTCCGTCCTGGGATGCGGAGCATGATCCCCAATGTATGTCAATGGGGCGTTTTCTCTGGCACATTCTGCCACAATAGAAAACGGATCCGTCCTCCATTGACTTTCAATGGAGTTCAAAACTGAACCATTTTGACAATGTTAAAAAATAGTTAAAGTTAATACAAGTGGATCCTTTCAAACGGATGCATGCGGTTGTATTATCTTAACTGAAGCGTTTTTTTTCCGGCATAGAGCCCCGATGACGGAACTCTATGCCGGAAAAGAAAAACGCCAGTGTGAAAGTACCCTAAGTGAGGTACGAAGTAGAGAAAAATTAGATTCGGCTGCTTCGATTGCACCGCTCCCCATCATTGTACCCCTCAGATGCCGCATTTTTAGCTGATCGCAGAATGTGACAGCAATAATACAGTGTAAAAATTAAAAAAAATAAATAAATCAGACTAACCCTAATCCATTTGATCGCAAAGAGCCAGCTGCCGCCATCTTGATTGAAGATCGAGCGCAAAATATTCGGATGGCGTGGTGACAGAGATGTTATGCAAAATTTTCAGTCATGATGGCGGTGGCTGGCTCTGTGTGCTTAAACAGATGAAGCAGGTATGATTTAAATTTTTTTTTACTGCCATTCAAGGAAAATCGTTTCACTTGAAAAAATTTCGCTTCGCAGCAAATCAAATTTTCCCTGAAATTCCGATCTAGTGTTGAGTGAAGCGAGCTTCTGATACTTCATCTGAAGTCGCTTTGTTCAAAGCTTTGGAATCTGTCTCTGTACAGTATTAGAATGTATGGCTTCCGATGAGCCGAAGAAAGTTATTCGCAAAGTCGCGCGGGACTTCGTTGAATAACTCTGGTAGTTGATTTTTAAAGTAGAAAACCACTTTAAAACTTGAAACTGAACTCACTACTAGTCGGAATCCTCAGGATAAGTCATCAATATCAGATCGGCGAGGGTCTGACAACCGGCACCCCCGCCGATCAGCTGTATAAGGAGAAGGCGCGCAAAGTGAGCAAGTGCCATCTCCCTTCTTTCTTCCTGTCCGTTGTTGCTGTCTAAGGCAAAGTAGCAGTGAGCAGGTACAGAGATGGCACGTGGACACTGCGAACAACGTCTCCTCATCTGGCTGATCTGCGGGGGTGCTGGATGTCGGACCCCCGCCAATCTGATATTGATGACCTAACCTAAGGTTAGATCATCAATAAAAACAGCCTGGACAACCCCTTTAATTCCCAGAAAACTCCTTGAAGATAAGGAAAATTTATATTCATATCAAATCATATTAATCATATTAAATCATATTAATCATTATAATCAGTAATTTTTCTGTGAAGGAGACCTGTTTTAGTTTACCCCGGGACAAGTGCATTCTCCTACATTTTCTGAGCTCTTCTTCTCATCGTCCATTGTTTGCTGATTAGATGCCTGGGGTCGGCCTTCTGTTTTCTTCATTATCATAACTGCCTCACCAGCTGCAGACCACTGCGCCTCACACCACGTCTATTACACATGTGGACATATGGATAACTCAGCAGCCGTACCTCAGAGGTAATTATACGTACAAATGGCTGCTTTCTGGTAATGATCAGTCTGTGTCTATACAGCTGTTTGTATACACTGTAGATATCGTCAATGTGACCGTATGGCCTGTTCTAATTGTAATCCAATAGACCTTCAGTTTCTCCGGCACATTGCTTCCTTTCAATTAATTACTATCACGTATTTATACAGTACCGGTATGTCCCAGAAAAGTGTATATATAATACTGTCACCAGCAGGGCTCACAATCACACTCTGAACAGTCAAATAGCTTAAAGGGGTTGTCCAGCATTTTACATTTGATTTACGATCAGAAAGTTATGGGCTATCCTTGCCATCACTTGTAAAAACTTGAGTCTGTAATGGCATCTGAGAATATAGATTTAGTGGCTGTTACTGAGACATGGTTCAATGAGAGCAATGACTGGGATATAACAATACCTGGGTTCAGGGGCGTAGCTAACGACTTATGGGCCCTGGTGCAAGAGTTCAGCTTGGGCCCCCCTTCCCTCAGTGCTTTGTGTGTCTTCTTATGCGGCACAAGGCTCTTTGGGCCCCCTCAGGCTCCTGGGCCCGGTAGCGACTGCTACCTCTGCACCCCCTATAGCTACACCCATGCCTGGGTTCTCTCTATATAGGAAAGACAGAGAAGGCAAGAAAGGGTGTGGAGTGGCCCTATATGTGAAAGATAGCATAAAATCTAATCTAATATAAGCCAGCGAAACCAATTTAGAGTCAGTTTGGGTTACGTTGCAGCTTGGTAATCATAAGGTAACTCGTGTAGGTGTCATATACAGACCACCAAGCCAAGTCAAAGAATTGGATGATCTACTAGTTGAGGAAATAGCTAAAATGACATTGAAAGGGGAAGTTGTCATTATGGGAGACTTTAATCTTCCTGATATAAACTGGAAAACCAAAATAGCTAGTTCTGCCAGGAGTACAGACATTCTGAATTCCCTACTGGGATTATCTCTACAGCAAATAGTTCAAAAGCCAACCCGGAAGGAGGCCATTTTAGATTTGGTATTCACAAATGGCAATTTGGTATCTGATATTACTGTAGGGGAAAGCTTAGGATCCAGTGATCACCAGTCAGTGAGGTTTACTATAAGTACAGTGACTGAGTCGCTCCACACAAAAACAAAAGTTTTAGATTTTCGGAAAACAGACTTTTCTAAAATGAGATCAGTGGTATACGAGTCCCTATCAGACTGGAACAATTTTAATGGAGTCCAAGAGAAATGGGACTACTTAAAAGTGGCACTATTGAAGGCAACAGAAAAGTGCATTAGGCTTGTCAGTAAAAGCAAAAAAAGGAAGAGACCACTGTGGTACTCAGCAGAAGTGGCCAAATCATTAAAAACAAAAAGATAGCATTTAGCAAGTATAAAAACACCCAAAACGAGGATGACCGGGAAATCTATAAGATGAGGCAGAGAGAGGCCAAGCAAGTTATAAGAGCTTCTAAAGCTCAGGCAGAAGAGAAATTAGCTCAGTCAGTGAAAAAAGGTGATAAGACATTCTTCAGATACATAAATGAAAAAAGGAAATTAAAAAAAGGAATTACCAAATTAAAAACAAAAAAAGGAAGGTATATGGAAGAGGATAAAGAACTAGCTGACTGCCTCAATGAATACTTCTGTTCAGTTTTTACAAAGGAAAATGAAGGAGAAGGACCTCAGTTAGGGAGGAAGACTAATGAATCCTTTGATGCATGTGTCTTTACAGAGGAAGAGGTTCTAAGTCCGCTGTCTAAAATTAATACAAATAAATCACAGGGGCCTGATGGGATACACCCAAAGCTATTAAAAGAGCTTAAAGGTGTGCTAGCAAAACCATTAACAGATTTATTTAACCAATCACTAGTAACAGGAGTCGTCCCAGAAGATTGGAAATTAGCAAACGTTGTGCCAATTCACAAGAAAGGTCGTAGAGAGGAATCAGGCAACTATAGGCCAGTAAGCCTGACATCAATAGTGGGGAAATTAATGGAAACCATACTCAAGGAGAGGATTGTGGAACATCTAAAAACCCATGGGTTGATTGATAAAAAAACAGCATGGACTTACTTCAGGGAGATCATGTCAAACTAATCTTATTGACTTTTTTGATTGGGTGACTAAAATAATAGATGGCGGAGGTGCAGTAAACATCGCTTATCTGGACTTTAGTAAGGCTTTTGATACTGTCCCACATAGAAGGCTTATCAATAAACTGCAGTCTTTGAGCTTAAGCTCCCATATTGTTGAATGGATTAGGCAGTGTCTGAAGGACAGAAAACAGAGGGTTGTAGTCAATGGAGTATATTCAGACCATGGTATTGTTACCAGTGGGGTACCTCAGGGATCTGTTCTGGGACCCATATTGTTTAATATCTTTATCAGCGAAATTGCAGAAGGCCTCAATGGTAAGGTGTGTCTTTTTGCTGATGACACAAAGATTTGTAACAGGGTTGATGTTCCTGGAGGGATACACCAAATGGAAAAGGATTTAGGAAAACTAGAGGAATGGTCAAAAATCTGGCAACTAAAATTTAATGTCGATAAGTGCAAGATAATGCACCTGGGGCATAAAAACCCAAGAGCAGAATATAAAATCAGTGATACAGTACTAACCTCAGTATCTGAGGAAAGGGATTTAGGGGTCATTATATCAGACGACCTAAAGGTGGGCAGACAATGTCATAGAGCAGCAGGTAATGCCAGCAGAATGCTTGGGTGTATAGGGAGAGGCATTAACAGTAGAAAGAGGGAGGTGCTCGTGCCGCTCTACAGAGCACTAGGGAGACCTCATTGGGAGTATTGTGTGCAGTACTGGAGACCATATCTGCAGAAGGAGAATGAAACTTTGGAGAGAGTTCAGAGAAGAGCTACTAAACAAGTACATGGATTGCAGGACAAAACTTACCAGGAAAGGTTAAAGGACCTTAACATGTATAGCTTGGAAGTAAGAAGAGACAGAGGGGATATGATAGAAACTTTTAAATACATAAAGGGAATCATCACGGTAAAAGAGGAGAGAATATTTAAAAGAAGAAAAACTGCTACAGAGGTCATAGTTTTAAATTAGAGGGGCAAAGTTTTAAAAGTAATATCAGGAAGAATTACTTTACTGAGAGAGTGGTGGACGCATGGAATAGCCTTCCTGCAGAAGTGGTAGCTGCAAATACAGTGAAGGAGTTTAAGCATGCATGGGATAGGCAAAAGGCCATCCTTCATATAAGATAGGGCCTGGGGCTATTCATAGTATTCAGCATATTGGGCAGACTAGATGGGCCAAATAGTTCTTATCTGCCGACACATTCTATGTTTCTATGTTTCTATGTTTCTATGTATCCAACTCGGGCAATGTGAGTCTTGGGTCTCCTTGTGTCAACAGTCGGTTGGATGTGGGTTGCATGGTCACTGCAGACAATAACTGGCCGCAGCAGTGATGATTCTTTCATGCATCATGTGACCCAGTCACATGATGCGTGGCTGACACATCACTGCTGAGGCCAGTTATTGGCTGCAGTGACCATGCAACCCACATCCAACCGACTGTTGACACGAGGAGACCCAAGACCAGGGGCATGCAGCGTGATGTGACGTCAACTCAGCCAGCGCCTGCACGGCATGCATGGCTCTCTGCCTCTGCCGGGTCCACCCCCCTATGTGAATACTAGCCGCCTGCAGCCCGCAGTCAGGTATTGTAAATTAATTAACAGTGCGGCAGGCGGCAGGCGGGGTGCATGCGGGAGCACGGAGGTGACAAACCTATTAGGGTGTGCCCGAGCACACCCGGCACACCCCGTGCGCACGCCTATGCGGAAATCAACAAGCAACAAGCTATTTGCCCTTTTGTCTTGGGAAACATAACAAAGTACAGTACCATAATGAGAAGGTCAACCATCTTTCCTTGGTTGGCCCTTTAATTTTTGGAGGTGGGTAGTAACTTGACTGACAGTCTGGCAGTGGATGGTTTCATAATAAAAGCAATGGCTCACCTACAGGTAAATTAGGGAAAAAAAGAACAATTTATGTGCTGTCAACATATTTGGTAGATCAGGACTTGTCCTCTTTTCCATTGTCTAAATGTTCCCTTATCATATTGTTTGACTTAATAATAACTCGTCTATCTCTATTTATTCAGATGTCCTCTCATCGCACAGTATTTTACATTATAATCCAATTTCCACTGTTTAAAAATGTCTTTTTGAAGGTAAATTGCTGAGAGTCAGTGGTAAAATGTTGGTCAGCATAATCCACTGATGTGAAGCTGGGCAGCTAATACATTAGTCTAGAGAAGAAAAAGGAATGAGATAAAATCCATTGAGAAATCTATGAATATTCAAATAAGAACATCACGGCGAGAAAATGCCATCGACTTTTATGCCAGCTTGCAGTTAGAATATGGTGGTTAATGGTTTATTGAACACAAGACATTATTTGGTGGCATAAAATGCACAACAGAGAGGAATTGATGAATGTGTTAAAAAGAGAGGAGACTATCTGCCGAGGGAGCAGGAAGGGTTTTGTTAATTACATGAAAAATGCAAAATCTAGATTTAAAGGCACAGTGACCTTCTAGGATTGGATCTTCAGATCACCTAGGATAGGATTTAATGCAAAGAGCTGTAATATGGCGATATGCATGAATCATATGACCTAGTTTTTAAATTCAGACTATTTAAGCATGCATTAAAGGGGTTGACCGAGCTACGTAAAAAAAAAAAGCACTGTAAATCTGATAGTCAGCAATATATATGCATAAGCTTACCTAGTTGTAGGCCAAAATAAATCATATTTCCAAATTTTCCTAGTTCTGTTCTGGCCCTTTGTTGACGTGCAGTTGCAGAGCTGTGGGGGCATGTAACAACAATCTTTGAGGTTTTCCTCAAGAATATTTGTGGTTGTCAATAAAGGCTGCCTTTCCCCTCTCCCTGCTCTGCAAAGGTAGTGTATAAAATTGTTGCCCTGCCTGAAGTCTGACTGCTGGGATACTCATGTTGTATGTGTGGGACTACAAGTTCTAGCTGTACATTACAATGACAATGCTGATACACACTGGATGTTCCCCCTACCTGTTCTTGTGCAATACGCAAACAGTGAAAAAGCACAGAGAAGAGAACTCCTTCAGTCTGTCAGCTCTGGTTTTGAAGGGGGAGGAGGGAAGATCTTGTGCACAGCATTTGTCCCTTTAGTGCCTGCGCATTTGGGAGAAGAGGATGCCCTGAAGCTGCTCAGTATCTGAGACAGAGCCTCCAGCCCTGAGTCTGTGCTGCTTATGATAGAAGGGGTTAAACTTTGCTGAAAAATTCAGTGGGAGGGGAGAGACAGGGAAAACAGCTCAGCCAGCAGATCAGGCAATGCAGGGGGTGTGGCCATAATATCAGCAGTGCAGGGGGCATGGCCAGCAGATCGGCAGTGCAGGGTGCATGGCCAGCAGATGAGCAATGCAGCGGGCATGGCCAGAATATCAGCAGTTCGGGGGGCGTGGCTTGTCACTCCAACCAGCGCAGCCTTCACAGGGAGATTTCATGCACAGACACAGACCTGCTCTCTCCTGCAGCCCAGGCTTGTGCACAGAACATCATTAGAGCAGGGAAAGAAGCTGACATCACAGGTCATGTGACACTGAGAAAGGGGTCACTGCAGATGAAGTAAGGGAATTGAAAATCCCTTACATTTGGCTAGTTATAAACATACAAAGAACAAAAATATAACTAGGACAACCCCAATAAAGTGGTATTCTCATACTAGGCATTTATGGCATATTTATTCCTGGGCTCACAGCTATTTCCAGTGTGGAGGTTTATAATCACCATTTCACTTCGAGAGGCAAATATTAGCCACCGCATCCAGGTAGAGTCAGTGTTTTTTTTTAGTACAAAAATTTCATACTAATCAATTTATTTTCTGGATAGTCAAAAGGGGAATTTATCATTCCATTTGTGCCAAAAAACTGGCATAAAATTAATTTAAAATGTTGTTGCACATGTTTGCCCAATAATGACATGCTTTTTTCCCTTGAAAAGGGGATGAAGTTCATGTGGTTAGATATTTTATGATATCCAGATTCCTCAAACCATTAGAAAACGTGGTGTGGTGTTTAACAAGCAGGATATGCTCAACCCATATGCAATTGTGCATGTATATAGGGGAGCACATCCTGCACTTCTAGTCCATTGCTAGGGGCAATCAACAGCAAAAAATGCATACAATGGAAGATGCCAGCAACGGACCACAAGTACCACAATAACCATCCTACATAAGATAACGATAATGTGGATGTGGAGAACAATCAAAAACATAACCATAGCAAAGGCAGGTGCACTCTGCGGCAATGCTAAACCCTCACACTGATAAAATTGAGGGGTTAGTTCGACATATCCTACTAGGAGGACATGTCTTAAGCTCGGACACAACGGCAAGGTCCCTCAAGTAGCCCGAGGCCCTACCACTCAACCTACTGCTAATCGCAGCTCCCTGCCTCCTGTATTAAAGATTACAAAGGACCTTTCATGGTCCGGCCTTACTAACTAGCAGCTACAAGGAGCGGCGCCCAGGGATGTCCCTGCACTTACAATTATCCCTGGGCGCCGCTCGGTTCTCCCCACTGTGGGCCAGTTACAGTCTCCTGCTCCATATGCTAATTACTAATATCGGAGCAATAGGGAGGAGACATCAGCTCTGTGGGCGTTCCTTCTCCCTGCACTGTGACGTTCTCTGCTGCGATTAGACAGCGCAGGGAGAAGAAACGCCCACAGAGAAGGTGATGTCTCCTCCCCATTGGTCCTATATTAGTAATTGGCACATAGAGCACGAAACTGTAACTGACCCACCGTGGGGAGAACGGAGCCGCTAGCTGCTAGTTAGTAAGGCCGGACAATGTAAGGTCCTGTCATTGGTGGCGCAGTGCACCTGCCCCTCCTTTGCCCCCACCCCCCCGTCTCTCCTCACTGGCAGCGCAGCACAGGGGGAGGGAGAGAGCGACTCCTTCTCCCCTTGTGCGCCCCGCCTCCGCTGCTGCCAGCTGCTCTGCATTGTCGGGTCATAGGGTGCGCTTACGTGCACTATGACCTGACGGGTGACCACGGAGCGGGGAGTAATAGCAAGTGCTGCCCTCCCGCTCCGTGGTCACATGACACAAACGAATCCTCGATGCAAAAAAATTGCATCAAGGATTTTTTTGTGTCGAATTACTCGATTAAATCAAGTAATCGTTTCAGCCCTAGTTGCACGTATTGCGCAAAATATGCGCATCATTAATTGCCGATTTGCGCAATCCCGAATATATTGGAGCACTCTATCTGCATATAAAGCTATTGTAATGTTCTGCCGTGCCAACCATTTTCTTCAGTCTCAGGAAACTTCTAGCAGCTTGAAAAATTTAGCAAAAGTGACCCACGCCTGTATTGCCCGCGCAATACACGCATATTACATTTCCAATTTTCGCAATCAAGAAAATAATCTCAAATTCGCAAATTTATGATGAATATTCAGCAAATATTCACAAAATATTGCAAAATAAAATATTGCCCTGCCACTCATCACTAGTGTTCAGTGTGAGACTCCACTGTGCACTGCTTCATAACTTCTCCTTTGTGCTCTGAGTCACAGCTGTAGTCGTCTCCTGGTTGGATGCTATAGCAGTCACTCGGAACAGAGATGAGGGACTCTGTAGCAGCACATTTCAGAGAGCACTTCTCAGTGGTGTCTCACACTGGTCACTTGCAAGAGCAGAATCTGGCAGAATAAAACTTCATATTCACACTACTCCTAAGGACAAAGTTACACAAAGGTTCTGTTAGTTCTGTTAGCAGTTTAGCATTGTCAAAACTGCTGACAGACCCTGGTTAAAAATTCCATTCGTTTCAATGGTGCATTTTCAACCAGGTTTTTACAGCTGCCATGTGTGAACACACTCTTCAGCTTAGACTTGTGGAAGTCAGTTCTGAAAACAATGGGAATTAATTATCTGCCATTTGCAAATGAAACTATTCTGAGTTGTTACCGAGTTTTCTTTCTGATGATGCCTTGACTCCATGCTCAGCTCCTACTGATCTGTGTTATTAACCTAGATCTCGTAATTTCTAGAATTAAATTTTATTATCGACAAAGCTCCCTTAAATAATTAGCATTTAATGAAAATACGTAGCAACATCATTTATTTCCCAGACCCGAGATGTGTGGTTGCTACGATGACATAATTCCCATCAGGATCTCATTGGTTATGGATTGGAATAACATGTATTCTTCATGTTATATTAAAGTTAATGAGCTACATGTATTTTGGAAGCATATGTGAAGTTCACGTGTGAAATCTATTGCATCTGATACTGTTTGCTATGCCAATGTATCTAGGCTTATGCAAAATAAATGTGGAGCCCCAGTATTGAATCTACAACACAATGAAAGCCAGATATCCCTTAAAGAAAGGAAAACCGAGCAAAGGGGTGTCTCCATTACAGGGATCACCAAATCCACCATATTAAGTGGCCCCTATGTCAAGATCCCGCTTTTTTACAAGCTTTAAGGATGTGATGGGGACAACCTAAGCCAGTTTTCCATCCACAGACAGCTGCTTCGGGGGGTTGCCCCTCATCAGTGGGGAGTAGGATTCTGGCTAATCGGGAGCGATGCCTTAGAGATTACTCAAACAAAACAATAGCTGATCTCAAGGAGACCAGCTACAAAAAACACCGCAGAGCCTCATTTAAGAGTCTCAACACAGCTTTTCAAAGTGCAAAGCTCCCTGGGAAGCAGTAATATGAGAAAAAAAATGTGTGGATCCCCAGTATTGGGTCTACAACACAATGAAAGCCAGATATCCCTTAAAGGAAGGAAAACCAAGCAAAGGGGTGTCCCCATTACAGAGATCACCAAATCCACCATATTAGGTAGCCGCTATGTCAAGATCCCGCTTTTTTACAATCTTTAAGGATGTGATGGGGAAAACCTAAGCCAATTATCCATCCACAGACAGCTGTTTCGGGGTGTTGCCCCTCATCAGTGTGGAGTAGGATTCTATCTAAACAGGAGCAATACCTTGGAGACTACTTAAACAAAACAATAGTTGATCTCAGGGAGACCAGCTACAAAAAACACAGCGGAGCCTCACCTAAGAGTCTCAACACAGAAATCCGAAGTGCAAAGCTCCCTGGGAAACAGTAATATGCAAAATAAATGTGGAGCCCCAGTATTGGGTCTACAACACAATTAATGAATGTATCTAGGCTTATCATAGGTGATACTGTTTCTAAGACAATGCGCTATATCTAACCTTTCAGCTTCTTTTTTTGCCAGGTTATTTCTATGTTCAGATCGAAAGGATAGGTGAAAAGTATCTAATTATCTAGGCTCAGATTGATAGGAAGATGGGATCCCAGAGTCCCCAGGGTGGTTGGAGCAATGGTTACACATGTCCTGCTGTTTCATTCATCTCTGTGGACTTTCAGAGATTGCTAAGTGCTGGGCTTGACTTTTTTTTTGCAGTCCAATAGAGCTGAATTTAGCAGCAGGGCATTGTGCATTGTGAGTATTTATTGTGGGTACTATGGCATGTAATATGGGCACTGCGGCTGGTACTTAACGAGGGCAATATGGCTGGTAGTCATTGTGGGCCCTATACCCAGTTTATTTTTGTTTGATATAGAAACTGTAGCTAATATTTCATTTTGGTACAAAAATGTTCACAGCAAATTTGTAAAAAGCTGCAGTAACATCCCTGCATGCAAATCCACAAAACATTGTGCAGGGTTTGCTGCAGATCTTGATTTTTGTGGATAAATGTAGAAATTTTCTTAAAATAAGAAAAGTAGCATATTCACTAACAATCCCTTGAAGCTCCTGGGGTGACAATTCCATGTTACCCTCCTCCGGTTTCCATTACATGGCGGCCAGCCTTTGACTGGAACCCGGGAAACCGTTGGAGAACCATGGAATAGTCACCACCAGAGCTCCAGGGGATTGCTTACTGAGTATAAGACCTCTTTTCCACGAACGATACAGATTGGCTCAGGATGCGTTTCCTGAAACTCGCACCATTTTGAAAGCAAGTTCAGTCAGTTTTGTCTGCGATTGCAATGCATTTTGATGTGTTAAAAAACTGAAGGTTTACAAACAATATCTCTTAGCAACCATCAGTGAAAAACGCATTGCATTCGGACTTGCTTCTGGATGCAATGCGTTTTTCACCGAAGCCCTATTCACTTCTATGGGGCCAGAGCAGCGTGAAAAACGCAGACTATAGAACATGTTGCGTTTTTCTCGCAATGCAGAACTTATGCTCATGTACACAGACCTATTGAAATGAGTGGGTCAGGATTCAGTACGGGTGCTATGCATTCACCTCACGCATTGCACCTGCGCGGAAAACTCACTCATGTGAAAGGGACCTAAGGCTACAGCTGCAAAGTCAGATTCTCTGCAGCAAAATTTTCACCACTGATTTTACAAAACCTGCCATGAATCCGCACCACAACCCACACGTGTTACATGTTGAGTTCTCGTGGATTTGTTTTGAAATTCAACCTATGAATTGCAAAATGTGAAATGCGTGTTGTAAATCCGCTATTAAGGGGATGAGATTTGCTAAGATCTCATCCGCTTTGCTGATATTGTCATATGCTGCAAATTTTCTGTATACAATTCAGTGTCAGAAAATGTGCAGTGCATCCACTATATGCTACTGCTTTTTAAATAAAAAAAAATCTATATATTTTTTTTCACCTATGGATTTTGCCATGGATTTATACTTAATTTGCAACAAAACTGCAACATTAGGATTTGATTACAGATTTCCTCCTTCCCATTAATTTTGGGGTGAGAAATCCACAATGATTTTGTGCTCTTTTTGCATCATATGTTAACATGATGCAGACTTTAAAATCTGCATGAAATTTGTCATCCACATGGCTGTCACTGTGGACTTTCTGTGCAGAATTCATCACGGAAATTCTGCAACATTTCCAGTTCACGTGAAAGTACCCAAGGGGTTGATACTGACAGGAACATAAAAGGATGGCATCTGACACCTAGCCCCATCTATCTATCTATATTTTGTATTTTTGAAAGTTTTGCTTTAAAAGCAGACAAAACCTCCACCAGCCCCCCAATTAACTTCTATCTGCATCTCACCAGCGTGCGTGGCATGAGGTGGGCATTGTGTATATGCATCTGCTTATTATCTCTGGCCATACAGAGATTACTAGAACACCATGCTTCTTGTTTACAGCGATGCCTCTGATATTACGATTCCAAAGAAACGCCTTAATCCCTGGATAGCGATGCATGTTAAACAAATGTAGTGCAATTTCCTTTTTGGCGTAATTATTTATTGACTAGCCCTGCTATAAAATATACATTAAAGGAGTAAAAAAAAAAAAAAAAACGCATATAGATTAGCAGGATCCACCGTGAAATATTTATCACTTCACACAATATATATGATGGGAAATGGGGAAATATACGCTGCGAACATGGTTTAAGAAATAATGAATGCTCAATTATGGATGAGATTCTTCAAGAGCCGCCGAAGCTGCCCGGATAAACAAAAATCGCTTCAGCCATGATTAATTTAGATTAAGATTTTGATCTTAAGTTCACAACTTTTAATACTGCCACTTCTTCCACTAGTCACAAAGTTTTTCTGTGAGGCTGGAAAGAAAGTAAGTTTATATTGTTGAATCTATTGCAGTGTAACCAATGGGGAACCTACACGAGCTAGGCGTTCAAAATCCAAAGTAGGCCACTTCTACCTAATAGAAAGGTCCTCATGCTTTATACTACATGTCTCATTTTTTAAATTGACCACATCTAAGTTGCAAGGTCAGATTGATTATAAACCACTAGCAACTAAATAGCCACTGAGAAGAAAAAAATATCATGTGTCTGCTACAGAGAAATTGAGGCAAATGAGACATGGTAAGGGGTATCCTGGAGTCCACCATCAAAGAGGTTCTCCAAGCCATTAACAAAAAGTATATTTCTGTTACCTGTGGACAGAAAACACTTTACGCAGTAGTTATCCTTCTGTTGCTCCGCTGATTCCTGGGATCATTTGACCGTCTGACCGGATGTGCACCTCTTTCTTTCTGTTTAGCTGCGCCATGTAGAGGTAGCTGAACAGGAAGAAAGAGGAGCACTTCCTGTGGCAATATCAGAGGAAGAACCCACAGCTAGTCAGGTGGGTAGGTGATCCCAGCAGGCTCAAAGTGTCTTCTGTCCACAGGTTAGCTGACACAGACTTTTTAGGTACGGGCCTGGAGAACCCCCTTAAAGGGTGAGTTTTTTCTTGCATGTTCTTTCATGTATATTTTATAGGTGGACTAGTCAATAAATAATTACACCAATAAGGAAATTGCATTACATTTGTTTAGCATGCGCTGCTATCCAAGGATTAGGGAGTTTGTTTGGAATTATAATATAAGAGTTGTACTACAAATGGTGTTGTATCTGCAAATGGTTTGTTATGTAATATGTTGTATTGTATTATCATGTAATACAGGTATATTGCACCCACTATAACTATGTATGGATGGCACAGGAATGGTTAACAATCCTGACTCAGCCTTTGTAATAGGTTAGATGTGGGCTGGTTCAGTCCCTAACTTTAGTCAGTCTAGACTGTAGCTTAGAGAGAGAGAGGAAGATGTATCTTGTGCTTCCTCCTCTTAGGCCCAAAAAGCTATAAAGACTCACTGATCTCTGCATTATCTACAGAAGGAGAGAAGGAGAAAGACAAAGGAGAGAAATGGAGAACTTATAATTTGCATGGCTGAGCATTGGAGTCAGTAAGGTAACCTGCTACCAAAACCTGATAGACTTTACTGCACTGTTAGGTCAGCCATCACACCTGGGCACAGGCTGGCCAGTCCTATTTCTAAAACCCTGTATCTTTAAGTGGACATTACAGAAAAAAAGAAAAAGTACTTCTACCCATCTTAGATTCTACTGAAAGAGACTTGATATATCACCTATCAAAGAAATATGGCCCTGTAAATAAAGTGATACCTGCGTATATAATAAATCACATACATAACTAAACAAAAGGCAATATTCAGGAAAAGGAAAAAGAAATAGCAGCAGTAGGCATATATAGATATATGGGGACACACTGTTGGTTCAGGCAGTTTTTTTTAAACTATACCCTATCAATTTAGTAACATCAATGTACACATACATACATGAAGCCGTTTATAGTTTGTTTAATGGTGGCAAATTGACAGCAAATCAACATATAATGGCATACTGTAGTGTGAAAACAACCTAACAAACAGAGTAAATATACCAGTAATACTGACTAGTAAGGCCGGCACCACGACACTCGTTTCGCTTTTTGCTTCACGTTTCCTGCTGCTGCTATTCCTCTTTTTTTTTTTTTGTATAAAGTATTACAATTTTATGAATAAATTTCCTGTGTATTATCTTTTGCTATGATGGAAAATATTTAGCACAGATAAAGAGGAAGGAGGGCCATAAACTCTGATCCTTGTCTAAATCCATACATCCTTATCTGGGAAGAATTGCAGTGTGTACAGTTGGAACAGATCTGGACCAATTTATTTTCAATGGGGCCGGAAGAGATGCGGATAGCACACAGTTTGCCGTCCGCATCAGCATTTCCGGTGCGCATCCCCTATCTTCCATCCTGTGGCTCCCCAAAAAATAGAACATGTCCTATTCTTGTCTGCAATAGCGGACAAGAATAGGCATTTCTATAGGGGTTCCGGCCCGGTGTATTGCAACTTGCGGATCCGCAATACACAACGGATGTGTGAATGGACTCTAAAGTGGATGGGAAAGTGTCCGCCCTTAGGAGACTTCCACATGAACCAGAATTGTTGCAGAATTTCCAAAACTAATTCTGCACAGAAAATCCACACTGACAGTCACCTGTGATTTTTTAAGTTTTTATCATGTTAATATCTGATAAATTGTTCTGGATTTCCCACAGTGAATTTAATAGGAAAGAAGACATCTAGAATGAAATCCCAGTGCTGCAGTTTTGCTGCAGATTACCTATGGACCTTTGGCAAAATCCACAGGTGCAAGTAATAGATTAACCAAAAAAAAAGTGTAGGCTACGAGCACACTTGTCAGATTTGCTGTGGATATTTCACTGTGGAATTACATGGGAAAAATCAAAGCTACATGTTCCTGTAAGTCAGGAATGCAGTCAGACCACCACTGGTAAGAAATCGGCTCCTTCCAAGATTTAAAGAGTTACTTTCTATTTGAACTGCTCAGCAACAAGTGGATTTTTCCACTGTGAGTGTATTTATCTTGTATTTAGGAGAAGGTTTTCAAGGTGGATAAGTTGTTATTTATTTTGTTTTAGTTATGGTGGACTATGTATGGAAACCTAGTATTGCTGCTAATGGCGCCCATCTCTGAATGGCTTCATGTGTTTGTAATGATGAGTGCAGCAGGAGTCAATCTTCTTACTCCAGATACCAATTTTATTGTACAGTAACCTCAGAAAGCCTCAAGCTCTTGGAGCCGCAGAAGAACTTTCACAATGTTCCCTCAATTTGTTCAGAAGTAAAAGATGCTGAAAAATAACTTCTCTCGAGCTCTGGATTAAAAATAGTGTAGTAAATTGCTGTGAATAGTAGAAATCCTCTCGTTCCGAGTCCTTCACAGAAAGAATTAAATGTGATTAATGAGAAGGACTTCCAAGTCCTTCTCATGTCCCATTATCATTGACCTTATAAAGGTGTCTCAACTACCTAGATGTTACATGTGAACTGCAACCATTTTCCGCCTCATGTGGAAATACTTTTCAATGCAATTCAATACATTACTATAAAATTATTTTAATATGGCAACAGTGGGGCTTTAAGGTACCAGATAATTGAATATTCTGGATTACTGGATGAGTATAGATCAGCTAAAAGAAAGTCACTGTACGAATATAGAAACGTGCTATGGAGGCCAGGAAATTTTTAATTGGTTCTGTCTGCTCAATCTTCTGCTCTTGTAAAATTCCACATTATATTACAGTAGGGTGCACCTAGCCTTTCTGCTGCCTGAGACGAAAACTGAAATGGCGCCACCCCCCCAAATCCCAATTTCTTAACCTAACCCCTTTGCCACAATGGAAGCGCTCATAGCCCATGGCCCTTCGGCTGCCCCCCTCTTGTCTCTGCCTGGTGTTGCCGGAGGCGATCGTCTCACCTGGCCTCATTGGTGATGCACCCCTGATTGCAGTTCTGTGCTGGAAACAAGTTCCAGATTATAATCATTTCTGTATTGTGAAGTGTTCGATTAAAGGTTTTATTTAGAATGTTTTTTTTTTTTTTGTTATATCTATTAAAACTGGCAAACTCCTGATACAAACCATGGGTGGAAACCATATGACAGCGGTCATAGAAGTATGTCGACATGACCTCCCAATATGCTGACTGGTAGTATAGTAAATAGTTTGGTTTATATCAGCAAAAATCCCTAAACCAGTTTGTAAAAGTGTCTTGAATTCAGAAAAATTCTAATGAAAGAAAAAGACGAAGCATCTTGGGAGTAGTGCCTGACCAATATGCATCTAACTTGAAGTGCACAAATTATGCATGTTAGACAGAGAGAAGCCTGGCCACAGCTACGAAAAAGAGGTAAGTACAGGCTGAATTTAGCTTATGACAAGCTCTGTGGTGGCTTACGAGGTAAACACTTAGAGTCATTGATAGGAAAAGGTCTCTTTGTGCTCAAGGTAGTTTCACAAAGTTCATCATGATAATTGTAGGATAGATAATTGTTACGAAAAAGTAAGTGGATCTGCTGTGCTACTGAGCTGATTTGAATTAGGGCTACTTCTAACGCCATTATCTGGACAGTCCCCTGGTCTTCACCTTTTAACCCCCTATACAAGGATCTGAACACCGCAGGGGAACCACCAGGCCTTTACCTCAGTTGAAGTCTCAGTTCAGTGACTGCTGACCCACAGGAAACAAGCAACACCATTGTGAAGCACCAAAGGATAAGGAAAACCATAGTAAGGAAACAAGCCACTGTCAGGGCAGGTGGTGTATTTTAAATCCAAAAGTCATGCCAAGGCTCAGGGCAGGCAGTACAGGAGCAACATAAGAGGCAAGCAGAAGTCTGCTCAGGCAGAAAATGGTCAAATCTGACAAACTAAAAGAAGTCGGTACAGGAAGATTGGAAAGAATATACAACACCTTTTCAGGAATTCTAGCATACTAGGACCTATTGCTCAGGCACCATCCCACAGGGTGAAGTGTCCTCAATACTCTAGGCCGGTATTCCAAAGGCTGGCACTAATTACGGTGTGCGCATGCTGGCTCTATGGGCAGAGGAAGGCACTGCACAAAGGGACAGGCCACAGACTGTGTAGATTGAATGCGCAGAGGTATGGAGGTGCATGAGGTGGACAAGCAGGAGGTTGCCAGTGGGTCTGAACTGCTGTAACCACTGAGAGGTGGACTGGATGAGCATTCCAGCTCCTGTTCCCACCAGGAGGAGTGAGTAGACAAATACTGCCGGTATAACAATAGTATTCTGATGAGCTTTTCCCTACCAATCCTCAATGCCCCTATTTATACAGGGAAGAATATTAAGGTATAATATTATTTTTTAATTTACAAATTTTGTCCCTTTAATTGGTGCCCTAAGCAATTACCTACTCTGTCTACCCTGCCCATGCTTATAGCTGCATCTAATACAGGAACATACTTAGGATATATGAGTCTGGCTACCTGGCTACCTCATTTGTTGTAGGCACTAATTAGCCTTTTAAGGATCAAATCTGTTTCAAGTACTTTGAGATCATCTGGGACACCCACAATGGGAGCATTTTGGGCTTATTGGGCAGATCCATGACAGGCTTTTATGGAGGCATCTGAGCTACGTGATATTGGACTCTATAGTACACATTGCAGCTATGGGTCTATAGAACAGATGTACAGTGTATCTCCCTTACCTCTGCAGGACAGCCAACCCTCTGGACAGATAGAAGTCATTCATTATTGTCACATTAGTAATGGTAGAATTGATTTTCCAGGTTTGAGATTTGTAGTAAATGAGATTTTTTTTCACGTTTTGGAAACTCGATAAAAAAATAAAATTATTAAAGATTTTCTAGTCAACAAATCCAAATAATAACATTTTCTGCTCATAAAATGACCTTGTATTATTCAATTTATAAGTGATTATTGAATGTGTGCTACAAAGTCACCTTGACATCCTTGGCATATTAGCACAATTAACATAGACGATCCTCTCTCCAGTTTGGGTGGGGTGGGTGGGGAATTTATTGTGTTTTATTATTTATACTATGAGTATTCAATAAAAAAGAAAAAAAAGGATGTATGGCCTCTCATGCTGGGCAGTTTAAAATGGTTTATGCATTTTCTATGTTTGTTTTCATTTGGAAAATATCACCAGAGCGCTCTAAAGAAAAACATAGAAGGCTGATTAATGCATTTTAACGTACTTCTTCCCATTAAATAAACTTCTTTGAACAGAAATTATATTCATTTTTTCTAATCACAGCTAATAACCTTGAGGTAAAATCTAAATATAAGGCTATGTCCCTCTGGCTTCAAACATTAGAAACACATCATTGCTTATTAGTAATGAACGGCATGGGGCAATATTCAAATTCACGATATTTTGCGAATATTTGGTAGAATATCCGTCATATTTGCGAATTAGCGGTTATTTTCTTGAATGCGAAAATAGGCAATGTAAAATGCGCATAATGTGCTCAATACATGTGTGGGTCACTATTGCTACATTTTTCAAGCTGCTAGAATTTACTTGAGACTGGAGAAAATGGTTGGCACAGCAGAACATTACAATAGCTTTATATGCAGTTAGAGTGCCCCGATATATTTGCGATTGCGCAAATCGGCAATTAATGATGTGCATATTTTTGTGAACTGCGTGCAACTTCACATTTTAACAGGTCTGACTACATTTTAGTGATTGGTGCACTAAGTATTGTTATGACATCACAGCACTATGTATGTATGTATGTATGTATGTATGTAGCATTCGCGATTAAAATTCGTGATTCGACTATTCGCGCCCAACACTATTGTTTATGTATATGGTGCTACAGAAATGATTAAAGCTATATACATATGTTGTATATTTTTCTTTTTCCAGTTTTTAACATTGTGTAAACATCTCTGTATCCAGTCTATGAATAGAACAGCTCTCCCTCTCACAGCAGGAAGTACCAGCATGACCTGAAAGACTGATCAACAGTTATGTTGCTTCTAACCATCTTCTTTCATCAATAAAACAGAGGCTATAAAGACTTTTGTGATAACAAGGGAGGATCGATATGTGTTGTCACAGTGTCCCTTTAAACCTCAATGAAGGTGTAGTCACTGAGATGGGGACCCCAAAAGAAGTAAATGATCTTCCATCAATACCCAAGGACAAAGAGTCTATCCGCTATGGAGTTCAGTGCAGAAGGTTCCACCTCCTCTGTCAACGAAGCCTCAGATGTTAAAAGGAGATAGTGATAACTATGTTGTAACTTCTGGAAATGGAAATAAATTTGGCTGGTGAATGAGGAAAGAGAAACTGTGTGCAAAGGAAATAAAAAAATGGAAAAGTGGAGGATAATGGACTATAGGGAGTTTACAGACAATAAAAGGGAGAACAGACTAAAGAAAATGATGTCCATGACTTGTTTATTTGATGAAATGAGGCTTCATACCATGTTTTGTAATGGGACCAAATATACAATTTGTAAGATCCACTTTGTGGCATGCCTACCCTTATGTTTTTCATCTAAGGTCCGATTGTATATATCACAGACAGTACAAATCAAGTCCACGCTACTCTATGAGAAGTCCTGTCCTGTTACTTTGTACAGGAGATTAGGAAATATCCGCGCTCTGATCACATAACGATTTTCTTTTGATTTATTTCAGACAGATTTTCTGTTCTTCCTGTATAATATATTCATCTTCTTCAAATCTCTTGTCTCCAACATTTGACTGACAAATTGTTCCATTATCTCATTTATTCCCTGCCTCATTTGACTAAACAAATGTCCTGCGCTTGAAATATCTCTTTGTGCAGACGTTGTTAATCCATCTTTTTAAAGAGAATTTTCATAATTTGCAGTCTGAGCGCACTCCACCGCCGGCCCTCATATGTTCCAGCAGAACTCCGTCATTCTGTCCTTCCAGTGTGTTCTTGTTGAAGTCTTCAATCATAAAGTACAAGCAGCAGATATATTACAGAGATACATTGTTACCTTTCTTATTTATAAATGAATGGCTGCTTTTTTGCTGCAATTTCTGCTATTAATTTCCTGCAACACACAGATCCCTTGTGTAATGGATATAACCACATGCTTCATTTGTATGAAAGGGGATTTTCCACCCCGTAAGCTAAAAATAATTATGGTCTGAAATGTGTTTAAATTAATGACAGAGACCCACTCACCGATTCACTGCTGCCCAATTCAAGTGCTGAGGGTTCTGTCTCCATTGCTTGGACCAAAAATGTTATGTCCAGCCCATGTTCACATGCATTGCTGCAGCCATTCACTAACCTCAGAGGTGACATGTCCAAAGCTCAGTAGTCACATGTCTACAGGGGACATACGACGATTGAGGCCAGTGAATAGTTGCAGCAGTACATATGACTAGTGTTGAGCTAATTGAAGCATCGGAAACAGTATTTGATCCGAAGTTTAGGAAATATTCACTTTGTCTCAAAGCTAAATTTTCTCCCACTTTATAGTAAAATAATTCTGTAACATAGTTTATAAGGCTGACAAAATACATCTGTCCATCCTGTTCATCCTTTAATCCTGCAAGTTGATCCAGAGAAAGGAAAAAAAAAATATAGAGTCAATATAGAGTCCTTAAATATCAGAAATAAGGGTCTAGCTATGACATTACTTAATTTTCTTAGGATACAGGGGTGTATGCCATCTGGTCCTGGCGATTTGTCTATTTTAATCTTTTTTAAGACAACGCTGTTCTTCTTCCTGGATCAGACTGGACACTTTTAATGGGGAATTTACTTTTACATTACTTCGTGGTAACAAATTAATTTTTCCTAAAATGTTGGCTGCAAATGAAAAAAATTATATTCAACTCATCCATCTGATCATGGAGAGGCCATCCGCTTCATCTTGATTGAAGAAAACCCACCAAAGGACCTGCGGAGGGTGTGAAGACCTCACCCTGTGATCACGGTGGTCACGTGCATCAGTGATGACATCACAGCACACGGGAAACGTGGTCATGTGGTGACATCATCACACTCACTGCAGGTCCTTTGGCAGGTTTTCTTCAATCAAGATAAGAGCAGACGGCCTCGCCAGATTAACCCCCCCGCACCTGAATATGTGTCTCAGATGCCTCGATCAGCATTGAATGTGGCATCTGAGGGGTTATATGATGGGGGGGGCAGTGCAAACACCATTCCCTGTCATTGCGCTTGTTGCATACAATGAAAAGTGAGTTGTGACAAAGAAATTCGTAACATATCGAATTTCTTGATGAAGTTTGATGCAGCTGCCGAATTTACTTTTTCAAAACTTCGCTATCTACATTTGACCATGGATGGAACATCACACTTCAGATCCACAGCTGGCATTGCTGCAATGGAGCAGCGGTTGGTGGTTTTCTTCATTATTTAAATCCTTCCAATTCCTTCCCTTAAAGAGAGGATGTGCAGGGCAAAAATATAATGGAGAATGTGCTTCCAAATAGATGGCGATTCACTCACCTGATGGTGTTGTACAGTTGTGTTCAAAATTATTCAACCCCCAATGCTGTAAAGGGTTTTAGGGAATTTAGTGTACATTTGTAATTGTGTTCAGAATGAAATCTTACAAGGACTTTTTAAAGAACCAAATGCAACTAAAATGACATCAATTGTTTTTGTAATACAGTATTAAATGTTTTTTTTTGTGAGTTCTTCATTGACACAATTATTCAACCCCTTAAAGACTACCACTCTTAAGAACAGAGGTTCATTCAAGTGTTTTCGATCAGGTATTGAAAAGACCTGTGGATGTCAAGGAGCAGCAATCAAGCATAATAAGCACCAATTAGGCAGATGTAAAGTGACTGTGATACTCAGCTCCTTCTAGACATTTACTGGTGTGTTTACAAACATGGTAAAGTCAAGGGAATGGTCCAGGAAGACAAGAGAAGAGCTGATATCTCTTCACAGGAAGGGCAATGGCTATAAGAAGATTGCAAAGTTGTTAAACATACCAAGAGACACCATAGGAAGCATCATTCGCAAATTCAAGGCAAAGGGCACTGTTGAAACGCTACCTGGTCGTGGCAGAAAGAAGATGCTGACTTCGACTTCTGTGTGCTACCTGAAGCGCAAAGTGGAGAAAAGTCCCCGAGTGACTGCTGAGGAACTGAAAAAGATCTGTCAGATGCGGGTACTGAAGTTTCAGCTCAGACAATAAGGCGCACACTGCGTAATGAAGGCCTCCATGCCAGAACTCCCAGGCGCACCCCCTTGCTGTCTCCAAAGAATAAGAAGAGTCAACTGCAGTATGCCAAAATTCATGTGGACAAACCACAAAAGTGTTCTGTGGACTGATGAAACAAAATTAGAACTGTTTGGGCCCATGGATCAACGCTATGTTTGGAGGAGGAAGAACAAGGCCTATGAAGAAAAGAACACCTTGCCTACTGTGAAGCATGGCGGGGGGTCAATCATGCTTTGGGGCTGTTTTGCTTCTACAGGTACAGGGAAGCTTCAGCGTGTGCAAGGTACCATGAATTCTCTTCAGTACCAGGAGATATTGGATGAAAATGTGATGCAGTCCGTCACAAACCTGAGGCTTGGGAGACATTGGACCTTTCAACAGGACAATGATCCCAAGCATACCTCCAAGTCCACTAGAGCATGGTTGCAGATTAAAGGCTGGAACATTTTGAAGTGGCCATCACAGTCACCAGACTTAAATCCGATTGAGAACCTCTGGTGGGACTTAAAGAAAGCAGTTGCAGCGCGCAAGCCTAAGAATGTGACTGAACTGGAGGCTTTTGCCCATGAAGAATGGGCGAAGATACCCGTAGATCACTGCAAGACACTTGTGTCAAGCTATGCTTCACATTTAAAAGCTGTTATAACTGGAAATGGATGTTGTACTAAGTACTAAGATTGAATGTCACTTGGGGGTTGAATAAAACTGATAATGATGTGAGCACAGAAAAGACATTTGTGGTTATTTCATTATAAATGTTATGTTATATTTGTCTGACTTACAAGGGCCTCTTTGATTTAATTGTAAACAATATGACTGAAATGATCAAGATCAATGTCAAACTGGTCAAAACACTCAATTTCAGTGGGGGTTGAATAATTTTGAACACAACTGTATATCAGTAAGCAAGATTACCTCTTTTTCTCCAGGACTGCCACCATGGATCCAGACCGGCACACTGACAGCTTGTGGCTGGATGTAACAGAAAAGAGTAAGTAGATCTTGGTACAGTATGGCACTGTCAGGAATGGAATGAGCAAATTTCAAGTTTCTCTTCTGATTTCAGTTATTTTGGAGTGCACAACAACGCATTTCAAAGGCACACTTCTACATCAGGTTACAACTCGTAAAAGGGTGAAAATAGACAAAGATTTAATCAAATAACAGGTTAAAGGTCAAAGTGGGAGGTACTAAAACAATTACATTACTATAGTGGCCCCCCCCCCCCCCTCAGGGAGTCTGTCACCAGAACATTCAGTATTATTAAATTTCCTTGTGACAGAGTCCCTTTAATTAATACAACACCTACTAATAGTGATAGAAATAATGACAATATGACAAGATATGTATTACACAGTAATCCCGGAGTTTTAAATATTATTATTGCTTTTTTTCTTAAAGATAATGCAATACTGATAATAAAGCATATTTTCGGAAAGTGTGTTGTGTTTTTTTCTGTATTCATATATAACACAGCTGTTGTGTTTTGTGAATAATAATTTATTTAAAAAATGAAAAGCATTTACAAGTTTTGTGGAGTTTTGCCGGTGTTTCCAGTTGGCTGCCTCTATCTTCAAAAATATCCTAGTATTACATTGCTTATAATATTTGCTCCCTCATTCTTACAGATCAATTGACAGGATACCTAATAATTCTGAAAACATTGAAATGGCCTGCAGCAATTTGGAGAAGCCCCGGCTTGTAGCGTGGTGCTGGTGATTAATCATGTCACCACAGCACCTTTATCTCTGTATGATACACTTGAGAGACATGATACGATCAATCACTACAGTTGACTCTATTGTAACTCATGTCCTGGATATCAGCAAGATTCTTATGCGAGAAACATGCCTCATTGCTGGATTAGTACATAGCGACACCGTGGCTGTTCAAAGCTACTACCTTCTCCGAGTCTCCATTCAATGTATAGAATTTGAGTTAGTTTTAGTAGAAATTGCCTAACTTCTATTAAAGGGATTCTGTCACCTCTGATAACACAAATTTAGCTTTTAAACCAGCCATGCTCCACAGATTACCTTGAATCAGCTTTAAGGGAATCAGCGAAGAGGGAAGAGCAAGCATCGGACGTCACTTGGCTCGGCGCATGCCCAGTGATGACGATGAAGCTCCTGCCCTCAGTCTCCTACTCATCGCACTGGCGCAGCCCTCAGTAGGTACTGCGTCTGCGCGAGACTTCGCTCGGCCGTCAGGGAGGGGGAGGAGAGGGATGAGGCGCTGTAAGCGGTTAGGGATTCTGGAGGAAGGCGTTTTTTATTGAGTAAGGAGCCTGTTTTGGGCACTGCAGGGGGGGCGTTACTGGGCACCCAAAGTAGAAGATAACGCCCCTCTGGGCACCTTCACGATTAATTAGCATATTTATAAAAGTCGTTTTTCTGCAAAACTACTAGACGGATTTCATTACAGAAAAGCAAAGCTGATTCAAGGTAATCTGTGGAGCATGGCTGGTTTAAAAGCTAAATTTGTGTTATCAGAGGTGACAGAATCCCTTTAAGTCTGTAGAGCAGGCATCCTCAAACTGCGGCCCTCCAGCTGTTGTAAAACTACAACTCCCACAATGCCCTGCTGTAGGATGATACCTGTAGGCTGTTCGGGCATGCTGGGAGTTGTAGTTTTGCAACAGCTGGAGGGCCGCAGTTTGAGGATGCCTGCTGTAGAGGAATGAACTTCACCAGTCTGTGTACAGTGAGGTGGTGGCAAAAGATGAAGCAAACTGGATTACGCCCAGCTCCAGTGTGTACAATCAGGATACCACAGCATCTAAAATCCATAACGTTTATTTGCAATCCATAAAAGGCCACATGGTGCAGGATTAAAAGTCCATAATCGCACTCATATTAGCTCATAGCGATATTATGGACTTTTATTCCTGCACCATGTTGCCTTTTTTGGTTTGCTAATAAAGATTTTAAATTCTAGAATTCGTTTATTCCTTCCCTCTTGTTGTATCCTAAACTCCTATGACCCTGAGTAGGACTGCAGGAAAAGTTGTGATGTCCATGTTTAGCAATCATATTTCAAGTGTCAGCTACAAGATGTGGTTTGAAAAAAAAAACCTACAGTATGTTGGTCACAGAGTGTTTAATATGCTATGCAATACATTGCCTCTCTGTGCTATGCTGACTTGTTTCCAATATTAAAGGGGTTCAAGAAGCCTATTAGGGAATTCTAAGGTAGGAGAAAAGAGAGGTCATCATTTGGGACCCCATCTATTAAATAAAATGGAGCGCAGCTACTTAAGAGCAAGTCTATTTGATCAAATTATTTTAGAGATTAATGTAAAAGAGTCAGTGCTCTGTGTGGCACTTGACCCTCACATGAGACCCCACTTGAGAATGATGTGCCACAGAGGTGGACACTGTAAAACTAAACTTAAAAAAGCTTTACTCTAATAAAGAGCACAATGCTTGCTGCTTGTGCACATGGTTACTTGGCGACTGCAGTCACAGACTGTTTCAGAGCTTGTTGGCTGCTGTAGAATAGCATAATGGTTACAATTCTTTGGTGGGCATGTTGCTTAGTTGTTATGGTTCTCTGGCAGGAACATAATTATTATACACAATATAACATTATATACTTTTTATCCAACCTTAGTACAGACCTGTGTAGCTCAATTACCTTTTATACCCATCTAGTAAAAACAGGATTGACTAACGTGGGTATCCATTCTAAACATGTGAAGGTTGCACAAAATGCCTTCCTCAGGGAAGTAGCTATAGGGGAAGCAGCGGTAGTGGCTGATTTGGAGCCCACACTTAGAAGGGGCAAACCCAAGAGGAGGACTCAAAGATTTTATTGTCAGGACCCCCTCAACAGTATTATACAATGATATTATATACAATGACACTATAGGAAATGGATAGAATGACTGCCAGGCCTCATCTGAGTAATCTTGACTTGGAGATAGATAAAACACCAGCTCACCTGCTGTATTCGTGGTAGCTTAATCCGATGAAGTGCACGGACCATCAAGCAAAGACTTGTGCATATAGTAGAAAGAAAAGATCCAGCACTGCCGTTTTCAATTGAAAAAGCCAAAATACCTTTATTCCGTTGCATAAAATACAAGTGACAGCTTTGCCTTGACTCATGGAAACACACTCCCGCTCTACGCGTTTCAGACACACCTGTCCATAATCATGACCTCACCAGCTTCTCTCCCAGCAGGGCGTTTTAAAATCCACTGCACCAATCACAAACCACCTCGAATGATGGTATTAGCCCTCACCTGGTACTTCAAAACTACTCTGCTGGAAGCTGGTTATATGTCATTTAGTTACATACATAGTCTAAAAAATAAAATAAAACCCATTGAAAGTGGAAGTATAGAATCACAAACCAACATTTGTGGACTAATAATTATTTCAATGAATCCATAATACCACCTTCAAATTGTATATGGGTTCTAACATGTCGTCCTCTCTAAACAAAGAAAACGCATGGTGTGAATCCCGACATAACATAAAATCCATACAATATCTACATATGGCACATGCTATTTATAATTAATTATGTTGTGGAAAAACCTCTGCCAAACCATTTTTTATTAGTAGGAATGCATAAACTCTCTTTTGTAATTCAGACCTTTGGGATATCTAGTCTTTAGAGTATAAATCCAAAAGGCCTCTCTTCGCAAAACTTTTTTCTTAATATCCCCACCTCTTTGCGATGGGAAAATCCTCTCTATACCGTATGCTTGAAAATAACATACCTGTCGATTGTGTGAAGAAATAAAATGTTTCGCTGCCCCTGACACATTCGTATAAGACGGATCGTTAATATAGTTTAGGTGTTCTATAATTTGGTTTTTTAATTTCCTTGTAGTACTACCTACATATAACAAGTTACATTGGATTCATTTTATGACATAAATTACATTACTGCTATTGCAGTTAATATATGATTTTATGTCATATTCCTTAACCTGTTCCGAATCACCAAATTTTTTAACTGGGATAGTGTAGTTACACATTTTATACAGGGGTGACTCCCACAACGACTGAACCCCGTGTATTTAAGCCATGTTTTGGTGTTTATATTTGTATTTATTGGTTGGAAAAAGGAAGGTGACAGGGTAGAGGATAAGGTGGATGACCGTCTGGGCACAACCCTTATACCACCCTTGCAGATTTCATACATTGTTTCATTTTCAAATAGAATTGGAACACTGTCCTTAATGATGTTTTTAATACTTTCGAAATGTCTACTGTAGGTAAGTACTATTGTAGGAAGAGACGACTGTGTCTTCTGATTATTTCTAGTGACACTGCCAAATAACAATTCTCTTCGGTTTTTGTTACGAGCTATGTTGATACCCCTGGCAATCATCCACCGTGCATATCCTCTATCCTGAAACCGTTTGGAGATGATCTCAATCTCTCTCTCAAATGCTATATCGGTATTGCAATTCCTCCTTGCCCTAATACATTCACCCACAGGGATGGATTTAATAGTGTATATGGGATGCTGGCTATTAGCCCTGAGAAGAGAGTTACCCGATACTGGTTTCCTATACGTGGAAGTTTCAATAATACTTCCTGCGGTGCCCTTCAACGTCAAATCCAAAAAATCAACTGTATCACTATTACTAGTGTATGTAAAGCGTAATCTTGACTTGGCTCAGGAGTGGCATTTGCACAGGAGACAGGAGTTGCAAAGAAATTGCTGGGGGAGGGGGGGCCCATTCAAAAATTTGCTGTGAGGCCCAGTCATTTCTAGTTACGCCACTGGTCTTCCTTCCTAAAATAAGCAAGTCAAATGGGGAAGAAGAACAATTGCAGGTGAAATTGTACCCAAGGGATGAGGTGATATGTGTCAGAGGGAGATAAACATAACTTGGAAAAATTCTGAAACAATCGGGAAAGACAAATTAGAGATTAAGAGGTCCTTATGTTACTCAGACTTTAAGGCAAAGACAAAATCTTTCAGAAGGTCAGCAGACTTTACTTGAAATTCAGACAGTGACATCTTGGAGGATATAAAGGCTTTTGTGTGAACTTAGACTCTTGTTAAGAATTACTTACACTGGACAAATAAAACAGAAACATAAAACAAAAGTTTATGAAGCCGGCAATTTATGTTGTTTTCTATGAGCAGCAAATGAAAAAAAAAGAACATATTTGCTTTAGATTATGTTTTCCATTGCAGGAATATTAAGTAGATTCAAAAGGAATGATGTCAAGGCAGGCTCAATAACATGATGAGGATCTCTCCTGCCCTTCAAGAGAATTTTCTGACTTCCTCTGATCTCTGCTTTCTTAGCTGCAGGAAGTGATGTTTTCTGCATAATATTCCATAACGTTTCCCAGAGTTTGCTTTGTGATGAATTACTTTGTCACGAAGAGCATATCTTCGTAGGTTGCAGGTGCAATGACTGGGAACGGCTCCTCCTCATTGTACCCCTTCATCACTGATCATAGCACCTGATGTTAAAGGGTTAAAGGCGTTGCCCCTGCTCCTAGAGGCCCCATGCGCCAACCTGCTGCCACTCCCCTTCTTTCTTTGATTGACAGTGCCGGGCAGCGATCCTCTCCTGCCTCCGGCACTGTCCCCCTGCTAAATCCTGCGCCTGCGCCGCCGCTCTGTATTCGGCGCAGGCACGGTGAGCTGAGGACAGCAGGCACCAGCGTCCTCAGCTCACCGCGCCTGTGCCGAATACAGAGAGGCGGCGCAGGCGCAGGATTTAGCAGGGAGACAGTGTCGGAGGCAGGAGAGGATCGCTGCCCGGCACTGTCAATCAAAGAAAGAAGGGGCGTGGCAGCAGGTTGGCGCACGGAGCCTCTAGGAGCAGGGGCAACTCCCCCCCTGCTCCTAGAGGCTAATTTACATATTATAAAAAGACGTTTTTTAGCTTAAATATACATCAGAAATACATATAAAGCACATTATCAAGCTGATCTGACATTAGCACATAGCTAATGTCAGACAGCTTATAATGTGTAATCCTGGTGACAGAAACCCTTTAATATTAAAGTGTAAAAAAATATAAATAAAGTCATACTTACCTCATCTATTTGATCGCAAAGAGCCAGCCACGCCATCTTGATTGAAGATCCAGCGAGAAATCTCGCGTGGCCCGTGATAATGTCATATGTTACCGCGCATGGGATTTCACATGGGATCTTCAATCAAGATGGCAGCAGACGACTCTTCACGCTCAAATGGATGAGGTAAGTATGATTTTTTTTATTTTTTACCGCCATTCCAGGGAAATCGATTAGTCACCACGAAGTAAGAGGAAAATTTTGCTTCGCAGCAAATAGAATATTCCCTGAGAATCGCTCAACACTAGATATAGATAGAGAATGACAGATAGATAGATAGAAGATAGATGTTCTTTTTTTGTTTCTGAAAATTTTTAAATTATTGACATTTTTCTGTACTGTCGTGTTTGACCTAGAATCTGCTATTATATGCACCCAGGTTCTAATATCCAGATGTAACTTTCAGTATAATTTTGCTTATTAAGCTGTACTGTGTTGGTATTACCTTTTGTTCATAAGTTTGGTTTGTAATATTAGACAGAAATGATCTAATTAAGGAAATAACATAAAAGGTAGATGTTCTTCTACATTGAACATATGTCATCATCAAACAGGAATCTTCAGATCTGGTAGCTATGGACCGTTCATTTATCACAGGGACCTTCTAATTGTCAGGAAAACTTCAACACTGGAAATAACATTAAGCAGGATGGAAAAGTTTTGTCTGTATTATAACCTGCGGTATACATTCACTTGTAATCTTTTTACTTGTAACTGAAAGTCTTTTTCACATAGTTTTTTATATATTTATAGGAATGCAATATGATAGTCACCATTATAGAAGGAACCGTCCATCCAAATTATGTAAGTACAGATAGTATGACCTCTCTGTCTCTCCAGTAAAGTTTTTAGGTACACATAGTATTGCCTCCCAGTCTTTACCTGTAAATTATGTAGGTACTGATAGTGCTGCCTCCTTGTCTCCCCTTGTAAATATTGTAATGACAGATAGTACTGCCTCCGTGTCTCTAACTGTAAATGATATAGTTACAGATAATACTGGTGGAAGGTGGAAGAAAAAAAAATACATATCTGTAATGTAAGAACATATAGTACTGTCTCTTTGTTTCTTACTGTAAATTATGTAGGTCCAGTGTCCCACTGCAGAGCAGCAGTACACTGCAAAGGGGTTAAAATGTATTTGTCGATGGTACATGCATTTCTGTATAGTTATGTACTAGGTATTAATAAGTCATATTACCACTAGATAGGTACCTCAAGATAAATATTGTTGGTGGATAACCACACCTTGTCACCCAGCACAAAATTAGCCCCTTAAGATCTCTTTCTGTTAGCAGCTCTCTTTTGAATATCTAGACAATTCTTCAGTTTCGTATCATCCTGGTCCCAAATTCTGCACAGTTTGTCATATGCAACCTCCACTTCCGCATTATCAGAATCCTTAAGACCTAAATGAGCACACACAAGGGTGTAAACCATAATTAAAGAAGAGCAGCAAAGTATTGGTAGAGCTTTTAAGACAATTATTGATGGCCAGTTTTGCCAATGACAGATACGATACTCAATCACTTTGATTGTCAGCAACATAACATCTTACAAATTGTTCTAGAGTCTGAGTCAACCTTTCAATCTGCTTGTTGGTTTCTGGGTTAAAGACTGATGAAAACGAGAAAGTGACACCCAAACGGTTACAAAAAGATCTTTATAACCTTAACAATATGATTTAAAAATACAGCTCTCTAGCAGTACAAGATCTTGGACCTGCACAAGTTTCACACACCGTAACGTATGTCCTAATATCTTTAGACATAGTAGACCACCTGTAATGCCTACAAACAAACTGACTAGTTCCCTCAATGCCCGGATGTCTGCTCAATACAGAGTCATGTAACTCAGACAATAAAGGGGTATCAAACCCCTCCGAAAAAAAAATTACCTACATAAGTACCCTCAGGTACCTGAATCTGATTAGCTGAAACCACAGTCACTGCAGGTAAATTGGGAACAGGCTCAGACTGTGGGGCTTGAGTGACACAAAAGCTTCTGGATAAGGCATAAGCCTTGACGTTTTTGGAACCCGGTCTATAAGTAACAACAAAATTAAAGCCTAACGTGACTGCCTAGGGTTGAATCTTTTGGCAGACTCAAGAAAAGTCCAATTTTTGTGTTCAGCAAGGACCACTACCTGGTGTCTAGCCCTCTCTACGAAATGACGCCATTCCTCAAAAGCCTAATTATTAGCCAAAAGCTTGCGATTGCCAATATCATAGTTGGCTTCAGCGGCAGAAACTTTTCTAGAGAAATAAGCACATGACTTCAAGTGAAAGTAAATGTACCCTGAGACAGAACCGCACCCACTCCCACCTCAGAAGCATCAACCTCCAGAATGAAAGATCTATTCTGATCTGGTTGGGTACGAATGGGAGCTTCGACAAAACATTTTTCAACATCTCAAAGGCAATTATAGCTTCTGGCTTCCAATTAGCAATATCTGCACCTTTCTTGGTTACATTTGTGAGAGCTTTAGCAACAGCAGAATTCGTTTTTTATAAATTTTCTATAATAATTGGCAAAGCCCAAGTATTGCTGCAATGCTTTGAAAGACTTTGGTTAAACACAGTCCTTAATCACCTGGACCTTAACTGGATCCATGTAACAAGAACCTGTAAATATGATATATCCTGAGAATGGTACATCTTTGACATCAAACAGGTATTTTTCTAACTTAACAGATAATAGATTATTATCACACAGTATCTGTAGGACAGCCTTAATACGACTAACATAAGAATTCAGCTCAGAAGAGTACACCAAAAGATCATCTAAAAAAAACAAAAATGTTCCCACAAATTCAGGAAACAAATCATTCACCAAATTTTGAAAGGGGCATTGCTTACACTGAATGGCATTACCAAATGTTTAAAGTGTTCCTCCAGGGTTTAAAAATCTATTTTACACTCGTCCCTCTTCTTGATGCGGATGAGGGTATAAGTAGTGTTGGGTGCGAATTTTTATTGTGAATATCGCCACTTCAAGAATTTGCAAATATTTAGAATATAGTGATATATATTCATGTTTTCGAATATTCTATATATTTTTTTCATCTGAACCCATGATCCCTCCCTGCTTCTTGCCTGTAGGCCAATGAGAAGGCTGCAATGTCTTTGTCTGAATGTACGCCAACAAGAAATCTTGGCTTACATTTAGACTGGTGCTTGATACACCAAAGTTATGTAGAGGCCGGCGCCTCTAAATAACTTTGGCTAATCCACCGCCAGAGCAGTGGCTTAATAAATGACCCCCAAAGTCCCTGACGTCTTCTGAAAGTTTTTTTTTCCAAGGAGAGAGAGGTAACACCAAGCTTCATAGGTTCTTTCAGATCAGGAAGTGGTACAGGGGGAGTAGGAATCAAGTCTGGGACCTTGTAAAACCACATGTTCTTTATTACCTTTTCAGAGCCAACGATTCAAACGTCAAGCATCAAAGTATCATCTAATGTATCAAGGGTAGGATAGCTGACCAGTAAGGCCTCTGAAAGACTTCAAAACTGACACCTTAATGTGAGTTCCTTCCATTCAGAAGCAACGCACCACTTCCTAAACTGTTGTACTGTTCGGTGACCCCTGAATAGTCTCCTGATTATGGAAACTCTGGGTAAACTCCTGGACCATCAGGGATAGACTCTGCATTTGTTCCACAAAATCACAGATCCAAAGCCAAAGGAGTCTTAAATCCAAGCAAGGGAACAGCAGAGGGAGCCAGAGAACATGAAATTCACTGGCACTGCACACACAGGTATTGGCTTTTATGCCGAGGAGAGAGCAACTAACACCAGTTCCTACATGCTGGGTGGAGCTGCCGGCACCGTGTCCTGACTCTCAGGAGCTACAGTGCATCACCTCATTGGCCTGGAGCTCTGACATCAGAACAGGCCGCCCAGCAGCCCTGGTTCCCCAAGCAATTGGACACTGTTGCCATATGGAGCAACCTGAGGGAAGCGTGACAGCAAGCCAGAAGAAAGAGAGAGGTGTAGAGTAGACGTCCTGTGGAGGTGAATTGTATTACAAGAAGCTTATAAACTCTACAACCATATTTTTCAGTTGTGTAAAAGTTCCAGGCCCTGGACACATTTACAAAAAGCAGAGATACGGATATGATCACTGTTCCACATCTGATTGAGGGCATTGTGAAAACTCAAAATGTGAAAATGACAAAATTTTCAGAAAAAGTGCAGAACCTAGTCTGACGTTTCCCTCTTTGTAAATTATTTAGGTACAGGTAGTACTGCCTTTCTATTGCTCCTTATAACTGATGTAGGTACAGCTAGTACTGCCTCCCTGTCTCTTACTGAAAATGATACAGATACAGGTAGTATTGCCGCTTCCTGCCCAAATAACAGTGCCAGTGATAGTCTTGTTTGGGTTCACTTGCTAGGTTCCTGGCTCTTGGGTTCATGTGGATTTGTTTGTGCGTTTAACCTCGGCTTTTCTGTTAACCACTTTCGATCTCACTTGATTTGTGCTGTACATCTAGTCTGGTATTTGATCTTGGTTTGTCTCTCTGTCTATTTTTGTCTATCGTTTTTGTACTGTGTTATCCGCCTGGTTCTGACCCACTTTTGTACGACTATCCCTGTGTGTTGTTTTGGTCACTTGGTGTTTGTCTCTGCACCTTAGTAGCATAGGGACTGTCGACCAGTTACTGTCCTGCTACCTATGGCTTGAACTTCAAGCAGGTAAGGAATGGGTTCTAGGTTAAGGCTCTCTGTCCATGTCTGTCCCTAACTATAGGCATTGCACCCTATGTTTCTTACTGTAAATTATGTAGGTATACATAGTGCTGCTTCTCTGAATCTCTTACTGTAAATTATGTAGATACAGATAGTAATGCATCCGTGTCTCTCCCTGTAAATTATGTAGGTAAAGATAATACTGCCTTCATATCTCTTACTGTAAATAATGCAGATACAGGTAGCATTTGTCCCTATGTTTCTTACTGAAGTGCAAGTATTGTTGAAACCGAAGTGAAAGTATTTTAGACTGTAAGTTGATTTTACTATGTTTTAGAAAACGGTGAGGCGGACCAGCATGTATTTATGGGAGTTATTCTGGATACCTGAAGTGTTTCTTTAATCAAGAGCATATTTCCAATCAATAATGCACAAAAATATGATGTCGCATTGATAACTGTGACAACTTTCATGAAGAGGAATATTTGAACAATTAAATTGTAACTTCTTGAAGAACAAGATTCAAAAGGATCATAGGATATTTCATATTCCTGAGGAGCAGTAGTGTAGAGTAGAGTTATAGTGTTGTCCTCATAAAAGCCAGGCAGGAACAAGGGAACAGCAGCAGATGTTCTACACCCAGAAAGTAACCTTGGAAATGAAGAGAGAAGACATTTAATCAGTTAACAGATGGAGGAGGCCAAGGGAAACACTAGGAGCAAAATACATCACTGCCATGAGTGCTAGGCAGATCAAAACCTTAACCAGCGGGTCTAAGAATTTGATATTCTGAATACGAGGTATGTTTGGAAATGTCCCTACATTTCTTCTTCTATATAAAGTCCCTTCCATCGCAACAGGTTCTCATTACAGTTTTCGCTAAAGGATGAATCTTCCTCCTTTATCAGAATGTTACCAGATGGCGAACCAGACATGTATTGTGAGTCTTAACAGGGTATTTCAATAATTGCAAGATATTTCCTATACTTGAATAGGGGGAAATTTCTAGATTGATGAGGATCAAGCTGCTGGGACCTCACAAACTGTGAGAATAGAGGTCTGTTTTGTCCCATTTCCCTTGCTACAACTATGTCCAAGTGGTGTTAAATGGAGAGGCAGTCAAGCATGCGTGCAGCCACCCTATTCAGAGTCTTTAGCCATTTGTCACTCAACTATCTCTGGTAGTCCCATAGCGCTAGACCCCTGCTCCATTCAACCTCTTTTTGCCACTGTCTTGCAGTTGAGGGGAAAGACAGACATGAGACCCCCCCCCCCCCCATTATGGCCAATCAGATGGATTCCCAGTAGTTTGACCACAATAATCTAGCAGTTATTCTATATCAACGAGATTGGGGAGAAACCGTATTTACCAGACTACCCCTTTAAAGCTTCTAAGAAATCAAATAGTCTCATCAGCAATAGTTTTTTCACCTGTGAGGGGCTTTCTTTGCAGGTGAAGAGGCACCCACCTGTCCCTTGATTGATATAGTTCGTGCGCTGTTACTCTGAGTGGTGGTGCAAGCTCAGAGGCTCTGCTTCTGCTGCTGGAGCAGCAACTACTCATGCGCCTCTGCACTCCTAGGCAGCGGTGCATGAACAGTTGCTGCTCTTGAAGTGGAAGTATAGCACTTGTGTCACTACTTGGAGGAGATGCGCAGGCACCAGATACTCATGACTAGAGCGAGATGTCCGGCTCTTTCAATCAAGTGCCAGGTGGGCACTACTATCGCCGATAAGACTAATCAACTTGCTTATCACTACCAGGGACACAAGTCGTAGCAGCCCCCATCTCACCCAGCTGCTCTTTTAGAAACACTGTTTTCACTGGATTAATAATCCTCCATACGGTGTAATTAAATATAGCATATTGCATGGAATAATTAGACAGTTGTCATTTGCTTTGGCTCTTCGCACAATTACTGTCATTTGATGTAATTTACTAAATAGACAAGTAAATAATGGACGGGTTTATTAAAGTCAAATAAACTTTTGCAGAGAAAACTTCCTAAACAGCGCCATAATATTAGACATGTACGGCCACATTCACTTTCACCAGTAGGGTCATGCTATACGTTAATTAACGCTGCGCTGCAGAGCGGCAAGGTGTGGACAGGCGGCCCTGCCGTTCATTATCTTTCCTTCATATAGATTTTGGCTTTCACTCTCAGTATTGAGAGTTCACATGACAATAGAGCCAGGGTCTTCGGGTGTCACTGACGAAATGAGTTGCCTAGCAACTGGAAAAACATCTGCGGACATTTGTTACAAAGTTTGTATTCTGTAAATATGTGCCACCTGCATGTCTGAACAAGAACATGACGTTATTCCATTTGTAGAGAAATTTTCAGTTGGGGGATGTGGTGCTGGATGATTCTCTGAAATGGTTTCACACATGACAGGCTTAGATACGCGGACCCATCAGACAGTATTTGAAATTATCAGCTTAGATACATGGTCTCAGCTGATTGGCTTAGAAACATCTGTTTAGCAGACAGTATCGCACATAATGAGTGTAGATACACAGACTTGACAGGCAGTATCACACATTACAGAGTTAGATACATCACTATAGGAGACAGTTTTACACATGGGTTTTGACATCAGCTTAGGAGACAATATACTATACACAATACACAATACGTCATGGCGACCTCTTGCACCGTTCTACTGCCTAGTGGCTTGCGGCCTGTGAGGCTTAATGGGCCTGATGAGTGCCATAGGCTCCCGTGCTCCACCCCAAACTGTCACCCCCATAAAGGCAGGTCAACTGCCATATGAGGTGAGATGCTCATCTCGCCTCATGGCAGATGCAGCCCTAATTAGATGCACAGCTCAACAGACTGTAATGCACATAATAGGATTAGATACACAGCTCAACGAAGAGTAGCACACACGATAGGATTAGATACACAGGTCTGCAGACTGTATTACATGTGATAGAATTAGATACAAAGCCTAGCAGAGTGTAGCACACAATAGGATTAGATAGACAGGTCACCAGAGAGTGTCACACATGATAGAATTAGATTCAAGGGTCAGCAGACTGCTGCACACGTGATAGGATTAGATACACAGTTTAGCAGATTGTAGCACACATGATAGGTTTAGATACACAGGTCAGTAGACTGTAGCACACTTGATATATAAATATCCAGGAGAGAGAGCACTGGGTCGCACATCCACAATGCCATGCTTTGATCTATTGCTTCTCAGCATTCTATTAATGTGTACAGCCCCCTATACTGCATGCTGTACCAGAGGCATTAGTGTACATTTTGATCAAAAGGCAAAGCCCACTCACCACACCAAGGTTGCCTCTTTGAGTGGGACCTACTCTGACTGAGGGGCGCAGCACAATGCGGTGACAAAGTGGCACTGCCCTGGTAGGCGGCGGGACCCAGGAGTTAAACAGCAACCCTGCTGTCCGACAATGCCACCCATGGCACTGAGTCCCACCATCCCACCAGCGCAGCACCACAAAACAAAGGCCACCACGCAGTACTGAACCATGTGAACAGTTGTCTAGCACAACATGTCCATTATTATTAGGAACTGCAGGTTGTTTGACTCCTCCTGGGTCCCTCCGCCTACCAGGGCAGTGCCGCTTTTTTACCGCATTGCGCTGCGTCCCTTAGTCAGAGTAGGTCCCACTCAAACAGGCAACCTTGGCGTGGTGAGTAGGCTTATGCCTTTTGATCAAAATGTACACTAATGCCTCTGGCACAGCATGCAGTATAGAGGACTGTACACATTAATAGAATGCTGAGAAGCAATAGATCAAAGCATGGCATTGTGGATGTGCGACCCAGTACTCTCTTTCCTGGATATTTGCATGTTTAGCCTTTATTTTTCATTACTGGTGTCAGCACTCCTCCCATTCGGCACAGGTGGTTTTAATTTTGCAGAGGTCTGCATAAAAGTGGTGATTGACCTGCAGTTCCTGATGGTAATGGTCATGTTGTGTTAGATAACTGTTCACATGGTGCATTACTACGTAGTGGCCTTTGTTTTTGTGGTGCTGTGCTGGTGGGATGGTGGGACCCAGCGCCATGGGTGGCATTGTCGGACAGCAGAGTTGCTGTTTGACTCCTGGGTCCCGACGCCTACCAGAGCTGCGCCCCTTAGTCAGAGTAGGTCCCACTCAAAGAGGCAACCTTGGCGCGGTGAGTGGGCTTATGCCTTTTGATCAAAATGTACACTAATGCCTCTGGTACAGCATGCAGTATAGGGGGCTGTACATATTAATAGAATGCTGAGAAGCAATAGATCAAAACATAGCATAATGGATGTACGACCCAGTGCTCTCTCTCCTGGATATATACACTTGATATATAGATTAATTCATTTAGCAAACAATATCACATATGATAGACTTAGATACACTGAATCAAAAGGCACCATAACACAAGATAGGTTAGATACACTGGCCAAGCAGACAGAATCACATACGACTGGCTTAGATATGTTGACTCTGCAGACAGTATCACACATGATTAGTTTAAATAGATCCAACAAGCATTAAAACTCATTAGGTTAGATTTGTCACCTTTGGAAACAGTATCACAGTGATTGGCATAGATACATGGGCTCAACAGGCAGTGTTTTAAAATAATAGCTTAGATACAGTACAGCAGAAAATATCACATATAATAGGCTTGGAAACAGTGACTATGCTTAGATACACAACTCAGCAGCACAGTAACATACTTAATAGGCTGATACATTGGTGAAGCAGACACCGGTCCTGAAGACAATACTAGACACGACAGGCTGAGACACAGTATCGCTCATGGCTTAGATACAGGAACTCGGCAGACTGTGGCACACTTGATATACAGGCTAACCAGACAGTATCATTCGTGATGTACTCAAATACTCTGGCTCAGGAAAAGGCATCTCACACGGTACTTTTAGACACACCGGATACACTCGTTCATCTGTGTCTTTAATATAAATCTCTAATTTAGGAGGCCAAAAGATGAGCATGAGAGAGATAGAAAGTTCATCTTATAAGATCGCTAAATATTTGGGCAAGTGACCTCAAAAAGTCTCAAAACTGCCAATTTGCGACTTTTTGAAGACAGAACTCTCAGATATTTGTAAATTTCTAAACAATATGAATTATATTAATGATCTGCCTTTTGTAGAAAAAAATATCCCATCAAATTTCAGGGGTAAAGGAGTTATCCAATATCATACAACAGCCCACCCCCCCCCATGTGCCGGGCCCCTTAGAGGGAACATATTTACCCTGCACCGTTCCTGGTCCCCGCGCCACCGCTGCTGCTTCTCCCTGTACACGGATGAAAACATCACCCGCGATGCTGAGGAGGCTCGTCCCCGTCCCCGCCAGCCATTGGCTGCTCCCCTCCGACACCGGATGTTTTCCTCCGTGTCCTAGGGGAATTAAGTGATGTCATAGCCAGACCTTTGTTTCTGATACTTATGGACTCTATACTGACAGGGAATGGCGCATAACAAATGTGCCTGGAATTTATAGGCCGCTAAGTTTAACATCTGTTGTTGGTAAACTGTTTGAAGGTTTTCTAAGAGATGCTATTTTGGAGCATCTCAATGAAAATAAGCAAATAACGCCAAATCAGCATGGCTTCATGAGGGATCGGTCATGCCAAACTAATTTAATCAGTTTCTATGAGGAGGTAAGTTCTAGACTTGACCGGGATGAGTCAGTGGATGTCATATATCTGGACTTCTCCAAAGCATTTGACACTGTACCTCATAAAAGGTTAGTATATAAAATGAGAATGCTCGGACTGGGAGAAAATGTCTGTATGTGGGTAAGTAACTGGCTGAGTGACAGAAAACAGAGAGTGGTTATTAACGGTACACACTCAGATTGGGTCACTGTCACTAGTGGGGAACCTCAGGAGTCAGTATTGGGCCCAATTCTCTTTGATATATTTATGAATGATCTAGTAGAAAACTTGCACAGTAAAATATCAATTTTTGCAGATGACACTAAACTGTGTAAAGTAATTAAAACTGAGGAGGACAATACACTGCTACAAAGGGGTCTGTATAGATTGGAGGCTTGGGCAGATAAGTGACAGGTGAGGTTTAACACTAACAAATGCAAAGTTATGCACATAGGAAGGAATAATGCAAGTCACCCGTACTGGCCGTACATACTAAATGGTAAAACACTCGGTAACACTGACATGGAAAAGGATCTAGGAATTTTAATAAACAGCAAACTAAGCTGTAAAACACAGTGTCAGGCAGCTGCTGCCAAGGCCAATAAGATAATGGGTTGCATCAAAAGGGGCATAAATGCCCGTGATGAGAACATAGTCCTACCACTTTTCAAATCACTAGTCAGACCACACATGGAGTACTGTGTACAGTTCTGGGCTCCTGTGAACAAGACAGACATAGCAGAGCTGGAGAGGGTTCAGAGGAGGGCAACTAAAGTAATAACTGGAATGGGGCAACTATAGTACCCTGAAAGGTTATCAAAATTAGGGTTATTCACTTTAGAAAAAAGACGACTGAGGGGAGATCTAATAACTATGTATAAATATAACAGGGGTCAGTATAGAGATTACTCCCATCAACTATTTATCCCCAGGACTATGACTGTGACGAGGGGACATCCTCTGCATCTGGAGGAAAGAAGGTTTGTACACAAACATAGAAGAGGATTCTTTACGGTAAGAGCAGTGAGACTATGGAGCTCTCTGCCTGAGGAGGTGGTGATGGTGAGTACAATAAAGGAATTCAGAAGGGAACTGGATCTATTTCTGGAGTGTAATAATATTACAGGCTATACCTACTAGAGATGGGTCGTTGATCCAGGGAGTTATTCTGATGCCTGATTGGAGTCGGGAAGGAATTTTTTTCCCTTTAAGTAGGGAAAATTGGCTTCTGCCTCACAGGGGTTTCTGTGCCTTACTCTGGATCAACTTGTAGGAAACTGGCCGAACTGGATGGACAAATGTCTTTTTTCGGTCTTATATACTATGTTACTATGTTACAGGGAGAAGCAGCAGTTGCGGTGTGGGGACCAGGAGCAGCGAAGGGAGCGGGGTAAGTATATACCTCAGGGGGGCCTGGCACATGGGGGGGCTGTTCATGATATTGGATAACCCCTTTAATATATCATGTTGAAATCAAATCACTGGATAGGAATGAGCCCTGTATTAGATGTCATCAGGCTGATTTCCATGATAATGAGAGTAGTAGTGGCTGCGGCTGCAGTCTGTAGATTGGAGCGCAGGAAGTTCAGCTGTGCCCAGTTCTGCAGCTGTAGCCTGTGGCAGCCGCAAATTCCACTCTGTAATCCGAGGAATTAATATTCTATTCATATAGTTGGCCTTGGCAGTCAGATTTCAACAACAACTCTATTTTAATTAGATAAATAAATTGACTTTGACTGTGAGAAGAGCGGGCCAAAAATAGTCTGACCAAAAAGTAACATGCTGATCAGTGTATTTAGTATCTATCTATCTATCTATCTATCTATCTATCTATCTATCCATCCATCCATCCATCCATCCATCCATCCATCCATCCATCTATCTATCTACAGTGACATGCAAAAGTTGTGGTACCCCTGGTAAAAATTACTGTTACTGTGAATAGTTGAAGATGAAATGATCAGTTGACACATTCCCTTTGTATTTTAAGCAAAAACTATTTTTTTCTTCACCTTTTACATTTTCAAAATAACATAAAAGTAAAAGAGCTTGAAGAAAAACGTTGGGCACCCTGGTTGGTTTGTGTCTAGTAGCACCTTTTTGTCAACTATCACAGCTTGTAATAACTTTTTGTAGCCAACCAAGAGACTTTCGCTTCTTGTTTGAGAGATTTTCATTCATTCTTCCTTGCAAAAGTCTTTCTGTTCTTTTCGATTCCTGGACCATCTTGCATGCACAGCTTTTTTCAGATCTATCCACAGATTTTCACTGATGTTTAGATCAGGGGACTGGGAGGGTCACAGTAAAACCTTCAGCGTGTGCCTTTTGAGTTAGTCCATTGTGGATTTTGAGGTGTGTTTAGGACTACCCATTTGTTGAAGCCATTCCCTTTAAACTTGAGCATTCTTTTAGTTGATGTTATGCTTGCTTCCAGAATGCTTCCATTTTTCCCTCTACCCATGAAATGTTCCCCATGCCATTGGCTGCAGCACAAACCCAAAGTATGATTGATCCACCTCCATGATTAAAGGGGTTGCCTCATCTTGACGTTACTAAGGTGAGATGAGCACAGTCCCGACCACCTCCCAGCCAGGAACAGCAGATCTATTAAACACTTGGAAAACCCCTTTGAGTTTTTCCTACAACTACAGCACTTTTAAGTTGTATAGAAAGGCAGAAACAGTCCAGCTCACCTTCTAGGATGCGCAGAAGCATAGAGGAAATAGATAGAATTGGTGAAGAACAAAAGGGAAATCCAGCATCCGATAAAACTGAGATATTAAAGTGTCTACAATTAGAAAAACAGGGCAGCAGAGCATCTATGGGATTCAGATCTGTACAAAATGATCCTTACTCATGAATGAGCTCTGTACGATGAAACATTAGTAAATATAGGTGTGGAAAAGACTATGCTGGTGCCCACAGATGTGAACACTCATTAAAAATTAGTTTTACATAATATTCAAACGTACAGCAGAAATTTAAAAACCTACAAAATCATGATGTTACTACAAAAACATCATTTTGGTGTGAAAACTGATTAATAGTGTATCAATAAATCAAGTTTTTTATTCAAACCCCAAAGACCTCCCCTGTAGGGAGCATTAATCTGTTCAATCCCCTGAAACACGAATGAAGAAACATCTCCATCATGTACTGTGGTAAAATATAAGGTGGCTGCTGAAACATTTCTATTTTTTATATGTGGAATATCTGAAATATGTTTTCTGATTCAGGTTTTGATTTAATTAGCAGTGCAACCCACGTATTGTAGATGACATGAAACGCAGGTTATGACAAACAGCAAAAGAGGAATTGCAATTTTCTGTAAATATTGTGCATCTACGAAAACTCAATGTGTGGCCGTGGCTTAGATAGTTTGTGCAGTTCGCATATGCACAACAGATACATCTTGTGTGTCCACATTTAAAACTACCCAAATAAGGAAGCTTCACTGGTTTAACCCCTTCTACGCCGGGCCAGTTTTCACCTTCCTGCCCAGGCTATTTTTTGCAAATCTGACATGTGTCACTTAATGCAGTAATAGCTTTGGAACACTTTCCCTTATCCAAGCCATTCTGAGACTGTTTTCTCGTGGCACATTGTACTTCATGATAGTCATAAATTTTAGTCAATATATTTCACCTTTATTTGTGAAAAAAAAACAAATTTATTCAAAATTTTGAAAAATTTGCTAATTTTCAAATCTCTATTTCTCTACTTTTATAATACATAGTGATACCTCATATAATAGTTATTCCTTTACATTTACTATATGTCTACTTCATGTTTGGACCATTTTGAAAATGAAATTCTATTTTTTGGGAACGTTAGAAGGTTTAGAAGTTTAGAAGCAAATTTTGAAATTTTCCATAAAATTTCCAAAACCCACTTTCTAAGGACCAGTTCAGGTCTGAAGTCACTTTGTGGGGCTTACATAATAGAAACCACCCAAAAATTACCCTAGTTTAAATAACTACACCCTTCAAGTTACTAAAACTGATTTTACAAACTTTGTTAACCCTTTAGGTGTTCCACAAGAATTAATAGGAAATGGGGATAAAATTTCAGAATTTCAAATTTTTGGCAGATTTTACATTTTAATCCATTTTTCCAGTAAAAGATCAAGGGTTAACAGCCAAACAAAACTCAATATTTATTGCCCTGATAGTTTACATAAACACCCCATATGTGATTGTAAACTGATGTAAGGGCACACGGGTGGGTGCAGAAGGAAAGGAACGCCATATGGTTTTTGGAAGGCAGATTTTGCTGGACTGGTTTTTAGATGCCATGTCCCATTTGAAGCCCCCCTGATGCACCCTTTCAGTAGAAACTCAAAAAAGTGACCACATTTTGGAAACTACGGGATCATTATCAGCAGATCATTATGGATGTGGCAATACATAATATGTCTACTTTTTATTATTTATTTAAGTTTTACACAATAATATCATTTTTTAAACCGATATGCCTTTTTGATCGCTTGGTGTTGCAATTTTTGTGGTGTAAGGATGACAATAATGGCTTTTTTTTTAAACAGTTTTTTTTTTTTTTTTTTTTACCGGAAGGGTTAGGTCATGTGATATTTTTATAGAGCAGGTTGTTACAGATGCGAGGATACCTAAAATGTCTACTTTTTTTAATTTATTTCACTTTAACACAATAATAGCAGTTTTGAAGCAACAAAAAAAACATATTTTAGTGTATCCATTGTCGGAGAGTGATAGCTTTTTTCTTTTTTGACTGATTGTCTTAGGTAGGGTATCATTTTTTGTGGGATGATGTGACGGTTTGATTGGTACTATTTTGGGTGGCATACGTCTATTTGATAGTTGCAATTTTTGTGATGTAAGGGGACAAAAATTTTACACAATTTTTTTTTATTTTTTACGGTGTTTACCTGAAGAGTTAGGTCATGTGATATTTTTATAGAGCTGGTTGTTACGGACATGGCGATACCTAATATGTGTTTTTTTTTAAATGTATTTCACTTTAGCACAATAATAGCAGTTTTGAAACAAAAAATGATGTTTTAGTGTCTCCCTGTTCAGGGAGCTATAGTTTTTTTAATTTTTTTGGCGATTGTCTTAGGTAGGGGCGCATTTTTTGCGAGATGAGGTGCCGGTTTTATTGATATCATTTTGTGGGACATACGCCTTTTTGATCTCCTGGTGTTGCACTTTTTGTGATGTAAGGGGACAAAAATGTTTTTCTTTTTTACACCGTTCTTTTTAATGGTGTTTATCGGACAGGGTGGATCATGTGATATATTTATAGAGCCGGTCATTACAGATGCGGCGATACCTAATATGTGTGGCTTGTTTGTTTTTTCAGTTTTTTATTATAAAATAAGGGGAGAGGGGCATTTTTTTTTCTTTTTTTAACTTAAAAAGTTTATTAATTTCATTAAAAACACTCTTTTAAACTTTTTTTTACTTTACTTTCACTTTTGGGGGTCAATGTTTTGGTCATTTATTTCCATCAGTGATTGTGAACAAAACCCATAATTAAAGCCTTCACAATCTGTGCGACTGTTTTTGACCCGAACCTGGTTTTGGCTCAAAATCAATTATGGAAATTACTGACCGAACACTGAAGTGTGAATGAGGCATAAGACTAAGGTGTATCAAGAAAAATATCACACATTCTGCAAATTAACCTTCTTCCACTCCTCTTCATAGTTAAACAGGTATAAATGCTTCTGATTAATGGAGCGCATCTGAGAGAACTCTGCCCTGTAACTGGTAACAAAAATGATAGGTTTATCCTTTAAGGATGATTTAGGTTTAGTAGTTAGCAAAGATGTAAACAGCTCTGTACCATCTCCCATATTTCACAGCTTTAACCACAAATAATTCAATTAGTTAAAATTCATTTAGACATCAGTTTTCTGTCACTAACAGTTTGGCGATCTATAGGTGTGAGACTTTTCTCAACCGACAGATGGAGATCCTCTGACCTCTACTAACCAGATGTTCTAGGATGCACCCATTAGTCGTGTCTTACAGAATATGATGTTGTCCTTGATGGCAGTAATAAGATAAGATTGAACAATATGTACATATAGTCCATATGGTCTCCATGGTTACAAAGCACCTCCACTTATAGAGTATGTCTTTTGCATTCACAGATGACAAAGCTCAGATACGTGAAAGTTTACATGATGATGATAATTATTTCTTCTTATTATTATTTGCATTATTAATTCGAGCCAAGAGATAAATCTTTCACTTCTGTATTAAAAGTTTAGTTTTTCTGTTTACTTCTAAAATACTGTACATACAGGATAAAAAATATGAAGCAATATGGCCTTGGATAAAAATCTCCTACCAGTTTATGTATACAGACTCCAAGCTCAATCCCTAGTGCAATCTTATCCTGCAGTCATATCTTACTCCATTCCTCTTCTCCCTCTTTTACTTTCGATAAATTAGTAAGAAGACGTGGTTGAGTAAGGGCACATTCGCACGTGCAGATGATTGGACCAATCCTTGAGCTAGGCAGGGGATTTAAGGCTGGTATTGTTGGTTTCTCTTCTCTTGTCTGTGAGTTTGTTCCTTGGCTGCTGTTAGTTTTGTGTTCTCAAAAAGTTACTGCATTTTTGTTGAACCTTTCTGCTTACTGAATTTGGATTGTCTCTGGATTAACCTCTTGCTCCCAGTAACTTTTCTGGTTTACACACTGGCTTGTACTTCTCTCCTGCTACTCCCCGCCATCTAATAGGTCTGCTACCTATGAGCTCACACTTGTTTTAGGCCATATAATCTCAGCCTGATAAAGAACAGTAAAATGAAAACAAAAAATCTCTTTATTAGTGAACCTATGGTAACAACTGGAGGCGGTAGTACCCACAAATTGTGCCACAGAAAAGCTAAGGGCACAGGTAATGATGAGCGGCGTGTCATGAAATATAGCGCTCAATCAAACTACACCCCACCAAATACTCTGATTTTGGTAACAGAGCTTCAGCCAAAGTATATCCACTGTATGGAAGATACATAGGTTTCAGTGACTACAGCCTCCAGGGGTGCACCTAGCATTTTTGCTGCATGAGGCAAAAACTGAAATGGCACCCCTCTCTCCCCAATGCTAATTTCTAAACATTCTCAGCCCATGCCCCCTCGGCTATTACTCTCTTGCCCCTGCCTAGTGCTGCCTGAGGCGATCGCCTCACCTGGCCTCATTGGTGGTACACCCCTGACAGCCGCCTATAATATTCAAGCAGCCAGGTACACGCAGATGTTTAATCCAGTAATCTTCTATGGCTTCCAGTCTCTTGTTCCAGTCTAGGCAAGAAAAAAAACAAAAAGAGGAGCATCAATAGGTGCAAATTTCAAGGAGCATCCTGTGGGGGGTAGCAGGGGAACTGAATAACTTACCCCAAAAACATGGGGTAATAGGAGAAATGGTACCAAAAGGGAGAAAGTCTGCTCACACCATAAGGAAGCTAAGTTCAACTGGCTGCCAGTATTGGTAGATCGGAGAGGAAGAAAAAGGGTTAGACTCACGGAGCGCCAAATACTGTTAGTATTCTTTTCTTTTGTAAGGTAGATTACGTTCCATACAGAACGCACAGAATATTAGGACCTCATGAAAGGATTATCAGTACATTTATATTGCATGGTATTAAATAAATATATAACATATTTTTCTCTCATAAAATGAAAAATCTTACTTTATTATTGATCAATCAATAAAAATTATCCTGGAGGAAATGGTATTTTTACTCACTTTACCGTGGGGGGGGGGGGTCGTAGTGCAAGATAAAGCTCAAGACACTTGACATCTTGAATCCCCCCCGTGCCGAGGTTGTCAATCCCCCTTGTGGTCCTAGAAAATGATGAAGCGGAGGACCCAATCCGTAGAGCAACGTGATCTTTTTTATTTGGGTTAAGAAGCTCGACACGTTTTGGGGGTTGTAGAGATTCCCATTGATCAGGAGCAAATATGATAAAGCATGTCATTCATGTGGTATATATAAAAAAGAGTGTTCAGATTGTGCTGCCCTCAATAGATGGCGGGAGGATGTCACTTCTGGTATCGGAAGTTCCTCCCCCCGGTGTTACAGTGCGGTTAATTTCCTAAAAATATTTCAAAAAGAGGAATAACTAAAATATTCACATAGAATGTAAACATATACACATATTCCCCCATGGTGCCCCGTTTTCTTCTACTTGATGTCGAAATCCATGGGGTCGCCGCCAAAGTCTTCGTTTCAGAAGGGGTGGAACTTCCGGTCCGCACCCGGCTGAGCTCGCCGTGAAACGCAAATGGTTGTTCCAGTCTAGACTGAGTTCCTAGTACAGTGGTGTTTTGATTCCAGTGGTTTGCTGTAGTTCCAGTTTTTGTGCTCTGTTTGTTCATATCCATCTTCCCCGTCGAAGTCTACTCCTTGTATACTTGCTGAAGGTCTTCTTCGTTTATTTTTCTTGTCCCTTGGGTCTACTGCCCTACTGTTGTTCATATCAGGGTCAGTATTGCAGATTAGAGTTTTCATTATGAATATCTATAGGGATAGTGATGGTTAGCAATTCAGGTGTTAGGGCCAGTGTTTAGGGACAGATCTAGGGGAAAATTACTCTTACTAGCAGAGTCATTAATGTTTTGAGTGTAGAAGATGGAATCAAACTGCTTGAATATAAAATTTGTGTGGCTTCCCTCTAACAGTTGTAGATCCAGGACAGTCCTTGGTCATTCCAAAAGGAATAGGTACTCTTCAGAGAAGGAACTTAAAGGACACCAACAAGATTAGCTATGATATGCCTCCTCACACCCTGCACTATGCATAACTCAATGTATCAGAATTCTTTTCAAGCTTACAGCATCAGGAAGATAAAGCCAATATCAAGTGCTGGCTTTTCGATGATCAAGTCAGTCTGTTTATTCTTACTGTGCATGTAGATCTTCCCAGACGGCCTGGGGTGAGAGCCGCAGGACTGTTTCTTTTACCCTGGGAACACACCTGAGCGTTTTTCAGCGCGTTCATACGCGCTGAAAAACGCTCAACATGTGAAAGCCATGCATCCCTATGTGCATGGTTCACATGTCGGCGTTTTACAGCGCGGACGAACGCTGTAAAACGCCCTGCTCGACTCGTGTCGGCTGCCGTGACTATCGCGCGGCAGCACGCGCGATCCAACCCATAGGCTATTATGGGAGCGCGCATATGACGCGCGCTCCCATAAAACAGCCACTTGGCGGCTGAAGCGCGCGTCATATGCGCGTCATAGGCGCGCCCTGGGAACACGCGAAGTGTGTTCCCAGCCTTAAACAGCTGCTGGTTCCGAAAAATATTGCTAAGTAGCAGTGGCGTTGCCATAGAAGTTCAGAGGTAGCACTTAGATAGCCCTGGTGCCTGAAACGGGCCAGAGTCCAAACTGTTGTATATAATGACACAAGTATTATAAAAAACACATAGTAGATTGGGGCTTGTTGTAGGTTTTGTAACGGTAACAGGTGTCCAAGAGCTTCAAGTTTCTCTTCTGGGGTGAAGCATTACAAGAAAAGAGAATCCCCGTTATTCCATCCACTAAGTACTCCAGAAGAGAAACATGATGTGTCAATCTTGCCTGGAGTATTTCTTTAAGAATGTTTGCAATAGAAAAAAAAAATAGAAGAAGTAGACATCTCTTAAAACATTGATTTTCCAACATTTTTACGTTTCAATCTCCACATCTATTATTAACTACAACTTTTTTTTATGTTCTTCAAAGTGGTTTATTTTGCAGCAATCTCATCTGTAAGAGCTGCGGTTTAGACAGCAATAATGTGTCAATAAATACATTTGTATAAAATTGGAGTAGGTTGCGTACAGTCCCAAAAATTACCTTTGGATGCATCCCATAATCATGCTCTGCTATGTGGTTATTTTTATGTCAAAGCCATTGTGTGTCCTGATGTCCCCAGAATCTGGAAACTTATGAATGTTACCTGGAAGCACAGGAACCCAATGGGGTTTATCTGTGCTAAAACTAATAGACCTCATGTACATTTGTCAGTTAAAAGGGGGGATTTTAAACAGCTTTGTACAGTTTTTACTTTAAAATGTAGCAAATTGTGCAAAAATGTTTCCCTTTGTGCCATGTGCAATGCGAGATGAAAAATGTAAGTTGTTTACTGGGAAGCGGTGAGGCCTAAAACTTTTAGAGATATTTATTAATACTAAAGCAAAAAAAAAAACAGAAAAAAAAACTACTTCTTAGAATCACTGCATACTTCACTTATTTGGGCAGTCACGGGGCCAAAACTGACCAAATAACTCAAGTACAGTATGAACTCAGCCTTACAGGTCAATGTTAGTGTCAAGAAGTGTCCTTTTACACCCTCGTCAGCTGATTCCACATAGATGTAAACAGAACCTGTTCTATTAAACGCTTATAAAAGTAGAGCCCCCCTGACAGAGTGGAGAGGGTGTCCGCAGTAAGTTTGTGCAGTCTAATGTGGGTCTGATTGGGGGTCTGGAGGTCTGACTGCGGGATCTGGAGGTCAAATTGGGGTCCGATTGGGGCTCTGGAGTTCTAATGGGGGTCTGATTAGGGCTCTGGAGGTCTAACTGGGGGTCAAGAGGTCTAACGGGGGTTTGATTAGGGGTCTGGAGGTCTAGTGGGAGTCTGGAGGTCCAATGTGGGTCTGAGGTCTGATATGTGGGTCTGGAGGTCTAATGGGGGTCTTATATGGAGATCTTATCTGAGGTATGCTATTGGGTCGGGTTCTTACATGGAGGCCTAATGGGGGTTTGATCTGAGGTTTAAAACTGGGATCTTATATGGGGTCTGACATAGAGGTCTAAAGGGGGTATGGTCTGAGATTGGGGATCTCTTTTAGGGCTTTTTCACACTGGCGTTTTTCCTTTCCGTCCTAGAGTTCCGTCCTCGGGGCTCTAGAACGGAAAGATACTGATCAGGATTTATCCTATGCATTCTGAATGGAGAGCATTCCGTTCAGGATGCATCAGGATGTCTTCCGTTCAGTATGTGAATGTTTTTTGGACGTTGACAAAACCGTAGCATGCTGCGGATTTGTCTCCGTCAAAAAATCCGGAAGACATGCCGTAACGCCGGATCTGGAATTAATGCCCATTGAAGTGCATTAATCCGGATCCAGTATTAAGCTAAAAGTCGTTTCGGCGCATCGCCGGATCCGACGTTTATCTTTTGTGAATGGTTACCATGGCAGCCAGGACGCAAAGTCCCGGCTGCCATGGTAAAGTGTGGTAGGGAGGCAGGGGAGAAACATACTTACCTTCCGTGCAGCTCCCGAGTCCCGGGGCGCTCCACAATGACGTCAGAGCGCCCCATGAGCATGGATCACATGATCGCATGGATTACGTGATCAATGCGCGTGGGGCGCTCTGACGTCATTGTGGAGCTCCCCGGGAGCCGCATGGACTGTAAGTATCTGCTCCCCTGGCTCCCCACTACTTACAAGTTACTATGGCAACCAGGACTTTAGTAGCGTCCTGGCTGCCATAGTAACACTGAAAGCATTTTGAAGACTGATCAGTCTTCAAATGCTTTCAGTTGTTTTGCGCTGTGACGGATCCGGCGGGCATTTCCGGCGACGGAAGTGCATGCCGGATACACACAACGCAAGTGTGAAAGAGGCCTTAGGGTTTTATATGGGGGTCTGATCTGAAAGGAAGGTGATTACTAGCGCACAAATATATAGGGGTGTTTTCTGTGTGGTACCAGCATTTTTAGGGGTATTTTTTCTGCAGGAAAGTATTAGGGAGCACAGTGGACACAGTATTGGGGGGGCAGGATGGGGTTTTGAAAAGGTGGGAGGATGATGGAAAAGTAGGAAAGTAAGATGTCTGTTTGTTAGACTCTGCAGAGACTGGGCACGGCTATTAGAAGTCACCATGGTGGTCTGGTCATACAGGAGAAGAAGAGGAAAGAGAATATCTACATCAGAGAAGAGAAGTCACTGGATGTAAGAGGTATGTGGCGTTGTATGACCCTGTATGTTCTGTAGCGCTGTATGCAATGTTTTCCAAGTATGTCTTTAAAGGGGTTGTCCGCTTTTTTTTTTTGTATGAGCGCTGCCTTCTATGCTCTGTTTATCTGCTCACTACTGCAAATGCTACGGAAAGCAGGTGAACAGAACAGAGAAAGCAGCTCTCATATGAGCGCTGCCCTCTCTTCAAACAGCTGGGGGCACAGAGGGCATTACTACTATGGAGGGGACACAGAGGGCATTACAAATGTGAAGTGGGCACAATCGGCATTACTACTATGGAGGGGGCACAGAGCCAGAGGGCATTACTACAATGAAGGGGGCACAGTGGGAATTGTTACTGTGAAGAGGGCACAGTGGGCATTATTACTGTGAAGGGGCACAATGGGGATTTCTACTATGGAGGAGGCACAGAGGATAATACCAGCACAGTGGGCATTACTACTATTAAGGGGGCATAATGGGCATTATTAGTGTGGAGGGGGGGAAAATTGGCATTATTACTATGAAGGGGGCACAGTGGGCATTATTACTATTATTGGGGGACAATGGGGATTATTACTATGAAGGGGACACAATGGGGATAATTACTGTGAAGGGGGCACAATAAGGGGGATTATTGCTGTGAAGGGGGCACAAAGAGGGCATTACAACTGTGAAAGGAGTACAGAGAGGGCATAACTACTGTGAGAGGGAACAATGTGAGTATAACTACTGTGAGGGGGCACACATCTGTACAAAACTACTGTGGAGGTTGTACAATTAGGGCAATACTACTCTGAGGTGGTACAGTTTTTTTGAAAGTATTGGGGGGGGGGGGGTGTTGGTGCCAAAGAAAGCACCTACCCCGGGTGCCAAACACCCTAAGCATGCCACTGGCTGGGGGTGTCCGATGTCACTTGGGACAAAGTCGATTACCAAATCAACCATTCAAGAACTGCTGGCACTTCTCTGTCTGACATACTGTTAGATTAAATAATCAAATGTTAGATCAAATATTTTTTATTTTGCCACTAAAACACGGCAAACAGTGCCTCAGAATATATCACTGCAACGCAGAACGTCAATTAGACCCAAATTCTGTTCTAATTGTACACTACAGGCTTTTCAACAGATATATGCAACACTGAACGGAGAATATATTTTTATTTTGCCACTAATACAAGGCAAACAGGGCTTCAGAATATAGCACTGCACCGCAGAACGTCAAGTAGGCCTAAATTTATTTTTACTTTTACACAACAGGCTTTTCAACAGATATATGCCACGCTGGACGGCGAATATATTTTTTATGTCGCCACTAATACACTGCAAAAGGGGCTTCCGATTATATCACTGCACCGCAGAACCTCAATTAGGCCCAAATTTTGTTCTACTTTTACACAACAGGCTTTTCAACAAAAAAGGACAACGCTGGACGGCAAATATATTTTTATTTTGGCACTAAAACACGGCAAGCTGGGCTTTAGAATAAATCACTGCCCTGCTGAGCAGCAAAGATATTTTTTTCTTTTTCTACTAATACATGAAAAAAAGGGCTTTAGCACAGATAACTGCACCGATGAGCGGCAAATATATTTTTTTTTTTCCACTAATACACGGAAAAAAAGGGCTTTAAAACAGATAACTGCACCTCTGAGCGGCAAATATATTTTACTTTTGCCACTAATACACAACAAAAAGGGCTCTTATGTTCACCCCTCACCACACAACGGCTAATAAGCCCTTTTTTCCCACTAATTCAAGCCTAAAAATGCTTTAGAACATATAAATGCACCGCACAAGGGCAAATAAAATGTAGAAATTTTTCCTTGTAATAAACCGTGTTAATGCATGTATCAAACAGCACTTGCACCCTAATAACAAGAATGGTTTGCTGGAATTACCGAGCTTTATAATGGCAATTTGGATCCCCAGTCAGTGCAGCAAGGTGTAATAGGATTGTTCCTATTACCCAGGCCTACTAAGCACGCTGGTGAATGGCAGAATCTAAGATGGCCGCCGTATTTATAGGGCTGTGACATCACAGGGCTGGCTGGTTGCTGATTGGCTCCATGCATGTCAGTATGGGTGATCCCGCCATCCCAGAGTTCCTTGCCCCATGTCCTCACACGTGTAGCAGCCATTTTAGGAAAAAATGTGATTAGTTACCACGACTCGCGAGGAAATTCGGCTTCAGTGCAAATCGAATTTTTCCTGAAATTCGGATCAAATTCCACTTCGTAAGCTTCTATTCTCTCATCTCTAATAATAATGTTTTCTTAGTGTTCTCCAGCGTTAACAAAACAATACTGCTTTCTTCCAGAAACAGCTCCACACCTGTCAACAGGCTGTGTGTGGTATTGCAGCTCAACCCCATTAACTTACAATATCAGATGGACAGTGGTGTAACTAGAGTTCTATGGGCCCCAGGGTAAACTTTTGGATCGGGGCCACCCCCTCCCCATAATACGTTTAAATACGTTTTAGTAAACTGCTGCTGAACTCCACACAAGCCCACAGCATCTACACCATGTGTGCACACCGCGACCCCTACAAATTAAATTATGAGCCCAATTTATAAAATATAAACAACCTGTTTTATAAAATCGATTCAATTAAAATGAATTACCTGCCGGCTGTGATTCTGACTGTGCTGATGTAGCAAGCATGGCACAATAATGGTGGATCTCCTCCCTCTCTGCAGTGCTCCTCCTTTGCCCTTCCAAAGCCCCAACATCCATTGGCTGATCAAGTCAGCTGTAGCCTATGCAGGATGGGAAATTATAGGGCCCACAACTGAACATGCCATATAACTTACTCCCAAACCGTCCATCACCATCACCCTCTGTGTCCAGCACTATCCACCCCCCCCCCAGCACGTGAACCAGCAATCCATCAGCACCCCCCCAGCATGTACACCTGCTATCAAATCCCCCCCATGCCGCTGACAGAGCCTTCAGTAATAGTAATGCCCCCCATAATTATCCCAATAAAAAGGCCCCTATAGTGCCTGCTATATTTCCCAATAATAATAATGCACATATAGTGCCCCCGGTAATAATAATGACCCCATAGCAACTCAGCATTAAAAATGCACCCTTAGTGACCCTGGTAATAAAAATAATCTCTGTGGTGCCCCAGTAATATTAATGCTCCCACTGGGCACCCAAATCTTCTATTGTGCCTCCTGTAATATTGATGCCCCCTATTGTGTCTCTGGTAATAATAAAGTCCCCACAGTGCCCTGAGGAATATTCCCCCACTACCCCCAGTAAAATCCCTATAGTGCCCACAGTAATTTCCCTATACTGCTCCCAGTAATGTCCCCCAGTGCCCCCAGTAATGTCCTTCAACTTCCCCCAGAAAGATCCCTATAGTGCCTCCATGTTCATCCCCCTACTGCCCCAAGTAATCTCCCTATAGTAACCACAGTAACCCAGTCTTCACTCACTGGTAACGGGCCTGGCACTGTCGCTGTTTCATGCCCATCAGAGCGCTCATCACAACAGCGCTACATTGCCATCCACTCAGTCCGGCGTCTATCAGGCAACAGCGCTGCCCTACCAGTAGTATTCATGTATGACACGGGTTAGTGGAGTTAGTCAGGATTCGTCAACCGCTTAGTTTGTGAATACTACTAGTAGGGCAGTGCCAGGGCCTGATAGTTGCTGGACTGAGTTGATGGAACTCTGCTGTGATGAGCGCTCTGACTGGGGCCTGGCATGATGTACAGTGACAGTGCCGGGCCCTGTTACATGTGAGTGAAGCGGGCAACCCCCCCCCCCCCTCCATCGGGCCCGGTTGTAGTCGCACCCTCTGTAAACATGATCAATATGCCCCTGCAGATGGAAGTGAGAAGACATGTTTCTCTAATCCTGGACAATGTCTTCTAAGTAGAATGTTTCAAAAGGTGAACCCCAATCTTAAGACACTTGACTTAACCAAGTTTTGATGAAACCACCTTATTTTCTTTTCGGTGTCAAAAATCATCATCAAAGATTCAATTCACGAAGGGTTCCAAATTCCATTTCTCTTATTTTCTTACACTGCATTTTCTCCATGACATAAATAGTGTCTTAATGACTCTTTAACCCGTTTAGGACCATTCCCATGTTGGTGAATGATCTGTTTACCCTCTTCTACATCTTAATGTCTTGTATTTTAGAAATTATGAGGCATCAAACAAATGAGATCAGAGAAAAAGTTTGGGCAAAAACTGAAGACTTAGCAAAAGTGTCCGGTTACACGGCAGAAAACAATTAGAAATTTGTTGATTTGGTGGTTATGCGGTAACGGCGTGTGGGATCTATTTTTCATAGTTTATATTTTAATAGAAAATGGATGTTCCTGCATTGATATATGAGATAGGAGTCTACAAGATTCCACATGTAATTGAGCAGGTGTTTTGAAAAACTGTGTGGGTGGATAATACATAAAGTAAGTGACTAACATGTTCTTGAAGGAAAAAGAATTGCTCTGATTTTGCTTACTTTCATAGCATTATATAGTTGGATGCAATATTATGCAGAAAGTGTAATGATCGTCCACTTGAAATTGTGGGCAAAAAATCATTTTTAAAGGGAACATGTGAATTTTTTTTCTGCTGGTTAAAACCAGTGAGCGACACGTATCCATTCTTTCGAATCTTTTATTTTGTGATTGTAGAATTTTTTATTCTATTTCCTGAACATGATTATGGGGGCGGCCATCTTACCTGAGCTGTTCTTAACACTATTTAGAAAGCATTAAGAAAATTACTTTACGGCAGTCACATGGTCAATAGACACAATGGTCAGGTGCTGACCCTATTAACGTACATGGAAGAATGTTTTTGACATGTTCTGTGACCTGTGCAGAGGTCATTGCACAAGAAAACAATAGATAACCATGGACAATCACCTATTCTGGAAGGAAGATCCTGTCTCATCTATACACAGAGGTGTTATCATTACAGGCAGGATTAGAATGACAGATAAGCAGGTAACTGCACAGACCAAAAAGTGGCACCTATTATTAGGCTTAGAGCCAATGCAAAAACTGCCGGATTTTACGGACTTTGTTTAAATATAGAAATTGACATGGAAAATTAAAAATAACATCACCAAAAAAATGTTTAACATAAAAACGTCATCACAGTACAGGTCACTGTGACACTGCCTTGCTGTGTAGGTTGGCTGCCTGCGCTCTTGTGTACTGTCTGCAGTTGGTGTTTCCTGTTTTGCTGGTTGCTTGTGTTGTGCGTGCTGGCTGTGGCTTTCTATAGTGTGTGTGAACTGTGCACTGTGAGTTTTGTGCTCTGTGTGTCCACATAGTGATAATAGAGCACATTTGCTAAGGCCCCTTTCACACGGGCGTTGCGGGTGCACTCCGTCAAACAGTGCGGGTGCGTTGCGGGAATCGCTGCGATTTTTCCCTGCGAGTGCAAAGCGCTGTCATGCGTTTTGCACGCGCGGGAGAAAAATCGGCACTTTTGGTACCCAGACCCGAACCTGCACTTCTTCACAGAAGTGCATGTTCGGGTCCGAAATTGTCCCGCTGGTATTATTTCACATTATAACATAGTTATAATGTAAAATAATACCCTTGCCCATCTTCCTAATGTTGAACCCGGTGCTGAATGGGTTAAAAATAATAAACTAATCATAACTTACCTGGTCCATTTGATCGCGAAGCCCGGCATCCTCACCGTTAGCTTGCTACTAGCAAAATGACCTGTGATGATGTCACATGGTCACATGGCCCAATCACATGCTCCATCACCATAGTCACATGCGACAAGCTGGAACTTGCGACATGTCGGATATTAGACCTAGCCTAAAGCTGACCTACAGAAGTGAAGAAAAATGGCTTGGTTGTTATGGAAACCTGGAGTAAAACTGTGTGAATCTGGAGACTAAGGGCCTGTGAGCTTCTATTGGCTGATAAGGGACATGTGACCGTGTGTATGGAAGTTGGGATATAAGTGAAAGACTTGCAGGCTTCTGTTGGCTAATGCAGGTCATTTTTTGGGAATATCTCAGGAACGGAATGTCCTACAGAGCTGAGACCCAGTCTAAAACCTTCCCGGACACCTGATGTACCTGTTTGCCAAATTTGGGGAACACCAGTCCAGTCGTTTGGCCGCACATAAAGAACAGACAGACAGAAACTCATTGTTATATATATATATATATATATATATATATATATAGAAAATAGTAATCCAGGCAGCACTCCAGATGATAAAAAAATGGATCCCTTTATTCACCTTCTTGCAACGTTTCAATCGCTCATTGCGATCTTTCTCAAGCAGTGATTACAAGTGCACAGGAAGTTTAAATAGCAAATACACAAGTGTAATTCATACATTAATTAATAGTGCAATCAATCCAAAGTCGCAATAAAACAGTGATCATTTCATCAAAAAACATGTGTACACACTGTATGTCCATAATCATGTGATAATCAAGTGATAATAAATGTATATATTGAAGAATCAACAACCCTTCCTATGATTCGCAGTGTACTTAGTGTAGTATAAATTAATGTGACGTCACCTCACCCAGCTGTGAATGATAATAGTTGGCTGTCAACATTGGATATCACAACACTCACCACATAGATATCGCTACGGCGTCCGGAACCTATGTTTGGCGCATGCGCCAATACCATAATGCTTCTCACTACATCACATGATCTAGAGCGGGCCGCGCCAGTAGTGACGTGGCTCACCTGCCAGACACCTGGTAAGGGCGGAAGTGTTATGGGATAAACATCTGCGCATGTCGGCAAACGATCCACCAATGAGCTCAGCAGGGTCGTAGTTGCCATAGCGCCAGTTAAACAAAAACGGTGAGTTTAATAGAGGGAAACCCTTAGACATCGCGCAACAAAAAAGAATTCATTATATAAAAGGCTACTAGGGTACAGAAGGAGAACCCATCCCGAACGTGGCACTCGAGGATATCAGCCCCGGGCCGCAATTCTTGTTCAAGTAGGAATCACCGATCACATCCCTGTGTCAGTACCTACTGTCAAGGGTCCCCTATTTTTTGTCCCTATCGTAGCCATATCCAATATACTGCACACATAGTAGCCGCATATCCCCAAAGTCCCTCCATATTATTTCACCATAATGAAACAAGCGATATATACCCCAATCAATATGTTTGGCAGTCCAGAATCATGGATGATTATTAGAAAATATATTATATACAATCCGTAGCGAATCCTAGGTAGAGTGACCATCCTCTGTTCAGAAGCCAACAATTTCCAGCTTGAATTAATCTAAATAAAACAAAAATCAAATATTAATACATATGACAAGCACTTGTATCCCCCACAACACAAAAACGAGAGGATGCATTAAACACTGATCTGGATCACACCACTCTGAACTCCATATTCAACCCATTAGGCTTCAGCGATTGTAGTGCATAGATCCAATATAATTCCTTATGCTTTCAGGAGAGTGACTCTGTCACCTCCTCGTCTCAAAATTGGAATATGGTCTAAAATCCTAAACCTTAAATCCCACTCCGAATGTCTTGCCTCCGTGAAGTGGCGAGATACTGGCAAATCCATCCGCTTCTCTCGAATAGAGAAGCGATGTTGGTTGAGTCTGGTCTTAATTTCCCATGTTGTTTCTCCTACATATAGTAGGTGACAAGGGCACTCCAAAACATAAACGGCATATGTAGTGTCACAAGTCAAGTACTTATTAATTTTGAATATCTTTCCTGTTCTAGGATGTACAAATTGGGATCCCTTCAGCATTAGACGGCAGTTAACACAATTATGGCAGGGATAGCTGCCCACCCTGCTTGAGCCCACATATGTACTAAAGGGGATTCTTTTTGGTATTAATAACCGCCCTAACCAGGCTATCTTTAGTAAAAACGTCATCACAGTACAGGTCACTGTGACACTGCCTTGCTGTGTAGGTTGGCTGCCTGCGCTCTTGTGTACTGTCTGCAGTTGGTGTTTCCTGTTTTGCTGGTTGCTTGTGTTGTGCGTGCTGGCTGTGGCTTTCTATAGTGTGTGTGAACTGTGCACTGTGAGTTTTGTGCTCTGTGTGTCCACATAGTGATAATAGAGCACATTTGCTAAGGCCCCTTTCACACGGGCGTTGCGGGTGCACTCCGTCAAACAGTGCGGGTGCGTTGCGGGAATCGCTGCGATTTTTCCCTGCGAGTGCAAAGCACTGTCATGCGTTTGCACGCGGGAGAAAAATCGGCACTTTGGTACTCCAGACTCGAACCTGCACTTCTTCACAGAAGTGCATGTTCGGGTCCGAAATTATCCCGCTGGTATTATTTCACATTATAACATAGTTATAATGTAAAATAATACCCTTGCTCATCTTCTAATGTTGAACTCGGTGCTGAATGGGTTAAAATAATAAACTAATCATAACTTACCTGGTCCATTTGATCGCGAGCTCGGCATCCTCACGTTAGCTTGCTACTAGCAAAATGACCTGTGATGATGTCACATGGTCACATGGCTCAATCACATGCTCCATCACCATAGTGATGGAGCATGTGATTGGGCCATGTGATGCTGTGACATCATCACAGGTCCTTTCCTAGTAGCAAGCTAACGGTGAGGATGCCGGGCTTCGCGATCAAATGGACCAGGTGTTATGATTAGTTTATTATTTTTAACCCATTCAGCACCGGGTTCAACATTAGGAGATGGCTAAGAGTATTATTTTACATTATAACTATGTTATAATGTGAAATAATACTGAACCGGTTACACATCCCGATGGTTGCATAGCAACCATGCGGGAAAATCGCAACGCATCCGCACATGATTGCGGATGATTGCGATTTTCCCGCATCCCCATTCACTTCTATGGGGCCTGCGTTCCGTTAAAAACGCAGAAGATAGAGCATGCTGCGATTTTCACGCATCGCAAAAGTGATGCGTGAAAATCACCGCTCATGTGCACAGCCCCATAGAAGTGAATGGGTCCGGATTCAGTGCGGGTGCAATGCGTCCTCCTCAAGCATTGCACCCGCGCGGAAAACTCGCCCGTGTGAAAGGGGCCTAAGACCAGCTTTTTACACGGGTATTAGTTTTCCCCTCTGCGCTGTGGCTAGATATGTCTAGTTTATGATGTGGCGTGAGTCTCGTCATAAATTAGGTGCATCCATGACAGTCTGTGCCCCTGGCTGCCGTAGTTTGTAACTAACATTTTCTCCTGTAAGTAAATTTGCTGGGGCTGGAGTCCCAGCCCTGCCTTGCCTCCTGACATGCCCCCGTCACACCAAGCTGGTGTACAAGAGGCAAAACTGTCCATCTGCCTAAATTGTGTCCTACGGCTGGAGAGAAAAAATGACTTGCAACATTTTTTCCGTCTGAAAGTGTCGTAAGTTCATTAGAAAATGTACCTCTATGGCCTCTTGCACACGGGCGTCATGTTTGACGCCCGGATAAGATGCTGGTGCGTTGCGGGAATCGCCGCGATTTTTCCGCGCGTGTGCTAACGTTTGTAGTGCGTTGAGCACGCACGTGAAAAAATCCGCATGCTTGGTACCCAGACCCGAAGTCAGACTTCATCACTGAAGTCTGGTTTCGGGATGAGTATTCTGTATGTGTAATTATTTTCCTTTATAACATAGTTATAAGGGAAAATAATCGCATTCTAATTACAGAATGCAATGTTCCCCGGGCTTTAAAGGGTTAAAAATAATAAAGAGTTAACTTACCTTCTCCCATTGTACGCGCAGAGCCCCAGAACATCTTCTCTCTTGATAGTTTGGATGCTTGAGGACCTGTGGTGACGTCACAGGGTCACATGGTCCAATCATAGAAGCATTTGAGTGGACCATGTGACCCATGTAATCCTGTGACATCACGGCAGGTCCTTCATCCAACATCTCCTAGCAACCATCAGTGAAAAACGCAACGCACCCGCACTTGCTTGCGTGAAAAACGCAGAATATAGAACATGCTGTGATTTTCACGCAACGCACAAGTGATGCGTGAAAAAAAAAGCTCATGTACACAGCCCCATTGAAATGAATGGGTCAGGATTCAGTCCGGGTGCAATGCGTTCAGATCACGCATTGCACCCGCGCGGAAAACTTGCTCGTGTGAATGCAGCCTTAATGAGAGATCAGTCTGTCTCCAGGAATGCTCCGTGCAGGGTGCTTGCTCTCCTGCTCACTGTGTTTGTGACTCTACTCAGACTTGTGTGGTCAGCCTGATCATTCATCGTGTTGTTATGTCTCTATGTCCTGGTGTGCCTGTGGACGTCATGCTCCTTGTATATATTACTGGTATAGAAAACCTATATTCTCAATATAGCAAGGCTATGGCCTTTTATTATGGCTTATACAAGGAAGAGAAAAAATAACTAAAGAAAATAATCTAGGGGTCTCTCCTGGGATATCTACATGCAAGCTGACCACTTACCTCTATGCTATAGCCTTACTATGTTGAGAACAGTGCCCTCCTGTTTAACAGTGACCTCCAAAAAGCCCCATTTCCTTTAAATGTGACCTCCACAACACCCCACTCCCTTAACAGGGACCTCTAGAACAGACCACCGCTTAACACTAACCTCCATCGTGGATCGTCCCCTTAACTATGACCTCCACCATTCTATGCACCCTTACCAGAGAACTCCACAGCACCCGCTCCTTTAACAGTGACCTCCACAGTACCCCGCTCCCTTAACATTGACCTCACAGTACCCTGACCTCCAGAGCAGTTGCCCCATTTAATAGTGGCCCCTGCCCCCTTAACAGTGACCTCAACAGTGTCCGCCTCTTTAACAGTGACCTCAACAGTGGCCTGCCCCTTAACAGTAACATCCACAGTGCCCGCTCTTTAACAGTGACTTCCACAGCAGCTGCCCATCTAATAGTGGTCCCTGCCTCTTTAACAGTGACATCCACAGCGCCTGCCCCTTTAATGCTAGGGTTACACGACAAAATGTGTTGCGCAACATTTTGTCTCAACAATTTTTATAATAATAGTCTATGGTGTTGCATTGTCACATGCGACAAGCTGGAACTTGCAACATGTCAGATATTAGACCTAGCCTAAAGCTGACCTACAGAAGTGAAGAAAAATGGCTTGGTTGTTATGGAAACCTGGAGTAAAACTGTGTGAATCTGGAGACTAAGGGCCTGTGAGCTTCTATTGGCTGATAAGGGACATGTGACCGTGTGTATGGAAGTTGGGATATAAGTGAAAGACTTGCAGGCTTCTGTTGGCTAATGCAGGTCATTTTTTGGGAATATCTCAGGAATGGAATGTCCTACAGAGCTGAGACCCAGTCTAAAACCTTCCCGGACACCTGATGTACCTGTTTGCCAAATTTGGGGAACACCAGTCCAGTCGTTTGGCCGCACATAAAGAACAGACAGACAGAAACTCATTGTTTTATATATATATATATATATATATATATATATATATATAACTAGCAGAAGTACTCGGCTTCGCACAGGTATACTTCATCTATTTCATTTAATGTTTTGTGTGTCGTTAAAAGACATCGACAGTATCCCCCATAACAATGACCTCTACAGTACCCCGCCCCCTTAACAGTAAACTCCACAGCCCCTCACCCCTTTAAACTGACTCCCTCACAGTGCCCCGCAAAATGAGACCTCCACAGCAGCCAATACCCTTAACTTTGACCTTCACAGCAGCCCGCCCCTTTAACAGTGAGTTTCACAGCACCCCACTCCCTTGACAGTGACCTTCTCAGGGCCTTGCCCCTTAACAGTGACCTCCACAGTACTGCATTGCCTTAACAGTGACCTCACAGTACCCTGCTGCCTTAACAGTGACCTCCACAGCAGTTGCCCCTTTAATAGTGCCCCCTGCCCCCTTAATAGGGACCTCCTCAGTGTCTGCCCTTTTAACAGTGACCTCCACAGGGGCCTGCCCCCTTAACAGTAACATCCACAGTGAACACCTCTTTAACTGTGACCTCCACAGTGCCAGCCCCTTTAACAGTGACCTCCACAGCACCCTGCCCCTTTATTGCTAGGGCTACATGATGACATGTGTTGGACGACATTTTGTCTCCACAATTTTTATAAAGATAGGCTATAGTGTCACAATGCGACATGAGTGATACTGTCTGCTGAGCTGTGTATCTAATCCTACCCTGCATGATACTGTCTGCTGAGCTGTGTATCTAATCTGTTGTGTGATACTGTCTGCTGAGCTGTGTATCTAATCTTCTGTTGTGTGATATTGTCTGCTTAGCTGTGTATCTAATCCTATCCTGTGTGATACTGTCTGTTGAGCTGTGTATCTAATCCTATCATCTGTGATACTGTCTGCTGTGTATCTAAGTCTATTGTGTTATACTGTCTGCTGGGCTTTGTAGCAGTCGACTGGAGACTGAGGGCCTGTGAGCTTCTATTGGTTGATAAGGGACATGTGACCACGTGTATGGCAGATGGGATATGAAGAGAAAAAGTTGCAGGCTTGTATTGGCTAATGCAGGTCATTTTTTGGGAATATCTCAGGAACACTACGTCATAGAAAGCTGAGACCTGGTCTAAAACCGTCCCGGACACCTGATGTACCCGTGTGCCAAATTTGGTGAAGATCTCTCCAGTCATTTGGTCGCGCATAAAGAACAGACAGACAAACAGACACTCATTTTTATATATGTAAGAGATAAGACCCACAATTGTTGTATCATCTGAATACTTTATAATATGATTTAATACATACACAGTGTGCACCTATTATATACACTACTTACTATAGTCTTAACATGTTGAGAATAGAGGTTTTTTATGCATAAATACATATTACTAGTTTATTCACAGGCACCATATCTCTTATCTTATAAAAAATAGTCTGTTCTTTATGCACGACAAAACAACTGGACCGATCTTCACCAAATTTGCCACACAGGTACATCAGGTGTCCAGAAAGATTTTAAACCGGGTCTCAGCTCTCTAGGACATACCGTTCCTGAGATATTCCCAAAATATGACCTGCATTAGACAATACAAGCCTGCAAGTCTTTCTCTTCATATCCCAACTGCCATACACACGGTCACATGTCCCTTATCAGCCAATAGAATAGAAAGAACCAACGTCTATTTGTTTTCTGTGTCAATAACAGAGAGCTCTTTTAGCTCCTCTGTACTTAGAACTTTTCATAGAGGTTCGGTAGAAAGTGTGTTATGTAATCGTATTACTTTATGGTATGGAGGCTGTACAGGTCACTGAGAAGATTACTGGAGGTTCTTTGCCTAGCAATGAGTATGTGGCTGAAAGGTGGGTGGCTCATACGATGAGAAGCATTATTGGGGATTCGTTGCACCCCTGCCAGTCTGTTTCATCTTTTACCGTCAGGAAGAAGGTAGAGAAGCCTGTGATATAACATAAATCAGTATATAAATAGTTATTATTAGAGATGAGCGAACATAAAAAAAAAGTCTGTGCTGAGCTACGCCCACTGCACTGATCACATGACAGTGACGTCACCTCAGGTCCTTCAGCTGTTTAACAGTTCGGGTTGGTGGCAGCCGCCCCTTATGGATTCCATATGCCGCTATAGTGGAATCCATAACCGGATGCACGACTTACCACAACCCGAACGCCGAACACCGGACTTTTTTTAATGTTCGCTCATCTCTAGTTATTATCCGTCAGGAATTCGATTTTCAAATAGCGAGATGAATTGGTAGGGCCTTTATTATTTTCTATTTCTATATATATTGTTTTTAGGGTGCTATCTCTTTTAACTTGATTTGTATGCTCGTAATAAAGTTTCCTGTGCTTCTTATACCGTGGAATGACAATAAAGTGTCTCTTGTCTTGTCTCTAGGACACAGCTCTGTCCTCAGAATGCTGACGACTAGCCCTGTCAAGGGGAGGGGGGAGTGTGTAGAACACATAGGTGTTACAAAAGCAGTGCTTCAAGGATTCAGCCCCGCCCCCTGGTGCTCCAACATACACATTTGCCAGTGAATAAAAATGCAGATATTCTTGAAATAGTTTGACACACAGGCAAAAGCTGTCATTTTAATCAGCATGGTCAACCCTACCAGGTTAATAGGATTGTTCATGCTGATAGAGGCTCTTTAATGTTGTGGCGGTGAATGGCATGTAAATGAGTATTTGATTTTTTTATTTTTCTTTGTGCCACTATAGGGGAGTCATTGTTGCTATTGGGGAAACTCTAGGGACACTATAACTTTAAAGGGCACTCTGGGAGACAATTACATTGGTGGGACGTTTGGGGGTGCTATTACATTGGGGGCAACCTGGGACATTCGTAGCACAATTTTTTTGGGGGGACACTATGTTTACACCACTATTACTGTCAGGGGCACTATTTGCTTGGCACAATTATTTTTTAGGACACTGTGTGGAAATAATTAAATTGAAGGGGTCACTATCTGTGTGGTACCAATATTTTTGAGGGAGACTATCTTCCTGCAATATATTATTGGGGAACACAGTGGGCACAGTATTGGGGGTGTCAGGGCAGGGTATTCAGAAGGTAGGGAGGATGATGGAAAAGTAGGAACCTGAGATGTCTATGTGCCAAACTCTGCAGAGGTAAGACATAGCTGAAAGAAGTCATCATGGCAGCCTGGTCCAAATGGAGAAGACGAGGAAAGAGAATGTCTATATCAAAGGAGACATCATGGGATGTAAGAGGTATGTAGTAATCTTTTCTCCTGTATGTTGACAAAACAAAATGTAATTTAAATAAAGATACCCATCATGGGTCCTAATGTGGTGTTTGTCGTTTTGACAGGAAGCGTATTGCTGCATGCTGGGCTATTCTTTCTGTCAAATCCGAAGGAAGTGTGAAAGAGGCTTAGAACAGAGTCTATAAAAGTGGCATGAGAATAGCATCGTTTTGTTAACATTTATCACTTTGCTTCCTTGGGGGGTACTCAGTTCAAATTTTTCTTCACTAGGGGGTACTACGATGGTGTGAAAAGGCTGAGAACCACTGCCCTATAACATGGGTCTCCAACTACACCTCATAGCATGTCCTGACTACTGGAGGTCACCGAGCCATACCGAGTTATAGTTTCATAACAGTTGTAAATTCATAGGATTCGTAGGTAGAAGATATCTGCTCCATAAAATACAATAGTGTCCTATGGCATAGACTATATGAAACCATAAGTGCCTGAAATGCTCTTCTATAATTGTCTCATTTTCAGTACACCAGGGAAAGAAATTTATTGCCATTTCTCCAGTGAACAACTACATTATGTATATTATGTAGACTATGCTCTGGAGAATAGTTAATGTGATTCTCCATTCCTACATTAACCAACAAGTCATTAACTAAAGACAGCAAGAGGTGCTTCATAGCAGCAATTACTGCAGGTTTAAAGTCTTCTTCTACCTGATCCATCTCATTCCTATACTTTGGTTCTGCAGGTCACTATAGAGTCTTGTAGATAGATAGATAGATAGATAGATAGATAGGATTGGGGAATAAATGGGCCAACACCCTTTCACCTAATCTGGAGTGCTGCCTCATCTTTTGAATTTGGATATAAGGATAGATATTAACTAAACAGAGAGATGAATACAGTAGATAGATAGATAGAGAGATAGATAGATAGATAGATAGATAGATAGATAGATTATAGAGAGATAGATTGACAGACAGGTGTAAAGATAATAGAGAGTTGCAATAGCTAGAGAGAGATATTTGGATAGAAGGATAGATATTAACTAGACACAGAGATAGATATAGATAGATGAACGGATAGACAGACAGAGACAGAGAAATGCAGTAACCCAGACCTATGGGTTTCTGCATTTGTTTTATTGAGATGTATTGCTATGTTATGTATTATATTATTTTGGTCATCCAGCAGAGGAGGCTATGGTTGGCAATGGATGACAGGCAGGGGCGGATTGGCCATAAACCCTACAGGGAAGTTTCCCAGTGGGCCGATGCCCAGGGGGCCACTCAAGCCTTCTTTATGGCCATAGGCCAGGTACTCAATGATCTGATACTCAAGGCCGCAGGTGCCCTCCTGAACTAAACTGCATTACTGTCCTCAAGGTGGTAAAACAGTTGAATACTGTGGCGAGGGCAGTAGTATTCTGTGCTGTCTTGTGGTATTTGGTTTTGCTGGGGCGGTATTCTGTGCTGCACTACAGTATTGCAGGCCCCACCTACTCCAGTTGTTCCCACCTACTTGTTTTGGCCCATCTTCTGTGAGTACCCACCTACAACATGGGGCCACTTTTTTTTTTTTTCCAGGGCCAGTTTAAGTTCTCAATCCGCCCCTGATGGCAGTAGCAGGGCTAACCACCCTGTTCCTCCTCTCTTGGAAGGAGTGGGCTGATCCTGTTTCTTGCCAGGAGGAGGAGTTCCATTCTAATCAGAAATGGGAGCGGAGACACATGTCAGAGCTCCTAATCCTAGGAACCGTTCTAATACTCCTGTGATACCAACATTTCAGAGAGACCATCAGAATTCAGAACAAGGCTTCTATAAAGCATCAGTGTGTCAAGATAACAGAGTGATCAGCAAATTTACAGCTTTGCAGACACTGCTGCAAGGTGAGGGACTATTGCTCAGACACTCATCACCTAAACCACTGCTAGGCCAGACTAACATTTAACCTGTATCACAGTGAACACCTATAACCATAAGTGCCTGCTAATCAATTGCTATCCAACCAGTCACCATACCTGGTACCACAAACTGCACTTTGTATTTATATTATTATTATTTATTTATTTGATGGCACTGTACATGAAAATGGGGTTAAACATATATAATATAAACATACAGTAATCAAGGAACTATTTACAGACTGGTACAGAGGGGAAGAGGACCCTGCCTGCAAGAGCTTATAATCTACAGCTGCTGGATGTGCCACATTATACTGCACTAAGTAAAGAGAGACTTTTATGAGTTTACTTCTGGCTTGATACTTCAAACTACATTTCCACTGCATTGATCCTCAGTGAGCGATGGGCAGAGGGCGTACTCTGTAACATAACACCAAATCAGGGCCACCACCACTCCCATACTCTGTACCAGCTCCTCAGGATCTCACTGTAGATAGATAGATAGATAGATGACGTCCTATTGCTCCTGCTCCGAACGTCTTAAGGACCAGAGAACCAACTAATCTGCAAGACCACTGCTCCAGAGTAACTTCAAAGACTAAAACTACAGACATTCTGCAAAGCTGCAGCGTTACATTCAGCAAAGTGACCAACAATCATAGATGTACTGACCCTGCTGCAGGAGAGGGACTACAGCTCAAACACCCATCACCTTAGCAGGCCAACTCAAAAAACTAGAGCCAAAAGTACCAGCTTACAGTCAGAAGTTTAGGAGAGAGACATAAACAAGATAGCATGCCAGAGGTGTAGAGTTGAGCGAACATGCCTTTTGCAAGGTTCGGGTTCAGGGTTTAAGTGAATTATGTAATGGAATCTGTTCTCACATAATCCATCACATAATTTAATGCCAGCATGCCGCACAATACAAGTGTATGGCAAGCTCTGAGGGTTCCATTATGCTTGCCATACACTTGTATTATGATGGCATGTCTCTAAAGGTATTCTGTTTGGCTTGTCAGAATTAAATTATGTAATGTATTCCGTGAGAAGGGAATCCATTATGTAATTCACTTAAACCTTGAACCCAAACCTGAACTCAAGCTTGTCAAAAGGCAGGTTTGGAATCACTGAGGTCTACTACCTAAAACATAACTTTTATTCAATTAAATATTATAAAAGTAGCCCCGATGGGGGCGATCCCGTGTCTCATGCCTCCTAAAGGCCCTAGGAGACCTTGACAAAGGGATACGATATAGCACAGAGACTAATCCTAGACCACTAATCATACAAAACAAAAAAAAGATTACAAATAATGGTGTGCACAACAACAGTGTGAAAAATGGTAGGTTCGTTCAATTTTATGCAGGTGCCATTATCTGGTCCCAAAAGGGCAAGATGACTGCCCAGTACAGCATATATCACACAGTAGGAGCACTTCTGTACCATCAATAGACAACTTCTCAGACACCCACGGTACACGTCTGCATCGATGGATGGAACATGATACTTGCGTGTACGTGGGTCCCCGTTGTTAGTAATTAAATATTCTCAGGCTGACATGATCGATTTTAGTGTAGTTCTGTCAAAGAGGAATAGTAGCTGGTATTAATGTCCAAGTATACAATTAATCAAGTAGACCACCGGAACTCAACAAAGGGTCATAATGATGAGTAAAAAAAATAAAAATAAATAATAATCGATGCCATACATGTTAATTAGGTAGCAAAAGGGATCACAAGTAGCGTAGCCAAAGTATGGCTAAGTACCAAACCATTCCTTTAGAAGTATATAAATGTATGCAACTGTACCTATAGGAATATTAGAATATATACACTCACCTAAAGAATTATTAGGAACACCATACTAATACGGTGTTGGAACCCCTTTTGCCTTCAGAACTGCCTTAATTCTACGTGGCATTGATTCAACAAGGTGCTGATAGCATTCTTTAGAAATGTTGGCCCATATTGATAGGATAGCATCTTGCATTTGATGGAGTTTTGAGGGATGCACATCCAGGGCACGAAGCTCCCGTTCCTCCAAAGATGCTCTATTGGGTTGAGATCTGGTGACTGTGGGGGCCATTTTAGTACAGTGAACTCATTGTCATCTTCAAGAAACCAATTTGAAATGATTCGAGCTTTGTGACACGGTGCATTATCCTGCTGGAAGTAGCCATCAGAGGATGGGTACATGGTGGTCATGAAGGGATGGACATGGTCAGAAACAATGCTCAGGTAGCCTGTGGCATTCAAATGATGGCCAATTGGCACTAAGTGCCCAGAAAACATCCCCCACACCATTACACCACCACCAACAGCCTGCACAGTGGTAACAAGGCATGATGGATACATGTTCTCATTCTGTTTACGCCAAATTCGGACTCTACCATTTGAATGTCTCAACAGAAATCGAGACTCATCAGACCAGGCAACATTTTTCCAGTCTTTAACAGTCCAATTTTGGTGAGCTCATGCAAATTGTAGCCTCTTTTCCCTATTTGTAGTGGAGATGAGTGGTACCCCGTGGGGTCTTCTGCTGTTGTAGCCCATCCGCCTCAAGGTTGTGTGTGTTGTGGCTTCACAAATGCTTTGCTGCATACCTCGGTTGTAACGAATGGTTATTTCAGTCAACGTTGCTCTTCTATCAGCTTGAATCAGTCGGCCCATTCTCCTCTGACCTCTAGCATCAACAAGGCATTTTTGCCCACATGACTGCCGCATACTGGATGTTTTTGCCTTTTCACACCATTCTTTGTAAACCCTAGAAATGGTTGTGCGTTAAAATCCCAGTAACTGAGCAGATTGTGAAATACTCAGACCGGCCCGTCTGGCACCAACAACCATGCCACGCTCAAAATTGCTTAAATAACCTTTCTTTCCCATTCTGACATTCAGTTTGGAGTTCAGGAGATTGTCTTAACCAGGACCACACCCTTAATGCATTGAAGCAACTGCCATTGACTAGATAATTGCATTAATGAGAAATAGAACAGGTGTTCCTAATAATTCTTTAGGTGAGTGTATGTGAGAATGTGGAAGGTCTGAAGATATAAGGGGGATGAATATGCATCCCCTCTCATAAAGGGAAGGTATCCTGATAAGCACATTCAGGACCTAAATTGATAGAAGTCGGTTTTTATGTAAAACACGCAAAATGTACATTCATTTAGTCCAGATGGTGTGATGGTAGTTAAAGTATAAATCGATCTGGACTCTTTTTGTCTCAAAATTATATCCGTATCCCCCCGATGGAGGGTCTAATAACCTCAATCGCAGCAAAGCGTATAGACTGCGGATTCCCATTGTGTTGTAAACACACATGTCTGGCCACCGGCTTATCCCGCTTGTTTCTAATATCTCCAACGTGTTCAAGAATTATCTTCTTGAACGCTCTATTGGTTTTACCAACGTATTTCAACCCACATTGACACTGCGCCAGATAGATAACATTTGTGGTATTACAGTTGGCGGAACTGCGGATGTAAAACATTTTGTTAACAAGGCTGTTAGTAAAGGTCTTACCGGTGGCTATAAACCTACTGTACATGCTTTACATCTGGCACATCTAAAGGTGCCAGTTTGTCTATTAGATCTATTAGATAACCACGTCTCAGTTTCAGAGGCTTCCAGATGACTATGGACTAGAGTATCACCAATGCTACGTCTGCATCTATACGTGATAGCTGGATTATCTGGTAATAGATCAGTCAGGTCCGAATCCATTTTGATAAGAGACTAGAGATGAGCGAACTTTAAAAAAAAGTTCGCCGTTCGGCGTTCGTGTTGTGGTTATCGCCGCATCCCATTATGTATTCCACTACCGCCGCATATGGAATCCATAAGGGGCGGCTTCCACGAACCCGAACTGTTGAACAGCCGAAGGACCTGGGGTGACGTCACCGTCATGTGATCAGTGCAGGGGGCGTGGCTCAGCACTGGATTTGATCCCGTGCTGAGCCACGCCCCCTGCACTGATCACATAACGGTGACGTCACCCCAGGTCCTTCGGCTGTTCAACAGTTCGGGTTCGTGGAAGCCTCCCCTTATGGATTTCATATGCGGCGGTAGTGGAATCCATAACGGGATGCGGCGATAACCACAACCCGAACACTCAACTTTTTTTTAAAGTTCGCTCATCTCTATAAGAGACCAATACCGGTCAAGGATTTCACGAACTTGCTGTGATTCCGTGTCGTATGTACCGATTATCCTAATTCCTATTCTTTTGTTGTGGTTGAAGTAAATTTGACCAATCTCTTGTATTGGCCCAATTCAAGGCTTCCTAAAGACATAAGTCTGGATAGCCTCTTTGTTTAAATCGGGTAAACAGTTTAGACGCTTCTTGTGTGAAATTTGCCAGTTCAGAACAGTTCCTCTGAACCCTAAGGAACAGTCCTTTGGGAATACTCCTTTTCAGGGATTTCGGATGAAAGCTTTCTCACCTTAAAATACTGTTCGTTGAGGTTTTCTTGTGGAACTGGGTTGTTCTGATGAAGTTGTGTTCATTCCTCTCTAAATAAACATCTAAGAACATGATTGTATTATGATGGATCTCCGAGGTAAAAAATAGCCTATATGATTAGAATTTAGGCTTTCCATGAACTGTTTAAATTCAATTTCAGTTCCGGACCATATTAGTAACACATTATCTATGAATCTGCACCATAGGGTAATGTGTTTGGTCCAATGGTTCATAGAAATCACAAATACCACAGTGTCCTCCCACCAGCTCAGGAGAAGATTTGAAGATGTCGGTGCACATGGACTTCCCATGGAGGTGCCCCTGAGCTGGTGGTAGAAACGGTTTTCAAACACAAAATAGTTATGTATTAGGATAAAGTTTAATAGTTTGTAAGAAAAAGAGATGTTGGTAAAGGTCCATAGATCTTGAATCTAGAAAAAATTTGACCGCGGCCAGCCCCTTTTGGGGATGGATGTATAGAGTGCTACCACGTCAATTGAACAAGTTTTAGAAGGTCTGTGGTATCACGTAAGTAAGACAGTAGGGCAGTCACAAAGGGGTGAAGGCTCTGATCAATATATGTGCCCGCATAGTGGATAAGGCTAGCAATCCTCAACACAATAGGTCGCCCCTTCAAGGGGTTCACCCCTTTGTGGATCTTAGGGAGCCCATAAAAAGTTGCCATCTTAGGATGTGTAGGCAGTAGGAACTCCAGTTCTTTACGGTCAATTAAGTTATCATCAAAGGCTTCTCGGAGCATTTGAGATAATTCTAATGAATATTGATTAGTTGGATTTAATTCCAATGACTCGTAATTCTTCTTATCAGATAGTAAGGACAGGCACATCTCTCTGTATTGTTGGAGGGAGAGAATAACGATGTTTCCGTCAGATGGCTTCACTATCAATTTTTTGTTTTTACTCAGTTGTTGTAGTGCCTTCATCTCTCCTCAGGTGAAATTCTTATTAATATTCATAGGTTTAATCTTCTCTAACTCCCTCGTGACAGATTTTAAAAAGATGTCAATATTTGCTTCATTTAGAGTTTTTGGTGGCATCTTGATACTTTTATTTTTTAGAGTAGTGAACGGGCCTTGTCCTGCAGGGCATTCATTATCATCTAATAAATACATCAGATTATCAAACCCCTCTAGGTTTTCAGGGTCCAGACCCAGTTCCGAACATCTTTTTCTATCTGATGTGGCAAAAATCTTATGCCATCGTAGTTTTCTCCTAAAGAGATGTAAGTCTTTTATCCAAACAAAACCATTAAAACATGTGGTGGGTACTTACAAGTCCCTTCCTCAATATTGATAATTCATCCGTTGACAAAACCCCTGACAGGTTAATATTAAAAAATTCCTCAGTGATGGGTGTATTTATTTTTTGTGATTTTGAGGCTGTTGTCGATCTCTCATCTTTTGGGAGCTCTGAGTGGATAAAGATAAGGGTGAGGATCCCAAAGACACAGAAGAGACTCCCTCTTTGTCGGGTGGATTGTGTATTCTCACCCTTGTGTTTCCATCCTGGGCTCCACTTGTATTGGGTGGTAGCCATTGTGTAGAGGGGAAGGATGTCGTCACTGGATTGGCTCCTAGCTGAGATCCGGAATGCAGATATCTATTGCGACCTCTCGTCCGACCCCTCCCCCTCCAGATCCTTCTCTGGTTTGGATATTGTTGTTGACGAGTGTTAGATTCCAAATCAGAACTATCAGCTCAGTTACAAAGCCCTTTGAGTTTAATGCCATATTTTCATAAGCAGTGTTGTTCCTAAACTCCGTTAAGTCTTTTATAAACTGTCTGTGTTTACGTTTAACTAATACACTTTTGTACTTCTCAATATTATTTTGTAGTTCTAATTCTTTTTTAGGGAACTCGATATGGTCTTTAAATTTTAGGGCTTGTTCTGTTAAAGCTAATTTCAGTTTTTCGATTTCTATATTTATCTTTTCTTCATCCAGTAGTAGTCGCATAAGCCATATGGAGCTGGCTGTCACTTCTAGCTCCCATTTAGATATTAATTCCGAAGTACAAATACGGGCTGCTGGTCGTATCGGGATACGCAATCCCTTGGGAACAATAGAGTTTTTTATATAGTTATCAAGTGACTGAATCTCCCACCACGTTTTAAGGTATTCTTTGTTGATGTCATATAAGTCTCTAAATGTATTTTTAATTGACAAAACAGGTGTGTTGGAGAAGGTCAATTCCTTATCTGAAAAGATTTCACCGGCTTCTATAAGCCATCTGTCCACATCCGTTTGCATGCACAAAAAACCGCCAGTTGTGTGTAATTAGATATGATATCAAATTGTTTCCTAAAAAAACAATTCTCAGAACAGACGTTCACCCGTCTAAAGCAGAATACTAGTAGTGGCAATAATTATAGGAATCACTGAGGTCCGCTATCTAAAACATAACTTTTATTCAATAATATATTATAAAAGTAGCCCCACATATATATCAAAATAAATAAAGAAATGAAAAGGAGATGTACTATTCCGTATGGGAGGGTAAGTGCAGGGTAGGACAATAAATCCAATGATGATACTGGAAACCACACACTGATGCTCACCCTGCGCTGTAGGCCCTACCTACAAACAGAATAGCCTTTCCGATAGGGGCGATCCCGTGTCTCGTGCCTCCTAAAGGCCCTAGGAGACCCTGACAACGATACGATATAGCACATAGACTAATCCTAGACCATTAATCATACAAAACAAAAAAAGAATTACAAATAATGCCCCCAGTGTGAAAAACGGCAGGTTTGTTCAATTCTATAGAGGTGCCATTATCTGCTCCTTTGCTAGCTAACATACTTCATCATCTGGGAAGAGAAATTACACTATGTGCAAACTACTGCTGTATGTACTACAACTCCTATTCTCTACTTACATTTTTATTTTTTAACTTCTGGCCTGATTCCTTACACCATATTTTCACTACACCAGCCCCCAGGAAGCAGTGGCCTGAGGGAGCACACAGTGTCACAAGATCTTATTAGGGCAAACTACCATTCACATCCTCTGCACTGGCTCCTCAGGGGCTAGCTGAGATAGATGGATAGATAGATAGATAGATAGATAGATAGATAGATAGATAGATAGATAGAGAGATAGATATGAGATATATAGCGAGATAGATATGAGATAGATAGATAGATATGAGATAGATAGATAGATAGATAGATAGATAGATAGATAGATAGATAGATAGAATATAGAGAGATATATTGGCAGACTGATATATAGATAATAGATAGCTGTGATAGATAGATAGATAGATAGATAGATAGATAGATAGATAGATAGATAGATAGAATACTAGTTGATGATTATCAGTATAACATTCCTAACATCCTTAGGTCTCCTGGCAGTTTTCTTACACTTTATGTTTCTCTTTCATTATACACGTAGTTATTTATATCTTGGTTTGATATTTCTATTCTATGTAAAAAAGAAAAGTAATGATTACATCTTACAAAACACACTCACATAACAGTCTCTACTTCCACTAGAGGTTATATACCCAAATCTACAGAAACACATTTTACACTGATTATACTTTACATTATTTCATTTATAATTATTTCTATAATTATTATCCAAACTGCCCCCCCCAAAAAAAAAATAAAAAAAATCCTGTAAAAAAAAAATAAAAAAAAAAAAAAAAAAAATATATATATATATATATATATATATATATGTGTGTCTATGTAACAAATGAAAATCCTCAGTAGTGTCAAGATCTTGAGCTTGCTGTCATTGATTCGGAACGTGCACAGTATGGGCAGTATGAATAACTGACATGTGTATGGCCATGTCTGAGAAATGGCATCAAAGAAGAGAAAATAATACCTATATATATCTACAGTGGAGGAAATAATTATTTGACCCCTCACTGATTTTGTAAGTTTGTCCAATGACAAAGAAATGAAAAGTCTCAGAACAGTATCATTTCAATGGTAGGTTTATTGTAACAGTGGCAGATAGCACATCAAAAGGAAAATCGAAAAATAACTTTTAAATAAAAGATAGCAACTGATTTGCATTTCATTGAGTGAAATAAGTATTTGAACCCTCTAACAAAAAAGACTTAATACTTGGTGGAAAAACCCTTGTTTGCAAGCACAGAGGTCAAACGTTTCTTGTAATTGATGACCAAGTTTGCGCACATTTTAGGAGGAATGTTGGTCCACTCCTCTTTGCAGATCATCTCTAAATCCCTAAGGTTTCGAGGCTGTCTCTGTGCAACTCTGAGCTTGAGCTCCCTCCATAGGTTTTCGATTGGATTAAGGTCCGGAGACTGACTAGGCCACTCCATGACCTTAATGTGCTTCTTCTTGAGCCACTCCTTTGTTGCCTTTGCTGTATGTTTTGGGTCATTGTCGTGCTGGAACACCCATCCACGACCCATTTTCAGTTTCCTGGCAGAGGGAAGGAGGTTGTCGCTCAGGATTTCACGATACATGGCTCCGTCCATTTTCCCGTTAATGCGAATAAGTTGTCCTGTGCCCTTAGCAGAAAAACACCCCAAAGCAAAATGTTTCCACCCCCATGCTTGACGGTGGGGACGGTGTTTTGGGGGTCATAAGCAGCATTTTTCTTCCTCCAAACACAGCGAGTTGAGTTAATGCCAAAGAGCTCTATTTTTGGTCTCATCAGACCACAGCACCTTCTCCCAGTCACTCTCTGAATCATTCAGGTGTTCATTGGCAAACTTCAGACGGGCCTGCACATGTGCCTTCCTGAGCAGGGGGACCTTGCGAGCCCTGCAGGATTTTAATCCATTGCGGTGTAATGTGTTTCCAATGGTTTTCTTGGTGACTGTGGTCCCTGCTAATTTGAGGTCATTAACTAACTCCTCCCGTGTAGTTCTAGGATGCTTTTTCACCTTTCTCAGAACCATTGACACCCCACGAGGTGAGATCTTGCGTGGAGCCCCAGAGCGAGGTCGATTGATGGTCATTTTGTGCTCCTTCCATTTTCGAACAATCGCACCAACAGTTGTCACCTTCTCTCCCAGCTTCTTGCTAATGGTTTTGTAGCCCATTCCAGCCTTGTGCAGGCCTACAATTTTGTCTCTGACATCCTTGGACAGCTCTTTGGTCTTTCCCATGTTGGAGAGTTTGGAGTCTGCTTGATTGATTGATTCTGTGGACAGGTGTCTTTTATACAGGTGACTAGTTAAGACAGGTGTCCTTAATGAGGGTGACTAATTGAGTAGAAGTGTCTAACCACTCTGTGGGAGCCAGAACTCTTAATGGTTGGTAGGGGTTCAAATACTTATTTCACTCAATGAAATGCAAATCAGTTGCTATCTTTTTTTTAAAGTTATTTTTTCGATTTTCCTTTTGATGTGCTATCTGCCACTGTTACAATAAACCTACCATTGAAATGATACTGTTCTGAGACTTTTCATTTCTTTGTCATTGGACAAACTTACAAAATCAGTGAGGGGTCAAATAATTATTTCCTCCACTGTATATATGTAAGCTCATTTGGGATTTTGAACAGGCACCCCTGAGGAAGCCAGCAGAGCCTGGCGATACGCGTTGGGTTTCCCCTTGCCTACCACGCACATTTCCACCATGCTATTTTTATGATAAGTATTACTTTCATACTATTCAATGTTGATGGATCTTATGCACTTTACTTATTGTTTATTTATGTGGGACTGTGCTTATACATATGTGGTAGTGTCAGGGTGGCGTGCGGTACGCATTTAGTCCACACTGCCATGACTCATTGTATACAATGGTTTTAACTTGTCCTTGTTGTGTCTGTTGTTCTCAATAAATTTGATATATATGTTTTAGATGTGCGGCTCTTATCTCGGTATTCTTTTCTCTTCTTTGGTGCGATTGCATATTTAATACCGTGTGCCGGCACTCTTGTATTATTTCGGTGTGCCCCCGTTTCTCAGGGTACATGTCTGAGAAATGAGCGTTTATCTACTGTTCAACCCTCAACCAGCTTCTATCTTATGTGTAAGGTCACCTTAACTGAAGTAGTGTTGATTTGGAATATTCTAATCACAAATGTTTATCGCGAATATCAGCACTTCGAGAATTCGCAAAGAAATAGAATAAAGTGCTATATCTTCGTAATCACAAATATTCTAGATTCTTTTTCATCAGTGCCCTCACTGCTTCTTGCTTGTGGGCCAATGAGAAGGCTGCAATGTATTTGTCTGAGTTTAACAACATCCCTAGCAACCAATAGGAAAGTTGCCTACCCCTTACTATATAAGAGCCTCCCCAGCAGACATTTTCTGCAGTTTTTTGCAGTTCTGAGAGAGACAGCAGTGTTATTGCTGTGCTCTGTGCTTTGCTAAGTCATCTGTATCCTTATCGAATTGCATTAGAGAGTTAGATAGTTAGTTAGTTAGTTAGTTAGTTAGTTAGTTAGTTAGCTCATATATATAATATATATAGTTAGTGGGAGATAGTCAGTATAGGTTTGATAGTGATATAGTGTAGCTAATGCAGGGTTTTAGGTAGTGTGATAGGAATTACTGTGCTGTGATCGGGATTAGTGTCTAGCAGCTTGAAAAATGTAGCAAAAGTGAACCGCGCAATACGTGCATATTACACTGCCGATTTTCGCAATCAAGAAAATAATGACTGGATATCACGAATTCTAAAATTTGCAAATTTATGGTGAATATTAGGCCAAAAATTAATGAAATATCGTGAAAACGAATATTGACTATGCTGCGCATCACTAAACTGAAATACCAGGCACAGCCGCAATACAATGTACGCCACTGTACGTGGCAGACTACAAAGAGGTCACGGTACTCATTCATGCAGCTGATCAGCAAGGCTGCCAGAGGATGGACCCCTACTGATCTGAGGATAGCTCGTCAATGCCGAAGTCCCAGAAAACAGTTTTGGACTGTGTAAGGTTGGGGTATACTATTGACAAGGTAAAAAAGAACACCTATTATTTCTCACATACATTTAAGAGGAATAACAGAGTAACCGCATAATGTATAGTTGATGCTTCAAATTATTATTTTATGGGAAATAACAGAAATGCAAGGATGTGTGACAGGCCCTGCTTACACTCTAGTTTAATGTAGAAATCTTCAATTTTCCAGACTGGAGGAATCTAATTTTTGGACATCAATTATTGTCACTCCAGGGACATTGTCCTAGAAGAAAATTTGCCACAGATTCATGTCGGAACTGTGCAATAATTCTGGACCAAGAATTTATATTAATAAAACTAATAATAAAAGTAACTGGAGCTGTCAGTGGCGAGAAGCAGAAATCGGGTCCTTGAAGTTGCTATAATACAATGCACAGCAGGCATCAGCCAAAAACTCCTTAATGAGGCTTAAGACTCCTTTATTCCCCATGGGAGAGCAATTTTGTCACTGAGTCTATTGCGAGGGCAACGTCAAACACTGTACATTATATTGATTGAATGATATTTGGAAATTGCATGCACATGTTATCTGGATTGCTATTTTCACACGTCAGCCATTTCCTAAATGCTAAGCAGCCAATTAATTGGAGATTTCAGAGTTGGCGGCCTCGAAAGTTTTCAGTTATAAATCTAGTGGATTTCGGCTTTGTGAGGAGACCAATAAAGCCAATAAAAAATAAAAGCTTCTGTAATAGATGTTACTGTTAAAATTCCCAGGGATGACAACAGAGAATTGTAGCTCTCCTGGACAGCGTCGCTAACAGTTACTAGTCTAGTACTACATTGTGGGAGTTTAGTGTTTATACTTCATATTATATTAGTAGGGGAGTCTGGGTATTTATAAAGTTTTAAAATTTGCATCAGCCCTAACCCTAACAAGCTATTTAAGGTCTGAGACCTCAGTCAAAATTATCTCTTTGGATCCCAATGCTTTTGAAAGGTACTTCTTTCCTTTTTTCACTCTAAAATAATACCAATAATACAATTTTGAAAGGTGTTTTATTCTAGAGTTGAGCGAATCAAATCCAACCAAGTAGAATTACATCCGAAATTCAGGATAAATTCGATTTGCTGCAAAGCCAAATTTCCTCGTGCTTCGTGGTAGTGAGCCAATTTAACCAGAGATAGTGTAAAAACAAGAAAAATAAATCATACTTACCTCCTTTATTTTCTCGCGACAGGCCGCCAGCCGCCATCTTGATTGACTATCTCAGCCGAAATTCTGTGCGTGGGGACAATGTCATCTTGGGCAGCACAAGATTTCACACCGTAATCTCGCATATGTTCGAATATGAAGCATGTCAGTGCCGGCATGTTGTTCCTTCCTTGTGCTGGCATCAGCCTCAGGGAACAAACTGCGCATGCGCTAGCTGTCATGCGTAAGATTACAGAACTTTCACTGCGTGATGTCAGGGCAGCAAGGAGGGGATTTGGAGGATGCAGGGCGGTCCTGGGCTCCTTTACAGTGAATGTGGCTGGGGTCCTAAAACATTGGTAACAGCCCCTTAGGTTTAATTTCTAAATGTCTAGAGGAGTCCGAAGTAGTCTCAAAAGGTTGTCATTAATTCAGTTAGCCATAAAACGGTATTAGCAACTGAGGACTCCCAGTTTTTATCTTCTCTATCTAATGTCTAACATGGTACACAGATCTTCTTTCCTTTAACAGGCTCTTAGTACACATTTTGATCAAACTGTGGAAGTTCACCTGAGTGAGGTCATCTTGGCAGGTGGGCTCACACTATTTGATCAGAATGTGCGCCAAGAACCTCAAATTGATATGCATCGGGGCATATTTATTAAGACTGGTGATTTAGAGGCGCAATCCTCTACATAACTTTGATGCTTCCTTCAGCAGGATTTACGACAACTAAAATCTACGCTAGCTGGTGTACAACTGGTATGCAAAATGATGAATGAGATGGGCCCACGGACACGCCATCTTCCCTGCCCACACCTCTTCCCCTATTTTAGAACTGTTGAGAAAGTGCCATGAGCTGGGAAAAGTCATTGATTGTGTCGCAAAATGTCTTGCGACACAAATGTGGTGTATATCACAGGCCAATTTAAGGCTACTTTCACACTAGCGTTTACATTTTCCGGCATTGAGATCTGTCATAAGGTCTCAATACCAGAAAAAATGCTTCCGTTTTGTCCCCATTTATTGCCAATGGGGACAAAACGTAACTGAACTGAACGCAGTGCTCCAAAATGTATTCCGTTCTATTTGGTTGTGTTCTCATACTGGAGAGCACACCACAGCATGCTGCAGTTTTCTTTCCATCATCGGATGCGGAAGAAAAACAGATCCGGCATGACCCACAATGCAAGTCAATGGGGACGGACACAATCTGACACAATAGAAAACAGATCCGTCCCCCATTGACTTTCAATGGAGTTCATGACGTATCCGTCTTGGCTATGTTAAAGATAATACAACCGGATCCGTTCATAACGGATGCAGATGGTTGTATTATCAGTAATAGTGATGAGCGGCAGGTGCCATATTCGATTTCGACGAAATTCGCGAATATTCGAATGAATATTCGTTTCATATTCGTCGAAATCGAATATTCGTCATTTTTTCTAGTTATCGCGATTAACATGCGATTTAAATAATCGCATATTGCGATTTGTACTTAAGGCTACTTTCCTATTGGTTTCATATCTAGAATTAGCGAGGATGACGAATATGACGAATGTATTCGTCTATTCCTCAAAACGAAGATAACGAAGTATTCTACATCTTCGCTTTAGCTACCTATTCGTCAACTCGCTAATTCTAGCAATCAAATAGGAAGGTTGACTATAGAGACAGCTGTAGTTAAATTCGCTATGCGATTTATTTATTTTTTTAATAAATAGAATACTTATAATAATTTTATCAAGTAATATAATTATTGTATTAAAAAAAAAAATCGCATAGCGAATTTAACACAGTTGTCTGGTAAGTCAACCTTCCTATTTGATTGCTAGAATTAGCGAATAGCTAAGTTGACGATGACGAGACGAATAGGTAGCTAAAACGAAGATGTAGAATACTGCTATCTTCGCTTTTGAGGAATATGACGAATACATTCGCCATATTCGCTATTCGCTAATTCTACCAAGCCAACCATAACTTCTGTGCTCATGGAGCGTCCCCATCACCATGGGAACGTCTCCATATACTAAAATGTACTGTCGGATTTGAGGAATTACGTTGAAATCGCAATGCGATTAATTCAGTTATATTAATCGCATTGCGATTTCAACTTAGAGCTGGGTTTATAATGGGTCAGCTTGCTAGAATTAACGGTTAACGAATATGGAATATAGCAGCAGTGTTAAGTTGAAATCGCAATGCGATTAATTTAACTTAGTATTCGCATTGCGATTTCAACTTAGCACTGCTAGTGCCACTAGCTATATTCCATATTCAAGTAATTCTAGCCTATGTAAGATAGCAGTGCTAAGTTGTAATCGCAATGCGATTAATATAACTTGAATTAATCGCATTGCGATTTCAACGTAATTCCTCAAATCCGACAGTACATTTTAGTATATGGAGATTCTCCCATGGATGGGGACGCTCCACATGAGCACGGAAGTCGGCAGAAGCGGCAACGGGCACTGACTAGAGCAGCCAGGAAGCCAGGAATCCTCAGGACAGGTAAGAACTACTTTTGGGAAGTAGGAAAGTAAAAAAATATAACTAAAAAAAAAACAAAAAAAAAAACGAATATTCGAAATAGCGAATTTATAGCGCTATATTCGAAATATTCGCGAATTAGCGAAGTGCCGATATTCGCTAAAAAAATTCGCTTTTCGAATATTCGCGCTCAACACTAATCAGTAACGGAAGAGTTTTGCTGAGCCTTGCCAGATCCAGCAAAAACACTAGTGTGAAAGTAGCTTTATAGGCGATCTTTCGAAAGGAAGCATTCCTTCCCAGCAATCGCCTGCTCGTCAGTGAAGAAGACCACTGTTATTACATGCAGCTCCACAGTATGGGGAGGACCATCGCTCGTCCCCATATTGAATAATTATTTGCAGGTAGGAGAGTGTGATTAGACAGCACAATCAGCCGCTGGCAAACAATGATTTTTTAGCCTGCTTTAAAATTGTGATCACCAAATGAACAAGCATTTAACAGGTAGTCAGCAGCACTGTTACACAGGCAAATCATTGCTAACAAGCTAACTAGTGATGATCTGCCCGACTGTCTCCAGGTCTAATACAGCTCTAAAGATCCTGCCCCTCCCTCAATGCTTTAAGCTATAGATCTTCCTATTCAAATTAGATCTTTTGTGTAAGCCCAAGCCCACCATGAAACCAGTATATAGAAAATGGTTTTCCATAAAACATAAGGACATGAATTTGGTTATAGGCAAAAGAAAATGAGACAAAATAAATTAAAGTACCAGGAAGTAAAGCCAACTTGTAAATGCTTTCCTATCCCGAGACACTCTAATAAATTACCATACCTATATGAAAAGTAGAATGAGGGAACTTTTCAGCCAAGTCACAGAAAGACAACACAACTTCTACAAATGCGACCTTCCGTACTCTTCCTTTTGACTTGACAGATCCTAAGATGGGTGGAGTGAGATTACCAGGTTTGAAGAAAAAGTAAATTTTGTGATACTCTCACTTAAGATGATATGTGGACAAGGGTTTTTCTAGCATATGAAATTTTTATTGTGAGAAATTTGACTCCATAACCAAATTCAAGGTAAGATATTGGTGGACACATCTGTATATATGTAGAAAACACTGGGTGAGAACTTTGGCGATATGGAACCCAAGACCAGGCCTAAATCCGGACCCCAGATAAACCCCACAAATTAATTTCTAATCCAAACCAGATGCTTATTTGAAATCAGACGTACAACCCAAAATTAATTCAGACTCCAGACCATACCACAAGACCAGACCATAAAATGAATTCAGATCCCAGATCAGACCTCAAAATAAATTCCAACCCCTTATCAAACAACAAAAACAAAATTCACACTCTAGACAAGACCCCTCTATATACTGTACATACTGCTTCCAAGTTCCCTTCACTTCAGGACACCATTGAACACAATGCTCTCATGTACTTTGTGCTGTGCCCCTTTCAGTCTATTGAGCACCAGGGCTTGATGCGACAGGGGTGCCTTTAGATACCCTAGGGTTTGAGGTCTGTCAGAACTAAGCTCAACATGACCCCTATAGCTACACCAGTGACTACAGAATTTTGCAGCCATAGATGTGAATATCTTGGCTACAGTGACACGAACTTTAGATGCCTCTTATAACCAGCTTTGATCACCCATTCAGATCAAATGAATATTGATTAGCCAAGGCAAAGGAACATGTTTCTATGTTGTTCAACTTGACTCTTGGCACATGTAGTGCAGTGCGATGCCAAGCACACCACTGACCATATGGTACATGAGGTTTATCACTGCTATACGACCAAATTATAGTCAGAATGTCAAGAAAATGAAAAATAGCCATATGCTTTTAAGAAATATATCTAAATATGATATGAATATATTCATTACCATTAAACAATAGTATAATAAATTATGTAGAGTAAGTATTAAAGATGGAAGGATGGAAGGGTAAAAGGAAGGAAGGGAGGATCCATTGATTCTTGTGGCTGCTATATGTGAATATGATATGTATTTTAAGTTTCAGCAAATATTATAGCTCATTTTTATTTATAAATCCTTCCTGGGGAGGACATATTGAATACATTTATATCATTCCTGTATAGTTCAGCAAGATGTGCTTTATGGCAGATTAAATAAGTAGAAGTGAATTGACTAATAAATCTTGTAGACTAATACAGTCTACAAGTCATTATGTATAGCTGCTTCTTCAGAGACCAGGGGAGCTATATTCAGTGTCTTATCTGTGCCTATATATTGTATAGTGTTGCTACCCTACCTTCCAGCAGTACAAGTGAGCTGTTATTAACTCATTCATCAAGAATTAATGATGAAATAGCTCTGCTTATTCTGTACCTATATATACAGCAAAGCTGACAAGTAATTAACTGGAATTATCAGGTTACATTAAGCTCTGCTGGCCATGGAGGCCAAAGCTTGAAGCCTCAGGAGCCAGGAGGAAAGTTACCTGGCATAACCTAGAGTCAAACTAAAGAGAGAACGTCTATTCAAAGTAAAGCTGTCATTGAACTTCATCTAAAGATCTGGACTCAAGTATTTCTTTCAAATCCCTCAATGAATCCCCCTGTTTATTGCTTCGGAGCCAAAGCCTAGGGTCCTGCTGTATCCAGGTAGGAGCACCGTGACACACATTATGAGACATTTTGGGCCGTACTATACCACTCAGCAATTCCTAAACCTGGACTTGCGGTATAAAGAGGGCCCTGTGGCGAGGTGCCCGTTGCACTTCCCTTTGCTTGTTTGCTCCCCCCCACTGCTAGACACAATCCTTCACAGCATTCCCAGGCCAGGTGAGAGGTCAGAAAGAAGAAGCACCAGAAGGGCTCTGCATGATTGAGCAGAGCTGAGGTGAGCTGACAGGAGGACGGGCTGTTTCCTACAGCAGAGTTACTTAACTTATAGCTGTTAGGTTCAGAGGCAGATTCCCACTTTACCTTGCTGTCCAGAAGAGGGCGCTATCATTCAGAATCCATCTGCATAGCAGCAGTCCTAGCTCCTTTCATCACAAAGCCTTGCTACACCAATAAGCCCCAAAAAAAGCACCCTGTAACAAGTCACCAAAACCCAGCCTGACGAAGCCATCAACCAGTACTGCCTGACAAAAGGGGAAATCCAAAGGACGATACACAAGGGCAAAGAGGAGGATATCAACATGTGGAGGAACGACACATGAACATCACAGAAGCTGACAGTATACCGGAACCTGCAGAGGGAGTACAAACTGTCCCCCAATCCAAGAGACCGAAAGACCCTGAACCGCTACAGACCAAAGCCTGCTCATTGAATCCGGGCGTCACCGACAGAGGTACATGCCCAGAGACAGCAGACTGTGCCAACAGGCCAAGGAGGATGAGGCTCACTTCCTGCTGCGGTGCCCCAAATATTCAGCACTTCAGGAGACTGTCTGATCTCTGCGCAGATTTCACCTCCATGGAGCAAGAAGATAGACTCTCCATACTGCTGGGGGAAGAGGAGAACACAGCGGCCATAGCAGCACAATATATTACTGCCTGCCATAGACTGAGAGGAGCCTGAAATACCATGGACTCCTATATCCCCACCCTGGATGTGTCCCCATCTCCCAAACGTATCCTATACCCCCACCCTGCATGTGTCCCCATCCCCCAACCCTACCCGATTATTTCCCACTTGCTTTCGCAATGCTAAAATGTATTTAGTTTTGACAAAAAAGCTTATTCAATTTGATTTGATAGGAGCCTCAGCTCTGCTAATCTAGTGCAGATATTTTTTGATATGAGGCCTGAGGCATGTGCTGGATACAGTGTGCACTCCAGCTAGCCTACTTCAAATGTAAAAGCATGGGACATGACTAAAAAATGTTCATCTCTGCGCCCTGTTAATAACAAAGGGAGAAGTTGACCTGTGAGAAAGAGATCTACTGCAGGACCTGCAGAAAATGTATCACAGGGGCTAAATAGAAGAACATGAACAGGTCTGCTGTAGTGATTAACCCTATAGGCTCTCCTCTGCTTTATCCCTTTATACCTAAATAAATAAATCTTAACTGGTTGACTATTTAACCCCTTAAGAACATTGCCATTTTTCACCATAAAAGGGGTTGTCTCACTTCAGTAAGTGGCATTTATCATGTAGAGAAAGTTAATACAAGCCACTTACTAATATATTCTTATTATCCATATTGATTCCTTTGCTGGCTGGATTCTTTTTTCCATCACATGATACACTGCTTGTTTCCATGGTTACAGACCACCGTGCAATCCATCAGTGGTGGTCATGCTTTCACACTATAGGATAAAGCACTAGCCTATGTGCGCTCCCATGGTCCTGGCCACCAGAGAGGCTAACACTTTTTCCTATAGTGTACAAGCACGACCACCACTGCTGGGTTGCACGGTGGTCTGTAACCATGGAAACGAGCAGTGTATAATGTGATGGAAAAATGAATCCAGCCAGCAAAGGAGGCAAAATGCAGAATAAATATACATTATGAAGGACCTTTTTTTTAACTTTCTCTACATGATAAATGCCACTTACTGAAGTGAGACAATCCCTTTAAGGACCAGGCCAAATTTTGGAAATCTGACATGTGTCACTTTATGTGGTAATAACACTTTTAATTAGCTAAGCCATTCTGAAATTGTTTTCTCGTGACACATTGTACTTCATGATAGTGATAAATTTGTGTCAATATAAATAACCTTTATTTATCTCTACTTTTTAGGCGTATAGTGATACCTCACAAAATAGTTATTACTTTACATTTCCCATATGTCTACTTAATGTTGGCATCATTTTGTAGATGTAATTTTCTTTTTTTTTGGGACATTAGAAGGCTTAGAATTTTAGAAGCAATTATTAAAATTTTTAAGCAAATTTCCCAAACCATTTATTTAAGAACTGAAGTCACTTTGTAGGGCTTACATAGTGGAAACCACCCATAAATACCCTACTTTAGAAACTACACCCCTCAAGGTATTCAAAACTGATTTTGCAAACTTTGTTAACCCTTTATGTATTCCACAAGAATTAAAGGAAAATGGAGAAGATGACATTTCTAAACTTCAAATTTTTGGCAGATTTTCCATTTTAATCCATTTTTTACTGTAACACATCAAAGGTTAACAGTCAAACAAAACTCAAAATCTATTTTCCTGATTCTGTGATTTACAGAAACACCCCATATGTGGTTGTAACCTGTTGTAAGGGCACACGGCAGGGCTCAGAAGGAAAGGAGCACCATATGATTTTTGGAGAGCAGATTTTGCTGGACGGATTTTTGGACACCATATCCCATTTGAAGCCCCCTTGATGCACCCTACAGTAGAAACAACTAAAAAGTGACTCCATTTTGGAAACTACGGGATAAGTTGACAGTTTTATTTATACTATTTTGGGGTACATATGATTTTTTGTTAGGCAAGGTTACCAAAAATGGCTGTTCTGGCACAGTTTTTATTTTTTGTTTTTTACAATGTTTATATGAAAGGTTAGATCATGTGATATTTTTATAGAGCAATTTGTTAAGGACGTGACGATATCAAGAATGTCTATTTTTTGTTTGCTTGTTTCAGTTTTACATAATAAAGCATTTTTGATAAAAAATCATGTTTTTGTGTCTCCATTTTCAGAAATTTATTTTTTGGCCGATTGTCTTAGGTAGGGTCTAATTTTTACGCGATTAGGTGATGGTTTGATTGGTACTATTTTGGGGTGCATATTACTTTTTGATCGCTTGCTATTCCATTTTTTGTGATGTAAGGTGACAAAAAAGGCTTTTTGGCACAGTTTTTATTTTTTTATTTTTTACGGTGTTCACTTGAGGGGTTAGGTCATGTGATATTTTTATAGGTCTGGTTGATACCTAATATGTCTACTTTTATTTATTTCACTTTAACACAAGAAAAGTGTAACGCTTCAACGGGTGTGGACCCACTGTGCCACTTACCGATTTGGCTTTGGGCCAAACTTGGGAGCGGAGTCTAAGTGTCCCCCTGGTCTTCCCCTTTATCCAGCTCCTAGATGCGGAAGCTGGGGGCTTTCCGGCAGGCCAGAAAGCCCCCATGCCAGCACCGCGGAAACAGGCAAGTAGAGCAAACAGCCGCTGGATAAAGCTGAGCTGAGTTAGCCCAGGTGCAGCAGGAGTGATGATCTGCACAGCAGACAGAGGTGTTGTCGACAGTCCGGGTATTAAACTTGAGAGCAGCGAGGATCAAGCAGAGACAAGGTCAGGATACAGGCTGAGGTCGGTAACAGGATATAAATGCAGGAACAAGCAGAAACCTTTACTGTAGTAAACTACATTATTACTCAGGTATTGCAGGAAGGGGGAAGCACCCTTAAAAAGGTGGTGCCTGGCCGGGATTGGCGAGAGGGCAAAATTAGGGGCGTGCATGAACCCATAAGGAACCAGGATGCCTGTGGCTCCTACAAGGTGCAACAGAAGCTGTCGCCAGTGGCGTAGCTATAGGGGTCGCAGAGGTCGCAATTGCGACTGGGCCCCTAAGTTAGGGGGCCCACGGGGCCCCCTCCAGGAGAGACAGTCTAAAGCTCTATTTAACTGTAGTTTAACTTGCGCACCGCCGGCAGGCCGCCCTCTCTGGCCTCCCAACAAGTTATTTGAGGTCTTGAGGACCTTTTCCACTCAGCCAATCAGTGACTGCAGCTGTGCCACATGTCAGGCCAGTGATTTCCTGCTGAGCCAATCACTGGCCTGACACATGACATAACTGTGGCCACTGATAGGCTGAGTAGGAAAGGTCCTCAAGACCTCAAACAACTTGTCAGGAGGCCAGAGAAAAGATACCTGGACCAGTGCCACACAGAGGAGAAGAGGGGCTGCTACAGAAGTGACAGGACCAGGTGAGCATAATGTTTTTACATGATATTAATAGAGGGGGGAAATGTGACATATGGGGGAATGTGACATGGAGAGGAAGAAATATGACATTTCCCCCCCATGTCACATTTCTCCCCTCTCCATGTCACATGTCTCCCCCCCATGTCACATTTTTCCCCTCTCCATGTCACATTCCCCCCCCCATGTCCTATTTCTCCACCCCCCATGTCACATTTCTCTTCCCATGTCACATTTCTCCCCTCCATGTCACATTTCTCCCCATGTCACATTTCTCCACCCCCATGTCACATTTCTCCCCTCCATGTCACATTCCTCCCTCTCCATGTCACATTTCGCCACCCTCCATGTCACATGACCCCCTCCATGTTACATTTCTCCCCTCCATGTCACATTTCTCCCCTTCATGTCACATGACCCCCTCCATGTCACATTTCTCCCCTCATGTCACATTTCTCCCCTTTATGTCACATGACCCCCTCCATGTCATATTTCTCCCTCCATGTCACATTTCTCCCCTATTTCACATTTCTCCCCATCCATGTCACATGACCCCCTATGTCACATTTCTCCCCTCCATGTCACATTTCTGCCCCTATGTCACATTTTGCCCCTCCATGTCACATGACCCCCCCTCTATGTCACAATTTTCCCTCTCCATATTACTGAACACCATTGTTAAAGTAGCAGGAGAACGGAAAGGACACATTCGGGACATAACTGAGCCGAACGGAGCCTAAGGATCCCATAGACTATAATGGCGTCCGTTAGACGTCCGCTCCGCAGATGATTTTGGAGCAAAGTCAAAAGTCCTGATGCACAACTTTTGTCTCCGCTCCAAAATTATCTTCGGAGCGGACACATAACGGACGCCATTATAGTGTATGGGATCCTTAGGCTCTGTTCAGCTCAGTTATGTGCCGAATGCGTCCTTTCCTTTCTCCTGCTTCTATAACAGAGCAGGAGAACGGAACGGCCGAAGGGGGGGGCCCAAATTAAACTCTTGCACCAGGGCCCATGAGCCTATAGCTATGCTCCTGGCTGTCACCGCCTGCGACAGTGCAGGAAAGCGGATCCGGAGCCTGCAGCGGAGAGTAGGAGCCTTGCGTGCAGTTCGACTGAGGTACGTAGCAGTGTGCGCTGCACGCTGGCGGCTGCCAACTGCCATTGTTACAAAAAGCATTTTTGACAAAAAAAGATATCATGTTTTAGTATCTCTATATTATGAGAGCCATAGTTTTTTAAAACATTTTGGCTGATTGTACTATTTTGGGGTACATATAACTTTTTGATCGCTTGGTATTACGCTTTTTGTGATGCAAGGTGACAAAAAATGTGTTTTTTGGCGCAGTTTTTATTTAATTTTTTACGAAAATTATCTTTTGGGGTTAGAGTGTGTGATATTTTTATAGATCAGGTCGTTATGGATGCGGCAATACCTAACATGTCTATTTTTAATTTTTAATTTTGTTTTTACACAATAAAAGCTTTTTTGACCCCAAAAAAATTATGTTTTAGTGTCTCCATATTCTGAAAGCCATATTTGTTTCATTTTTTAGGAGATCGTCTCATGTAGGGGCTCATTTTTTTGCTAAATGAGATGAAGGTTTGATTGGTACTATTTTGGGGTACATGCGACTGAATCTTCAAGAACCCACTTGGTACTTGAGGATTCAGTGGGTCTGATGCCTCTCATTACACTGCAGTACACTGTATAGTGTACTGCAGTGTATTTTCCTTTACACTTAGCCTGATCAGTCTCAGATATACCATGGCAAGTCCGGTTGCCATGGTAACCATCGGGACGCGGCCACAGCATTGCAGCGGCCCTTTCTCTTATCCCATTCCATACAGCAGTCACTGTGGACCATGGCATGGAAGGGGTTAAACGGCCGTCAGCACCAATGTTGGCCATTTCAAGCAGAGTGTCAGCTGTATGTTACAGCTGACACTCAGCTCACCACTAGAGATGAGCGAACATTTAAAAAAAGTCCGTTGTTCGGGGTTCGGGTGGTGGTTAATTGCGCATCCCGTTATGGATTCCACAATAGCGCATATGGAATCCATAAGGGGCGGCTGCCACCAACCCGAACTGTAGAACAGCTGAAGGACCTGGCGTGACGTCACTGTCATGTGATCAGTGCAGGGCGTGGCTCAGCACGGGATCAAATCCCGTGCTGAGCCACGCCCCCTGCACTGATCACATGACAGTGACGTCACGCCAGGTCCTTCAGCTGTTCTACAGTTCGGGTTGGTGGCAGCCGCCCCTTATGGATTCCATATGCGCTATTGTGGAATCCATAACGGGATGCGCAATTAACCACCACCCGAACCCCGAACAACGGACTTTTTTTAAATGTTCGCTCATCTCTACTCACCACTGCTTGGCCTTCCTGTAAAATAATTGCGGCCAGGGAGGGGGACAGTGCTGCCATCAGCCATCCTGAAAATCAAGGGGGGGGGGTCTTTACCCATTAAGCACCGTGGTGGGGGGTTGGGGCTGGGTATTAAAACATTTTAGAATGTTCTGATCCCCACAGTCACGGACTGTAGAGATCAGAAGCTTTAAGCCGGCATTAGGATCGTCTGATTGGCTAGTCTGTACAGAGTGATCGCCGGCCCGGAACCTCCCTCATTAGTCCTGGCCGGTTAGCTCAGGTCCATGGCTGTGTGTAACAGCCGGGGTCTCAGCACAGTCTCCATGTAGTGCCATGACGAGTATAAGTAGCAAAGCTCCATTACGAGTATATACAGTCGTGGCCAAAAGTTTTGAGAATGACACAAATATTAGTTTTCACAAAGTTTGCTGCAAAACTGCTTTTTTATCTTTGTTTCAGTTGTTTCTGTGATGTAGTGAAATATAATTACACTCACTTCATACGTTTCAAAGGCTTTTATTGTCAATTACATGACATTTATGCAAAGAGTCAGTATTTGCAGTGTTGGCCCTTCTTTTTTAGGACCTCTGCAATTCGACTGGGCATGCTATTAATCAACTTCTGGGCCAATTCCTGACTGATAGCAGCCCATTCTTTCATAATCACTTCTTGGAGTTTGTCAGAATTAGTGGGTTTTTGTTTGTCCACCCGCATCTTGAGGATTGACCACAAGTTCTCAATGTGATTAAGATCTGGGGAGTTTACAGGCCATGGACCCAAAATGTCAACGTTTTGGTCACCGAGCCACTTAGTTATCACTTTCGCCTTATGGCACGGTGCTCTATCGTGCTGGAAAATGCATTGTTCTTCACCAAACTGTTGTTGGATTGTTGGAAGAAGTTGCTGTTGGAGGGTGTTTTGGTACCATTCTTTATTCATGGCTGTGTTTTTGGGCAAAATTGTGAGTGAGCCCACTCCCTTGGATGAGAAGCAACCCCACACATGAATGGTCTCAGGATGCTTTACTGTTGGCATGACATAGGACTGATGGTAGTGCTCACCTTTTCTTATCCAGACAAGCCTTTTTCCAGATGCCCCAAACAATCGGAAAGAGGCTTCATCGGAGAATATGACTTTGCCCCAGTCCTCAGCAGTCCATTCACCATACTTTCTGCAGAAGATGAATCTGTCCCTGATGGTTTTTTTTGGAGAGAAGTGGCTTCTGTGCTGCCCTTCTTGACACCAGGCCATCTTCCAAAAGTCTTTGCCTCACTGTGCGTGCAGATGCACTCACACCTGCCTGCTGTCATTCCTGAGCAAGCTCTGCACTGGTGGCACTCCGATCCCGCAGCTGAATCCTCTTTAGGAGACGATCCTGGCGCTTGCTGGACTTTCTTGGACGCCCTGAAGCCTTCTTAACAAGAATTGAACCTCTTTACTTGAAGTTCTTGATGATCCTATAAATTGTTGATTGAGGTGCAATCTCAGTAGCCACAATATCCTTGCCTGTGAAGCCATTTCTATGCAACGCAATGATGGCCGCACGCGTTTCTTTGCAGGTCACCATGGTTAACAATGGAGGAACAATGATTTCAAGCATCACCCTCCTTTTAACATGTCAGGTCTGCCATTTTAACCCAATCAGCCTGACATAATGATCTACAGCCTTGTGCTCGTCAACATTCTCACCTGAGTTAACAAGACGATTACTGAAATAATCTCAGCAGGTCCTTTAATGACAGCAATGAAATGCAGTGGAAAGTTTTTTTTGGGATTAAGTTAATTTTCATGGCAAAGAAGGACTATGCAGGTCATCTGATCACTCTTCATAACATTCTGGAGTATATGCAAACTGCTATTATAAAAACTTAAGCAGCAACTTTTCCAATTTCCAATTTTTATGTAATTCTCAAAACTTTTGGCCACGACTGTACATTATATAGCACTAAGGGGTTAAACATGGCACCTTGCAACCGAGCGCAGCAGTTGCCCTAGCTGTTGGGTTTCTGCTGTTTCAAGCAGCAGAGGCCCGAGGCTAATGTCTGCGATCAGGGTACTTTATACTGTAATATACAATATAATGTATACAGTGGTGTGTTGTACACTATACACTATGAGGGCCTAAGAAAGTTATATGATATATGTAATATAGTTTTCTTTAATATTTACAAGAACATTTATATGGGATGGAATGCATAAGGGGGGATGGTCGGGGAAAATGGAGGAAGGGGCCCCAAGATGGGTAAACAGCCACAGGCCTATGATACACTTAATCTTCCCCTGATGAACAGCCATTGGCTGGTGTGAATTAGGGTACATGTTCATCAGCCCTTTAAGAGCATGCTCTATGAGTGGATATGAGCGGAGGTCTTGCTGGAAACAGACCTACTGAGACACAGAAGGTTATGGTGTTTAGGCCTGCTACAACGGAACAGAAGAACTGTTGGGTTTGAAAGACATATTGTGTGGCCCGCTGGGAAGAAGGCGACAGGTGAGTTAAACAGCACCATGGGCCATCAGTGTAACAATAGTCTTATTAAAAAATGTGATAAAATTCTGATTTTTAAAATTGCCTTTTTTGATAATTCATTCCCTTAAAGTGTCTGTCACTCACTGTAAAGGGGGAATATTAATTACCAATATTAGGCGAATATCAGTAATTAATATTCATAAATAGGCGTAAACCGTCTATAGATAGTCACGCCTATTTATGTCCTTAACAACACACTTCTATTGCCTAGCACGTCCCCAAGTCGCTTACACTTACTATCTGCATGCGCCTAACTCACTACGCTAAACGCTAATAAATACACGCTACACAATTCTACCAGTAAAACGGTATTTATTAAAACTGACGCACACAGATATGTACTAAATAATACAACACTACAAATACAATACTAACTACACTATACAATCCCAATTTCCACCCACAACACTAGCTAATACAGATCACACACACACACACTATAGCAGCCCAACCAGCCTAGTTCTGGTCTATCCCTAGGGGGATGGAAGGAACAGTAAGGGGATTCGTAGTACTGAGTAACAGTACAGACAGCAGAAGGGGTTGCCAGCAGGGTTGGAATGCAGGCGTCTGCTGGCAGGGGTACAGAAAGGGGTAAATGTATGGGGATCGTAGGTGGGATGCAGGCGTAGGTGGGATAGGGGTAATGCAGGGGTTTGGTGGGATTGGGGTAATGCAGGGGTTAATGTAAATCGTTGGTGGGATAGGGGCAATGCAGGGGTTTTGTGGGATAGGGGTAATGCAGGGGTTAATGTGCGTTGGTGGGATAGGGGTAATGCAGGGGTTTTGTGGGATAGGGGGAATTCAGGGGTTAATGTAAATCGTTGGTGGGATAGTGGGGTATGTGGGCAATCAGGGGTTAATAATAACGGGGGGAGGAGGATACTTATGCCGCTCGTTGTCTAGGGATGGTCGTTCTCCCAGGGGATGATCCTCTTCTTGTGGGGCGGCTGGCTTCTTCTACTTTAGTGCAGGGTCTGCCGGACTTATATGTCCGGCAGCCCGCACTGCCGCACCGCCCACACAGTGGCGCGCGAGCAAGCACCACTGTGAGGGACACGTGGGCCGGCGCAGTTCGATGGCGTCACCGCGCCTGCTCGCGCGTCCCTGCACGCGCGCCGTAGGGCCGCGCGCGCGGGCTGACAGGCGGGGAGATCCTTTGATCTCCTGCCTGTCTCTCCCTGCATTCCGGACAACGCGATGGTAATCGCGCTGCCGGAATGCGCATATTAGAGGGAGGGGAGGTATCTCCCCTTCTCTCTATTATGTATAATTATCTGCAGCTGGGCTGTAGATAATTATAACAAAAGGGTTTGAATTCTTTTAGAATTCAAACCTTTTGTTTGCACCAGGATGGTCGGACCTTGTCCGGTCATCCTGGTGCCTCTAACCAGATTACATCAATGTGAATGCTTGGGGCACATTCACATTGATGTAACTGGTTCCAGGTCATATAAAGGGACATCTAAAGGGGCCTATGGAGTAGGGGGGGAATTATTATATATATATATAAAGGGGGAATATATATATATATATATATATATATTGTAACGGGATTAGCTTCCGGGATCGCCGCCTCCTGGGATAGACGGGCGCTATAGGCACATTAATCACAGTCCAGTCCACGCAAGTTTGATGCAACTGGCCTCAGCCAGTTTTATTGATGTTTGCAGGTCAAAATATAAAACAAAAACAGTTCAAGAATAAATGAAATACCTGGCCGTCTGGCCGCTACGTCTAAACAAGAAGTAGTTCCTCACTACATGAAACTGAGCCTTGTGCCCAGCTCCATCAACAAAACACACAGTTTGTTTTACTCACAGCAGAGTTGTTCAGGAGCAGAGACCACAGCTAGTGAGCTGTCTGCCCTTATATAGCTCACCCAGGTTCCAGGTGATTAGCCACAGTTACCCTGAATACCTGGAGTGGCTAATTGGAGCAGAGACCCACCCAACTCTCCCTGCTCCAAGCAGCCAGGCCCTTCTAACCAGGTTTTTAACAAAACCTTGCAATGGGAAAACCTAGTTTTCCTTGCTGTCAATTCCCTGGCTGCTTTTAGAACGTATAAGACAGGAACCTAGGTGAAATGTATACTCCTTCTATCACTTTCCCCATGGTCCTGTCACAATATATAAATATATAAAGGGGGCATATAATTCAAAGGGGGCATTTAAAGGGACACACACCCATATTCCCACAGGGGCAGCAATGAGCCCCTGGGGAATAACAAAGGCATATATATATATTCATGCCACCCTTCCTCAACACTCACCTTACTCAGTTCTAGCACTATGTTCAAGTGAGTGGCCATAGATCTTTCTACCACTTTTTCTCCTCCTCCACAACTGGTTATATAGTGGTGCCAGTTGCCAGGACAATTGGCACCTGAAGATAATGTCCGACCTGTTGCAACTGGAATACGCCTTTAAATATATATGCAGTTGGCAGTATGCATTTGAGCCCCCTCCAGTGGGGCTCCATATCCACTGGATAGGTGATACCTGTTAGATCGGTGGGGATCTAACTGCCAGGAACCCCAAAGATTACAAGAATGTGAATACAGTGTCCCCTGTTTGGATGGAGCGTTTGTCAAGCATGCACACTTCTGCTCCATTCAAACTCTATGGAACCACTACAGATAGCTGATCACTGCATGTTGCTATCTTCCGCTGTGCATGCTCAAACTCTCCTCCATTCATACAGGACTACACAGGACCTTCATTCTCCTGATCAGTGGGGGTCCCACCAGTCAGACTCAGAGCTGTAAGCACAATAAAGTTATATTAAGAAAACTGAATTTTTGATTTATTTTCAATGAATAATAAAAGAAAATGCTGTTTTATAGATGGTATTTACTATAAAAATACAGGCAAGAGATCTGATGGATGTCAACTTTTATCCGCTTCCTTTACTACGTCTCTTCCTATTTATTAGAATTTTTTAAAGAAAACAACTTTATCCTATTAACTAAATCTTCTGTATTTCATATCCCTAAAAACGGTGTCCTGTTCTTTGAGGAGTGAGCTACTTATACAAATGATTAACTCCCACTGAGATGATACATGATATTTTTTCTGAGCATCTGACAGTTTAATTACAAGGATGGAGATGATAACTGTATCTCCTAGTTTGTCAATTAAGAATTAGGGCATTAAACAAACAGACAGGAAGCATACATTTAAATGAAACCATTAAGTGCAAGCAATTAGCGTTAAGCACCCAGGATCACTTCAACATTTTAAAGCATGAAATTAGGAAACAAATTTTATTTTATTTTGTTGATTAAGAAAGTTACTTTTTTTTAACTGTTTCACTCTTTTCAGGGTAATTCACTATTATTGGGATAGATCTCTGACCAGGCAGACCTCTTTAAATATTTATATCTATAGCATGACTTAATAGTACTTAGGTCAGGGGATGCAACTCCTGATTGTTCCTTGAAATCCTACTTGAGGGTCTGAAAGGAAAATCAAAATAGACAAATAATGGAGAAAGATCACCCGATCGGTTTTGGCCATTGAGCTCCAGTTTATCAGACTTCTCAGCATTCTCCTTCATTATTTCTCGATCTGATATCTTATTATGGTCTCTTTAAACCAGGCATGTCCAAACTCTGGCCCTCCAGGTGTTGCAGAACTACAACTCCCATCATGCTCTTCTGTAGGTTGATAGCTGTAGGTTGTCCAGGAATGATGGGAGTTGTAGTTTTGCAACATCTGGAGGGCCGGAGTTTGGACATGCCTGCTTTAAACCCTTTGGCTTGTTTTTTTTGTTTGTTTTTTTACCAACGTCCATCAAGTTCATCTTAAGACATATATACGGAAGACTTAAAGGAGCTGTCTGGCCAATTCAATAAAAAAAAAAAAAAAATAATAGCAATCAGCAAGCGTTTTACTTTTTTCTCTAAGAAGCCCGTTGTACATACACGGTATAAATACCTACATTTAATTTACAGCAGTGAAAAACTACATTTGTGAATTTTGGTGACAAAAGCCATGAAATAGTCCATTTGTCTAGTCTGAGCTCTGTGGTGCCACAAAGCACTTGTGTGTACTATCATCTAAACCGTATATTCAATTTCAGTTATCAAATATTGCATCGGTGTATTTTAGTTAAAAAAAAAGTGGTCATCCTGATCCACCAAGCCTATTTTACACCGCCAAAATATATATTTGACATTTCTGTGGTGAAATAGAGAATCCGTGTAATTTTGCGGGTAAAAACGTATTCCTTGTCCACAAAACAGTTCTGCATACACCGTCCAATGACATATTTTATATTTCTGCAGGGAAATAGTGCTTCTTTGTTTTTATATAGAAAAAAAACTTTATTCAAGGTCCACCAAACAGTCTGAAATACCTATTCCAACCACCAATTTTACATTGCTACTGTGAAATACAGCATAAGTATGTTTTTTGACAGAAAAGTGGCATTCCTGATCCACAGAGCATCTTGAAATACACCGCTTAAATACCGATTTCACATTACAGCTTCACAAAGCGGTTGTACATACACGGTATACATATCTAATTTAAATTTACAGCAGTAAAAAACTGCATTTTGGGGTTTTATTAAAAAAAGCTGTGTTTTAGGCTGAAAAAACTGTTGTGCATACATCGTTTCAATAATTATTTCCAATGTATAGCAGTCAAATACTGCATTTGTGAATTTTGGTGACCAAATCCGTGTTCTGGATCCCCAAATCTGGTGTCCATACATAGTATTAATATCTACTTTTAATGTACAGCAGTTAAAAACTGCATTTTGGGGTTGTATTGAAAAAAGCCTTGTGTAAGGCCAAAAAAACTGTTGTGCATCCGTCGTTTAAATAATTATTTCCAATTTATAGCAGTCAAATACTGCGATTGTGAATTTTGGTGACCAAATCCGTGTTCTGGGTCCCAAAATCTGGTGTCCATACATAGTATAAATATCTATTGTTAATGTACAGCAGTTAAAAACTGCATTTTGGGGTTTTATTGGAAAAAGCTCTGTTTTAGGCCCCAAAAAATTGTTGTGCAGCTGTCGTTTAAATAATTATTTCCAATTTATCACAGTCTAAAACTGCATTTGTGAATTTTGGTGACCAAATCCGTGTTCTGGGTCCCCAAATCTGGTGTCCATACATAGTATAAATATCTACTTTTAATGTACAGCAGTTAAAAACTGCATTTTAGGGTTTTTATTGAAAAAGACGTGTTTTAGGCCGAAAAAACATCAGCGTATAAATAATTAATTTCAATTTACAGCAGTGAAATACTAATTTTCTGTATTTATTACAAAAATACTTGTTCTTATTCCACAAACCACTTGTGCATACAGCATACCAACATTTTTTTTACATTTCCACATAGAAATTGAGAATCAGTGTATTTTGGGCCCAGAAAACATTATTATTGGTCCACAGAGCATTTTTATGACACAGGCACTGCCTTAGCGAACGTAATTGTCGACTAGTGGCAGGCAAATTGACACCGGAGAAAGACCAATCTTTCAGCTTGGTGGAAGCAAATAATGAGGAGAACATCAAATAAGAGATGTGGGCATGGTCGTGGTGGTGTTGGTGGAGCTCCTGTTGCTGGGAGAGGACGTGGCCATTCAGAGACAACTACAGCTCCAAATCAAACACCTTCCTCTGTTGCGAGTAGGCAACAGAATCTGCAGCGTTATTTGATAGGCCCAAATGCCGCTCTACGGATGGTAACGCCAGAACATGTACAGACGATAGTAGATTGGGTGGCTAACAGTGCCTTCAGATCCTTTACAGTATCTAACACCCAGTCCTCTGCAGAAAAGTCAGAGTTGGCACCTGCAGCCCATGCCCATCAGTCTTCCACCTCACCCCCTTGCAAATCAGCCAAGCAGTCAGAGCCCCAAATCATGCAGGAAAGTCTCATGCTTTTTGATGACCCTGTTGGCCGGGTTTCCCCGGCACATCCACCTAGCCCTGCCCCAGAAGAGGAAGACCTTGAATGCACTGATGCTCAGCCACTTTTGTTGCAGGATGAGGACATGGGAATACAGCCACAAAACGTCTCTGATGATGACGAAACACAGGGGCCAACTGCTGTGGCTTTCTGCAATGTGCAGACGGACGAGGAGGGTCATGAATGGGTGGAAGATGATGTGGAGGATGATGAAGTCCTAGACCCAGACTGAACTGAAGGTCGTGCTAGTGAGGCGTGCAGTTCTGAGGAAGAGGCAGTGGTCGCACAGAGGCAACAGCACAGCAAAAGAGGGAGCAGGGTGCAAAAGCGCAGCGGCCTTTCCAGAGACAGTACGCTTGCTATTGTCCACCGCACCCAGGCACCGAGCACACCAAGGCCTGCTCCAAGGAGTTCATTGGCGTGGAGGTTCTTCACACAATGTCCTGATGACAAGACACGAGTGGTTTACATGTTGTGCCATGAGAGCCTGAAGCGAGGCATAAACCTGAGCACAACCTGCATGAGCAGGCATCTACATGCAAAGCATGAACTGCAGTGGAGTAAACACCTTAAAAACAAGGAACTCTCTCATGCTCCTCCTGCTCCCTCTTCTGCTGCTGGCTTGGCCTCTCCCTCCACCTCTGGTGTCACCGTGGCACCTGGCGACCAGCAAACAGAGGATGTTTCACCAATACCACCACATACGACACCATCACCAAGCATCTCCACCATGTCACACGGCAGCATTCAGCTGTCCATCCCCCAAACATTTGGAGAGAAGGAGGAAATACCCACCTACCCACCCTCGAGCCCTGGCCCTGAATGCCAGCATTTCAAAATTACTGGCCTTTGAAATGCTGTCATTCCCTCTGGTGGAGACGGGCTGTTTCAAACAGCTGATGGCGGTGGCTGTCTCCCAGTACTTTGTTCAAGGCCTCCACTGCTTTTCCAGGTGATCCGTCCCTTTCCTGCACAACCAAGTGGAGGATAAAATCAAGTGTGCGCTGCGCAACACCATCTGTGGCAAGGTCCACATAACCACAGATACATGGACCAGTAAGCACGGCCAGGGTCGCTATATCTCCCTAACTGCACACTGGGTAAATGTAGTGGCGACTGGGCCCGAGGCGGATAGCGGTTTGGCGCATGTCCTTCCACCACCGAGTATCGCAGAGCATTATTCATTGCCTTCTGTTGCTTCCTCCTTCTACTCCTCATCATCCTCTTCCTCCTCCTACTCCTCCTCTACCACCCCCACATCTGGTCATCGAAAGAACCTCACGCTCAACGTCAGAATGAGTTAGAGCAGGAGGAACCGGTTTTCTCTGCTGGGTGGCACCCAACACAGCTCAGGGCCATCACTGGAGCGTGGCTGGGGGGATACGGAGGATACAGATGATACTCCACATACAGAGGACAGCTTATCGTTAACTCTGGGCAGCCTGGCACACATGAGTGACTACATGCTGCAGTGCCTGCGAAACGACAGCAGAGTTGCCCACATTGTAACTTGTGCTGACTACTGGGTTGCCACCCTGCTGGATTCCCGGTACAAGGACAACGTGCCCACCTTAATTCCCGCACTGGAGCCTGATAGGTAGACGCGCTCCTGAGGGCATTCCCAACTGACTCGGCAGGACAAGTGGAAGCACAAGGCGAAGGCAGAGGCTGAGGAGGAGGAGGAAGAGGTCGCCAATGCAGCTGTGTCACGGCCAGCTCCTCAGACAGCAGGGTTAGCATGGCCGAGATGTGGAAAAGTTTTGTCACCGCGCCACAGCAAACTACACCACCACCTGATACGGAATGTGTTAGCGTTAGCAGGAGGCAGCATTTCACTAACATGGTTGAACAGTACGTCTGCACACGCCTCCACGTACTGACTGATGGTTCTGCCCCATTCCACTTCTGGGTCTCAAAATTGTCCACATGGCCAGAGCTAGCCTTTTATGCCTTGAAGGCACTGCCTTCCCTGCGGCCAGTGTATTGTCTGAACGTGTATTCAGCAAGGCAGACATACAGACAAACGCAGCCGCCTGTCCACAGCCAACGTGGACAAGCTTACGTTCATTAAAATGAACCAGGCATGGATCCCACAGGACTTGTCTGTACCTTGTGCAGAATAGACATTTATAACTGCCTCGCCCTCAACCATACATTCTTTTACTCCAGGGCACTGCTGCATTGGTGGGTGACATGATGCCTGTTTTGCTGTTATGGGACCTCTCTCCTCTGTCTGGGTGCTAGGGCCTAAATTCCTGAAAGTGGCCTGTTCCATTGCTGGGTGACATGATGCCTGTTTTGCTGTTATGGGACCTCTCTCCTCTGTCTGGGTGCGAGGGCCTAAATTCCTGAAAGTGGCCTGTTCCATTGCTGGGTGACATGATGCCTGTTTTGCTGTTATGTGACCTCTCTCCTCTTTCTGGGTGCTAGGGCCTAAATTCCTGAAAGTGGCCTGTTCCATTGCTGGGTGACATGATGCCTGTTTTGCTGTTATGTGACCTCTCTCCTCTGTCTGGGTGCTAGTGCCTAAATTCCTGAAAGTGGCCTGTTCCATTGCTGGGTGACATGATGCCTGTTTTGCTGTTATGGGACCTTTCTCCTCTGTCTGGGTGCCAGGGGCCTACATTAATGATAATTTCCTGCTGCATTAGTGGGTGACATGATGCCTGTTTTGCTGTTTTGGGACGTCTCTCCTCTGTCTGGGTGCTAGGGCCTAAATTGCTGAAAGTGGCCTGTTCCATTGCTGGGTAACATGATGCCTGTTTTGCTGTTATGGGACCTCTCTCATCTGTCTGGGTGCTAGGGTCTAAATTGCTGAAAGTGCCCTGTTCCATTTCAGGTTGACCTGAGGCCTGTGTTGCTGTTACGGGAGCCATGGGCTTGAATGAATAATTGTTGCCTGTTGCACTGCTGGGTGGAATCAATAATGTTTTGGCGTGATTTGAACTCTCCTATTTGTGGATGCCAGGGGCCTGAGTCTGTGCATGAGGCCTGTGACACTGCAGGCAGGCATGAATCCTTTTGGCTGTGATGAGAACTTCTCCAACTCCCATGTATGGTTGCCATGGCCTGAAGCTGTGAATGAGGCCTGTGGCGCTTCAGGCAGACATGAATCCTTTAGGGCTGTGAGGAGAACTTCAACTACCATATCATTCCCACCTGACGCCACCCCAACCTTTTTTTCCACCTCCTCCTCCAAGTTGCCAATTAATATTGGTTAATTTTTTTTATTTTATTTTAAGTAATTTCCCTAACCACATTTGTTTGCAGGGGATTTACCTACATTTTGCTGCCTTTTTGCAGCCCTCTAGCCCTTTCCAGGGCTATTTTACAGCCATGTTAGTGCCCAAAAGTTCAGGTCTCCATTGACTTCAATGGGGTTCGGGGTCAAGTTTGGGGCAAGTTCGGATCCCGAACCCGAACATTTTAGTGAAGTTCGGCCAAACTTCTCGAACCCGAACATCCAGGTGTCTGCTCAACTCTATAGAGGAGGGCTAATGGTATGGGCCTGGGTCTGTTTTTCATGTGTTGTTCCCTGATTTCCAGTCAAGAATAATGTTAATACTGCAGAATACAAATTCATGTTACACAATTGTTGCTGCCAGCTTTGTGGCAACTGTTTGAGTAGGTCCAGCATGACTGGTTTAGTAGAGCTTCTTTTTGAAGGGCTTTGCAAATTAATCCCAAACAATTAAAAAAGCATTTTATTTTCTGTTTTTTTTTAGCCAACATGATCTAAATTTTATAGAAGACCTCAAATTGTGTTCTTCTGTTGTATCATTTTGCTTTTAATGATGATGCATACAGATACAATACTCAGTAACAATACTTTCTCCTTTTCTTGTGGATTAGGGTTTCATTAAAATTTGATTATTTGAACAGAAGCTGTGATATCTGACTCATAACACTGAGAGATACATAGGAAAGAGTATTAATCTTTCAGGAGACATCATGTTTTGATTGTTACCTCTATGCCCAGTTTACATCAAATTTTACAGCAGAATCCAATAAAAGTTAGCCATTATAGATTGCTTCGCACTTTGCCTTATGGGATAGGAGTCTTTGCCTTATTGTAACAATAGGTTTGACTATTTCTTTAAGAAATTGGGGTCATGTTTTGTGCACTTTGTTAATTTTTTAAGCCTGTTATTATTAAGAGGATTCATGTTTAGTAGCTTTCAAAACTGAAAAATATATTAAAAGAATTAAACAAAAGTGAAGCAGTAACTATTATAGCCAGTATGTGAGCTGTCTCTTGATAGCTTAGTCATGACAGTAATTAAGATTTTCCTATAAATAAAGTTCAGGTTAACAATTGCAATAGACTCATTGGCAAAACATATAACACACCAAAAAGGAGTTGAAGGAATGGAATTCAACTTTCTATGAGTGAATATGGTGATAATGTATGTGTAATTACAATATTAGGCCTCATGCACATGACTGTGGAACTGTTTTTTTTTGAGTACCCATTGACTTCAATGGGTTTGTGTTCTGTATTTTGCCAAGAATAGGACATGTTCTATCTTTTTACGGAATGGAAACATGGTGGACAGCACATGGATGACAAGTGGATAACACGTATTTTTTGGGCTATAAGACAATTAAGCATACTTTTTGTTCCCCTAAGAATGGGGAAAAGTGGCAGTGTGTCTTATTATTATTATATTTATTTATATAGCGCCACCATATTCTGCAGCACCTTACAAATTCAGAAGATTCATGTACAAAACAAAAGACATCACAATGTAACTAAGTAATATACAACTGAAACACTAGGAGTGAGGTCCCTGTTCCCAAGAGCTTACAATCTATGAGAAAATAGGGGTGACACAAAAGGTAGTTGATTGTTAGCCATTATTGTACTGGAAAACAGTGGTGTATATAGGACCATCTACTTTGGGTGTGGGGCTGTTAGAAGATCGAATTCAGGTTTTAGGAGTTAGTGGGGGAGGGGTTACTCGGGGAAAAGTCATTTTAGGAAGCTTGATAAGCCTGCCTAAAAAGATGTGTTTTAGGGCATGTTTGAAGGTAGGAAAGATTGGAAGTGACCTGATATTACGGGGCGGAGCACTCCTAAGACTAGGTGCAGCTTGAGAAAAGTCTTGAAAGATGGGAAGGGAAGGTACAAATTATGGATGACAGAACAAATAATATTGGAAGATAAATAAATACGGGCACTCTACTATATGTAACTGCGCTGAGAAATTTATTAAGAATATATAAAAAATATAAAAATATATATAAAAAATATAAAAATATATATATATCACAAAGTCAGTTATATTGCTTATAGTGGACCAAGTGTATCGATTGTGGCCACACAAAAGAGGTAGACTATACGTGGTATGTGCGGACTCCACTCTATACAGTCGGTCCTTGCTGTTACAAGTCTTGTATAAATTACAACCTTCAAACAAAATTCAAGAAAAATGCCACAGTCCTTGAATTAATAAGTGTAATCTGTCAGCATCAGTACTTATCATTGAACAGACCACTGGGTCATATTGTGGGGTTAATGTACCTACATAAGAAGGTATTTGATGTAAAAGCACCCTTATTTTTAGTTGGTAAAAGTAGTGTTGCTGACATATACTTCCATAGAGGGTTCTGTTACATCAGATGTTACTGTGGCGAGGTCTATTTGTAACAAATGCTGTATCCAATGATATTTGTATCAAATGCCTGGATTTGAAGAGCTATAAAATAACTGGAAAGAGAGTAAGGGACCAGTCATTCAAACTATAATGGATTATTCCAAATATTGGTGTTTTTGGTAGTGAATGGCCTGTTCAAAGATTTTTCAATAAACATATATGAACGTGCTTCAATCCTGAATGTTCCCGGTCCCACAGTTCGTTCAATGCAGAGGTATAGAGGTTATGTCTATTAATAAAATTCACCGCAATCTCTTGCAATGTTGCAGTGGATATTATACAGTCATATTAATATATATGGTTTTATACGGTTTTACCGTGTCTTCGCCACCTGGTTGGTGGCCGGATGTCTCCAGTGTCTCTCTGCATCTTTCGCTGGGTTGGATCCAGGCAGCGGGATGAAGCAGTGCCGATGAGCTCTGCAGGCCAGGTGTAGCTTTGCAGGCTAGTGTCCTCTGCGCGTGAATTTGCGTGTTTCCAATGGACCATATGCGATTTGGGATGCCGATCCCTTCCTCAGCGGTCATATAGATATATATTTTTTAAATGACCACTGAGGAAGGGATCAGGCATCCCGAAATGCGTGTGGTCCATTGGAAAGATTTTTAATCTTAAAACAGATATTTCTGTTCTACCAAAAAGCGCACTCTTTACCAAAAAGTTTTCACCAGATGACGTAGTATACCACGTGGGACGCCACAAGTATACACGCATCGGGAAATCGAAAGTCCCTGAGAAAGAAACACGCAAATTCACGTGCAGAGGACGCTAGCCTGCAAAGCTTATCGGCACTTACCACTACACCTGGCCTGCAGAGCTCATCGGCACTGCTTCATCCCGCTGCCTGGATCCAACCCAGCGAGAGATGCAGAGAGACACTGGAGACATCCGGCCACCAAACAGGTGGCGAAGACACGGTAAAACCGTATAAAACCATATATATTAATATGACTGTATAATATCCACCGCAACATTGAAAGAGATTGCGGTGAATTTTATTAATAGACATAACCTCTATACCTCTGCATTGAACGAACTGTGGGAACGGGAACATTCAGGATTGAAGCACGTTCATAAATGTTTATTGAAAAATCTTCAAACAGGCCATTCACTACCAAAGACACCAATATTTGGAATAATCCATTATAGTTTGAATGACTGGTCCCTTACTCTCTTTCCAGTTATTTTATAGCTCTTCAAATCCAGGCATTTGATACAAATATCATTGGATACAGCATTTGTTACAAATAGACCTTGCCACATTAACATCTGATTTAACAGGACCCTCTATGGAAGTATATGTCAGCAACACTACTTTTACCAACTAAAAATAAGGGTGCTTTTACATCAAATACCTCCTTATGTAGGTGACTTATACATTAACCCTACAATATGACCCAGTGGTCTGTTCAATGATAAGTACTGATGCTGACAGATTACACTTATTAATTCAAGGACTGTGGCATTTTGCTGGAATTTTGTTTGAAGGTTGTAATTTATACAAGACTTGTAACAGCAAGGACAGACTGTATAGAGTGGAGTCCACACATACCACCTATAGTCTACCTCTTTTGTGTGGCCACAATCGATACACTTGGTCCACTATAAGCAAAATAACTGACTTTGTGATATATATATTTTTATATTTTTTATATATATTTTTATATTTTTATATATTCTTAATAAATTTCTCAGCGCAGTTACATATAGTAGAGTGCCCGTATTTATTTATCTTCCAATATTATTTGTTCTGTGGTCTGTGGGGTACTACTATACGGAGGCACCACGCACCATTTTGTGACATCAGAGAGCCACCTGTATATTACATTTGAATTATGGATGATGTTAATCTTAGGTCACTAACTGAATGGAGAGCATGAGTAGGTTGGCAGATAGAAATGAGGGAGGAGATGTATGGAGATGCAGCACTGTGGAGAGTTTTGTGGGTGAGGGTGAGAAATTTGAACTGTATTCTGTGGTGGATGGGCAACCCGTGAAGTGACTGGAACAGGCTAATAGCATCAGTATAGTGCGTGGATAGATAGATGTGTCTGGCTGCAGCGTTTGGGACATACTGTATTGAGTGGCAGTAGTCAAGAAGTCAAGAATGAATCAAACCAACAAGAGTTTTTGTTGTTTCCACCATAAGTAAAGGGTGGAATCCAGAGATATTCTTGAGGTGCAGATGACAAGAGTGAGCAAGTGATCGGAAATGGGGAACAAAGGAAAGATCCAAGACAAACATATCCCAAAGACAGCGGCCATGTTGCCTAGGAATCATGATAGTGCCACAGACCAAAATTGAAACATTAAGTTTAGGTGGGTTAGTAGATGGAGGAAAGACAAGAAGTTCAGCTTAGAAGTTCAGTTTTAGAGACAGAGAGGACATGATGTTGGAGACAGCTGCCAGACAATTACTGATGTTTTGGAGTAAAGCAGGGTTGATGTCAAGGGATAAAGTGTTAAGTTGGGTGTCGTCAGCATAGAGATGCTATTGAAAGCCAACTCTACCTGTCTGGGGACTGTGCAGAAGGAGAAAAGTAGAGGACCTAGGACTTAACCCTAAGGAACACCGGCATCAAGAGGAAGAGAAGAAGAAGAATAGCCAGCGAATGATACACTAAAGGAGTGGCAAGAGAAATATGAAGAGAACCAGGTGAGAGCAGTTCCCTTTAGGCCAATTGAGTGGAACATGGTGAGGAGGAGTTTGTGGTCTATCGTATCAAACACTGCAGAGAGATCCAGAAGAATCAGCAGAAAATTATTGCCATTCCTTTTTCCTGTCAGGAGATTGTTAAACGCTTTATTAAAGGCAGTTTCTGTAGAGTAGAGAGGGTGAAAGATTGTAAAGGGTCAAAAAGAGAGCTTGCAGAAAGATAGCTTATCTAATGAGAGTAGACGATGTTCAAGGAGTTTAGAGATGAAGGGGAGGTTAGAAACAGGTCAGTAGTTAGCTGCACAGATTGGATCAAGAGATGTTTTTTTTTAGTAGTGGGGTTATAACAGAATTAAAGAGGACAGAAAGATACCAGGATATAGAGAGAGGTTAAATATTGTAGTGAGGAGTGTGATGATAGCTGGGGAGAGGGATTGAAGAAGATGTGAGGGAATAGGTTCACCGCTGCAGGTCATGGGTCGAGGAGACGAGAGAAGCCTGGAGACTTCTTCATCTGTTTATGGTCAAAAGAGGAGAGAGCACATGTTGAAGTGTGTTGGGGGGGGGAGGATTGAAGTTGGCTGGGGACTGGGAAATGATTTCCTTCTGGATATTGCCAATCGTATCCCTGAAGTAAGTGGCTTTGTCATCAGAGCAAAGTTCAGTGACTGGTTCTGGAACTTTAGGACTTAGAAGGGAATGAAAAGTGTCAAAGAGTGATTTTGGGTCATTTGAGAGTGAGGCGATGAGAGAGGTAAAGTACTTCTGTTTGGCAATGTTGAGGGCTGGATCCTATATTTTAAGCAGAAATTTATAATGGAAAATATTCGCGATTTTCTCCATAAACATTTTGCACATCTGAAGCAGTGCTGGAGAAAACGTGTTTCCGTGTCGGGAGGGTCGGATTGATACTGGAGTTATTTAATCTAGGATGGTTTTGAGGGTATGGTTGCAATGTTTGGCAGCCAGGTCTAGACAGGAGAGGGAAGAGATTGGGGTAAGAGCTAACTGTAGGGTGTCCATAAGTTGTTGGTAGTTAGTGGTGTGTAGGTTTTTATAAGTATGAAAAGTAGTCATGAGAAGAGTGAGAGGTATTAATGGTAAATAAAAGAAGACTGTGTTCAGAAAGTGGGAAGGATGAGTTACTAAAGTTTGAGACTGAGCAGTGACAGAAGAAGACTAGATCAAGTGTATTGCCCTGTTCATGTGTGGCAGAGTAAATCAGTTGTGATAGGCTAACAGAAAGAAAATGAGAGGCTAATGGAAAGGTAGGATCATCAATGGGGATATTAAAATCACCCATAATAAGAGTTGGTGATGCAGAAGATAGGAAGTGAGGAAGCCAGGTGGCAAAGTGATCCAGGAATTGGTGGGGGGAGCTTGGGGGATGATAGAAGACTGCAACTCGCAGGATGAATGGGCAGAAGAATCTGATAGTATGGATTTCAAAATAGTGGTATGTGAGAGTGGCTACAGGGGGGATGACCTGAAACTTGCACAGTGGAGAAAGTAATATGCTGACTCCTCCACCATGTCTGTCATCTGGTCTGGGAGTACGGGAGAAGTGGAGTCCACCATAAGATAAGGTGGCAAGGGAAGCAGTGTCAGAATGTTGAATCCAGGTTTCTGTAAGGGCCAGCCATTTTAGAGATTGTGAGAGAAAAAATTCTTAGCTTGTGAGGAGTTTGTTACAAACCGACCATGCATTCCAGAGTGCACAGTTAAAAGAGACTGGAGAAGATGTACAGAGAATATTAATAAGATTTTGGGGGTTTCTATGTGTGGCAGATGAGAAGCTGAAGTAGGCAATAGATGGAGGTCAAGGGTTTGGTGAAATATCCCCTACAGCAAGTAACAGGAGACCAGAGAGACACAGCAAGTGGCTGAATGATTTGTATGGGTGTTTTTTATGCTGCACCATGGAGGAAGATGGGTCAGGGTGATGTTTGAGGTTAAAAAGTGTATGTGAACTGAACATGGGCGAGGGAAGGATGGAGGGACTGATGTGGAGGAAAAGGACAGAGGTTGGAAGTTACGGATGATTTCGAAAAAACTGAGTGAAACAATATTGTAACATACCTGTGCTGTGTTTAAGTTTTTTTGAATAGTACACATACTGTAGCATCTCCGCCTCCTGCCCAACTGCCATGAATAACTGCCAGGCCCTTAGGCAATATGGCGCTTTGACAAAAATGGTGCTTTGTGGCTTCTGCTGACCCCTACACGTGCTTCCATCTAGGCTGTGTCTACATTCATAGGGAGTGTGATCATACAACTAAGGATAATTTAGCTCATTGTTAAATTAATCACTTAAAGAAGACACATGAGAATAGATGCTATGTGTAGGTAAACAAACAGAGCTAAGGATCTGGATGGACTGTAAAATCACTACAGATCACAAACATTACAACAGTCACATAAATCACATCAGGTCAATTGGGAGAACATCTAAAGTACTAAACACAATGATACCACACTTGTAGAAAATAGTATACATGGATGAATATGCAGGATTATATACCAGGGAAGATGGAAGCTGCACAATTAGACTTGGGGAAAGCTGGGTGGATCAGTTTGGCCCAAATGCAATACAGACCTACCTGTGTGAAGATAGGAGAGGAGCATTCTATACAACTGCCATGATTAACTAGCAGGTGATTAGGCAACATGGCGTTTTGGCGTAGATCGTGTTTTTAGGCTCGTGCAGTACTATCCTTGCCCATAATGGGGACAATAATAGGACATGTTCTATTTTTTTGCAGAACAGAAATACAGACATACGAAAACGGAATGCACATGGAGTACCTTCGTTTTTTTTTTTGCGGACACATTGAAAAAAAAAAAGGAACGGACGCGGAATGAAAATACGTTCGTGTGCATGAGGCCTTAGAAATAGCACCCCTCTCTCACCCCTAAAACATTAGGGGTGGGGGTCTACTGCTGAGATGACCATCTAAAACATTAAGGGTGAGGGTCTGCTGCTGAGCTAACTCTCTAAAACATAAGGGGCAAGTGCCTGCTGCTGAGCTGAGCATCTAAAACATTAGGGGTGAGGGCATGCTGCTGAGCTGACCATCTAAAACATTAGGGGCGAGTGTCTGCTGCTGATCTGACCATGGAAAAAATTATGGGCGAGTGCCTGTTGCTAAGCTGACCATCGAAAAAGTTATGGTTGAGGGCCTGCTGCTGAGCTGACCCACGAAAAAATTAGGAGCGAGGGCAGCCTAATAAGCATGTTGATATGATTGAGGAGGACGAGAAAAGGAAGATTGAACCATATACCCTTTTTTGTGATGGAAGGGGTGCATGGGAATACAGTGTATTCAATACACCATAAAAGCCACATTTAAAGTGCCTTTATGTTCAGCTGCTTTCCTCTGGTGGAGTAGAGAAGTCAGGGGCAATCAAGGCCTTTGTTAATTTTTATAAGAGTCAACCTGTCAGCATTTTCAGTTGACAGGTGGATGTGCTTATCAGTTATTATGCCTCCAGCAGCACTAAATATCCGCTCTGACAAAAAGCTGGCGGCAGGGTAGACCAGCACCTCCAAGGCGTAGAGCGTCAATTCGTGCCACATGTCCAGCTTGGACATCCAATAGTTGTAAGGCACAGAGGGATAATTGAGGATGCAGACACGGTCTGCTACGTACTCCTTCACCATCTTCCAAACTTTTTCCCTCCTTGTGACAGTAGGCCGCACATCAGGGTGAGGGTGCTGGCGAGTGGAGAGAGAGAACAACCAGTAATCGGTGTTGGCCAAAATGCATATAATGCAAGGGTCACGGGAAAGGCAGCATAACATAAAGTCAGCCATGTGTGCCAGAGTCCCAACAGACAAGACTTTGCTGTCCTCATCAGGAGGATGACTCTCAATCTCCTCATCCTCTTCCTTCTCTTCTGCCCATCCACGCTGAACAGATGGACAAAACCTGCTATGGGTACTACCCTCTGTAGCGGAGGCAACTGTCTACTGCTCCACCTCCTCATCATCATCCAATTTGCGCTAAGAAGATGAAATGAGGGTGGTCTTGCTATCAACCTGTGTACTCTCTTCCTGCATTTCCACCTCTTCCATATGCAAAGCGTCCGCCTCCATTGTGAGCAGGGGATGGTTACACAGATAATAGCGGCAATCGCCGCTCACCATCTGTGTTGATTCTTTAAGTTGCGTAAAACCTCGTGGCTATAGATGACTTTCGGAAATGGGCACACACGCGTTGCACCTTTACCAATAGCTCAGGAAAATTGGGGTAGGTTTTGACAAACTGCTGAACCACTAAGTTTAACACGTGGGCTAGGCATGGTATGTGTGTGAGCTTGCCGAGCAACAAAGCCGCCACCAAGTTACAGCCATTATGAGACACAACCATGCTTGGCTGTAGGTTGAGTGGCAAGAGCCACAGCTCAGTCTGGTCCCTTATACCCTGCCACAGCTCTGCGGCGGTGTGCTGTTTGTCACCTAAGCAAATACATTTCAGCACGTGGAGGAGGAGAAAGGGGGATTGCAACCACTAATGTAGGTGGTGACGGAAATCCTGAGGGAAGTAGGAACCGCAATCTTTGTCGTTGGTACCACCTGTGCCATCAAAGGGTATGACTCACTCCCGGCCTCCACAACTTTCACCCAGTGTGCCAGGGAAATGTAGCATCCCTGGCCACAAGCACTTGGCCATGTGTCAGTTGTTAAGTGGACTTTCCCAATAACTACATTGGTCAGGGCACTGGTGATGTTACAGGACACATGCTAGTGTAAGGCAGGGATGGCACACCAGGCAAAATAGTGGCGGCTGGGGACTGAGTAACGAGGGACGGCCGTCGCCATCAGGTGGCGGAAAGCATCAGTGTCCACAAGCCGAAATGGCAACATTTCCAGGGCCAGCAATTTGGAAAGGTGCGCATTTAATACTATGGCCTGTGGGTGGGTGGCTGGGTATTTGTGCTTTTGTTTAAAGGCCTGGGGTATGGACATCTTTACGCTGTGCAGGGACACAGAAGTGGATGTGCTAGCTTATGGTGCTTGCGAAAGTGCAGGTACAGGGCAGGAGGCATCCGGGCCTGCATCTTGGACAGGGTATTGGCCAGCACGTAATACAGGGGAAGAGGAGGCAGTGGTGTGACCCGCTGATACTTATTGTGGACCCAGGCGTCCGTCCCACCTATTAGGGTTCTTTGATGCCATGTGGCGGATCATGCTGGTGGTGGTGTGGTTGTTAGTGTTCACGCTCCTGCTCATTTTGGCATGGCACAGGTTGCAAATGATAATTCTTTTATCGTCAGCACTTTCATCAATAAAGCACCAGACTGCGGAACACCTACCCACCCTTGGCAAAGGAGATTTCCTCAAGGGGGTGCTCCGGGGAACAGTTGCGGGCCTGGTTGTTGTGGCCCGCCTTCTCCCTTTTGCCACCACACTGCCTCTTCCAGCCTGTTGCGGTGCTGCAGATCCCTCACCCTCTGTACTGCTGTCCTCGCTCGGCTTGCCACTTTCCCAGGTTGGGTCAGTGGTTTCATCATCCACCACCTCCTCTTCCACTTCCTCACTCTGGTCATCCTCGTGACTTGTTGACCTAAGAACAACCTCACTTATTGACAACTGTGTCTTATCCTCATCATCAACCTCTTGTGACACTAATTGCGGTTGACTTATTGGCAACTGTGTCTCATCATCATCATCCACCACATGAAACACTAATTGCCATTCCCTACTGCCATCTTCTTTTGACTAGATGCTTAAGAGTTTGGAAATCAGGGCACAAGATCTCAACATATCCCTCTTCAGGCCCAAATTAAGGAATGGTGATGAAAAGAGCTCCTTAGAATGTCCGAGTGTGGGATCACTTGTTTCCATGGTGGGAGTAAGGAGGATCAGGGTGAGGATTCAGTTGACCAGACTCTTGGCTACTAAAACTGGACTTTGTGGAAGACAGGGTGGTGCTTAACCGACTGGAAGCATTATCTGCTGCAATCCAACCGAGAACCTGCTCCGTACTCGTCTGACTTTAAGAGTGGTCTTCTGCGCCGCCCTGCAAACTGGGACATGAAGCTAGGTATCGTGGATGAGTGTGTTTCTTGTGCTCTGCCAGCAGGCACAGTTTCACTGTGCCCAGGGCCACAGCCTCTTGCGTGCTCCATCAGCAGCATGGCCACTTCCCCGTCCCTTACTGCTCTCCTTCATCATATTAAATGGTATATATGCTTGCAAGTATGTCACACATACAGTAGCGCAGTTTTTTTAAGTCTATGCACAAATAAATTACAGTCAATGTCACAGATATTTGGGATGTGGGAACGTTATACAGGAGATGTAGCACAGGTAATTTAACTGTCCGCAGCAGACACCGTCTACGGAAAAAGTACACTGGATGTCACAGATATTTTTAGTATGCGCACACGTTAAACAGGAGATGTAGCACAGATAATGTCACTGTCCTCAGCGTGTATGGAAAAAGTACACTGGATGTCACAGATATTTTTAGTATGCGCACACGTTAAACAGGAGATGTAGCGCAAGTAATCTCGCTGTCCGGAACGTCTATGGAAAAAGTACACTGGATGTGACAGATATTTTTCGTATGCGCACACGTTATACAGGAGATGTAGCGCAGATAATGTCGCTGTCTGCAGCGTCTACGGAAAAAGTACACTGGATTTCACAGATATTTTTAGGATGCGCAAACGTTATACAGGAGATGTAGCGCAGGTAATGTCACTGTCCGCAGCGGACAACATCTACGTAAAAAGTACACTGGATGTCACAGATATTTTTAGGCTGCGCACACTTTACACAGGAGATGTCGCGCCCATAATGTCGCGATCTTCAGTAGCCAAACATCGTGTGCTATGTAGCGCAGGTTGCGCAAAAAATATATATTGCTGCTAGATACAACAATAGTCCTTAAAATGATTTTTAGGTCTCTAACAATTGCACGCAATTTAGCGCAAGTTTTGCTAATAATATATATTGCTGCCAGACACAACAATAGTTCTTAAAAGGACTTTTGGGTCTTTAACATCAACCCTGCCTAACAAAAAAAATTCAATTCAATTCCCTACACTATCTGTCCCTTCTACAGCACAGCTCTCCCTGACTAAGACTGAGCCGAACACATGTCATCGGGTGCTTTCCAGCCAATTACTGTAATGCCAGTAACCAACATGGCTACAGCATTACAGTGAGCCAGTACTTACCTTCATGTTTATTGGCTGCGTAGCAGCCAACAAACGTGCAGGGAGAAGACTCGAGCATCATGCTCGAGCACACGTGGTATTCGAGCTGATATGGTGTTCGGCCGAGCATACTCGCTCAACACGTTGAAAACACATAATTGTGATGGAACATTTGGAGAAAATCCGCTCATTCCACAACTCCACCTTTACTTAATTAGATGCCCAAGAGTTGGAAAATCCACCAATCAGGCATTGGCGCCATATTTATTTGATATTTCATCAATGTTTATGGGAGAAAAAGCCCTTATGATATTGCTAAGCCAGTGTTCTTCCTAAAAAGATATAAGAATATATTGGTACACTTTACCATCTACTATATTTATCCACAGAAGACACCACCACCACTCAGTTGTCATGCATTATGTGAGAAGAGTACACCTGGATAATTCTCCAGTATGAGAACCCAAACAGAAATTCAAGGGGTTGATAGGATTGTGCTGTAAATTGTTAATAATAGTAAATGTTTGAAGTTTTAGCCAAGCTTTTTATCTTTCTGAGCGCTTGACAACTTTTACTTGGATTGATTGTCGATCATATACATAAACAAGCATTAACTTTGCTAACGCGTCCCTTGATTTTAGACAGTCATTCTCTCAGGGTTAATCCTCGCAGGAGTTTGGCAGAATCTTTGGGGAAGATCTCAAACTGTACAGGCAGGAGGCAACTTCTTTCAGTTTGGCTGCTCAGGCCAAACTCCCTGGCTGATTTAATTAACCACTTAACAACTCCTTCAGAGAAGAGGTCAAGCTTTCCTCCCTCTGAGTAGGGCACAATAAACTAAATAGTGCTTGCTATCCAGTAAATAGAAGGAAGCTGCAGCACTCACCACTGTAAAGTCTCCATTTCTCAATTAATCCACAAAACTGGTAAAATTGAGATGCAAAAGATGCGGTAGAGGCAACGGCTCTGAATGCTACACTGCAAAGCACCACCAGACTATTTGTACACGGCCTCGCTCTGTCCGGAAATATAAGACTGCCGAACTTCATTAAGGTGGTGCCGACTTTTTTATATTTTTATATTCATTTTTTTATTGCTACCTAGAGAAGAGCGAATTTCTCAAAAATTCGATTCAGCCGGTTCGCCGAATTTCTCAGAAAAATTTGGTTCGATCCCAATTTATTTGTGGCGAATCATATTAAGAAATGGCTATTTCCTGACTGCAGAGAGCCTTTATAGTGGTGTAGAACACTGTGCCCTGCAGTAACATGCATAGGGAGTCTGCTGTGGTAGTGAAACAATACTGTGAGTCCGTATGACATGTAGATGACAGGCGTCGCTCTTAGAGTCACTGCATATTTCACTTATTAGGGCAGCCTTACAGGTCAATGTTAGCGTCAAGACTAATAAACACCACTAATAAACACCAAAAAGGGCTTTACTTTTCTCACTTCACCACACAACGGCAAATCGTTTTTTTTTGTTCCACTAATACATGCCAAAAAGGTCTTTTGAACATATAACTGCCCCGCAGAACTGCAAATAATATATATATTTTTTTGCCACTAATACACCCCAAAAAGGGCTTTAGAACATATAACTGCACTGCTCAACTTAAAAAAAAAATAATGTTAAAGTATTTTCTATCACTGTCCCTAGCGCCTGCTGACGTTTCTCCCTGCACTAGTACACTGGAAAATGGCTGACTCCAAGATGTTTGAGGCTATTTATAGGGCTGTGACGTCACAGGGCTGGCTGCTGATTGGCTGAATGCATGGAATTGTGATTGTTCTCTCATTCCCAGAGTTCCTCTCTCCATGTCCTCACACGTGCAGCAGCCATTTTGGGAAAAATGCGATTCGTTACCACGAAGCGTGAGGAAATTCTGAGTTGGTGCGAATGAAATTTTTCCTTAAATTCGGATCAAATTCCACTTGACAACTTCAATTCGCTCATCTCTAGTGCTATCCGTACACAGCTCTCGGGATCACATCAAAGATCAGGAAAAACAGATTATCCCAATTAGAAAATATTAAGCATTTGCAGGTGTCCTCTGGGTGCGCCTACAGGCTGACTGTGGACATTGAGAATACAAAGTAATATTACAAAAAAAAAATATGATTTGCAAAATACTGTACATTGACTGTTCAGAGATACTTATAGTAGCAAGTTTTCCAAAAACAACTGAAGCCTAGCAATGAGTAATGATTTCTTGGAAGCCAAGAAAATTAATAAAATGTAAAGAAAACATAATAGCACACCAACCTCTGTATCTATTAGTAGTTTGATTATTTGTGTGCTTCCTGTCCCAGGGTGCTGAATCAGTAATGCCTGGATAGAAAAATAAAATCACACCTTCCCACTCACAGAACAGACTGTTCCCTTGAAAAACAAAGTTTTTTGATCAAAAGAGCTAATATTTAGAATCTAAAAAAGACATAAAACCTTAACCATAGCTAAGAGAATAATTATGACATCTAGAAGAAGCTGTGGCTCTTATTCCCATCCACCTGCCACTGAAACACAATAGTAATCAGTTCCCAATGATTGGCCTATGGAAGTGACAACAAAATAATCACATTTGCATAATTATGTTTATGTTTTTGTTGATAATATGTAAACAATTCCTTTTAATTGGCCCTGACATTAATTTCATATGCAGAAATAGAGAATTAATTAGGCCTTTGACGATTTATTAGTCATCCATATTACTACATGTGGCTTCTTTCCATTTCATTTTCCTACTGCAACATTGAGACAGTTTAGGAATTTATGAAATCATTGCCGTTGTGGAGGTTTTTAAACGTTCATTCACCTTTAGTGTTGGTTAAACTGCAGTCTACAATGTTTTAACATGTAAGTCTAAAAGAGCAAAGCACAATAAGCCCTTTACCTTCCAAATAGTACAAGATACTATAAATCCTTTCCATAAAACCACCTCTTTGAGAAGACTGTAAAAAATGCTTAGTCGCACACTGCCTTAATGAAGAGATTCCTTGGAGTCAGGTTCCCACCTCGTTGGATAATATTAAACCAACTCCAGGAAAAATTGTTGAGATTTGTGTGTTTTCTCTTAGAATATTAGTTTCAGACATTCAAGGCTTTTCTCAAACTGGGACTACTGGTGAGAAAAGAGATAAGATAGATGTGCGTCTGCACTGTAGTATATGAGCCTCCCTTAAGAATAATGCAGATTGATGTATCTGCATATGAACCCTCTTTTTTGAGAGGACAATCCCTTTCCTGTTTTACTGGAATTTTGGGTGGCCATTTTGAAAATGATAAATTTTATTAAATTTCAGTCCGTGAGCGCTAAGAAGCGTCTCATGAGTGTTAAAATGCATAAAGATTTTATAGATTTCCTATTCACATGGTTTAGACTGGTGTAACAAAATGGTCTTGAAGATGAAAGAAGGAGAAATCCAGCTAGTCCATTATAGTAAAATCTAAGGGATACGGTTTGGCGCATCATCCAGCAGGATGTGCCACAGACTTAGGCCTCTTGCACACGACAGTATTTTGCAGACCGTATACTGGCCGTTTTTTCAGTTCAGTATACTGACAGTATACTGAACCATTCACTTCAATGGGACCGCAAAAAATACTGAAGTGTCTCCGTATGCCTTCCGTTTCCATTTTTCCGTTTCGTTTAAATATAGAACATGTCCTATTCTTGTCCGCAAATCACGTTCAGTGGCTCCATTCAAGTCAATGGGTCCGCAAAAAAAAACGGAAAGCATACGGAAGTGCATCCGAATGTCTTCCGTATCCGTTCTGTTTTTTGCGGAACCATCTATTGAAAATTTTAAGACCAGACCAATTTTTTCTATGTTATTACTGTATACTGTATATGCCATACGGAAAAACGGAACCGAAAAACGGAACCGAAAAACGGAACCGAAACGGAAGCAAAAAACGGAAAAACGGATCCGAAAAAAACGGACCGAAAAACACTGAAAAAGCCATACGGTCGTGTGCAAGAGGCCTTAAACCTAAACTGGCCATCTTGCTGCTGTAGATTAAGCCTTTTTTCCAAGCCGAAAAATGGCATGGAAAATGAGAACTGTGTCTGGCCTGCCAGCCCACCCGATTTCCTGCCCACGTCATGTCCCTTTTTCTCATCACTGTGGTGTAAGTGGAGACTTGCAACACCTTTAACCACTACTGGACCGCCTAATCCACGGATGCGTCCTGCGGGCGGTCCTGTAGTTCTGATATGACGCATCGGCGCGTCATCTCGCGAGACGCGCGTCTCAGTAGTTTAACTACAGCCTGCCAGCGATGATCCATCGCTGGCAGGCTGTAGATGCTAAATAAAAAGCATCAAAGATGTATACCAGATGCTGTTTTGTGAACAGCGTCTGATATACCTGCTACCTGGTCCTCTGGTGGTCCCATTTACTGGGATCGACCACCAGAGGACCAGGTATCTATGTAAAGTTGCACCAAACACTACACTAACCCCTCCCCCCAACCCCCCTCACTTATTAACCCCTTGATCACCCCATCTAGACCCCTTGATCACCCCCCTGTCACTGGTCACCCCCCTTGTAAGGCTCTATTCAGACGTCATATGTGTTTTGCGGATCCTATATGTGTTTTGCGGATCCACGGATCTGCAGATCTGCAGATCCTCAAAACACGGACGCCGGCAATGTGCTTTCCGCATTTTGCAGATCCACACATTGCCATAACTATATAGAAAATGCTTTTTCTTGTCCACAATTGCGGACAAGAATAGGACATGTTCTATATTTTTTTGGCGGAACGGAAGTGCAGACCCGGAAGCGCGGATCCGTAATTCCGGATCCGAGCGGGACAAAGTCTGTCCCCATAGAAATGAATGGGTCCGCAATTCCGTTCCGCAAACAGAATTGCGGACGTGTGAATGGGGCATAAGGGTCCCTTATTACCACCAGTTAGTTAGCTACTTGTTAGGTAGTTAGCGCCCAGCCCACCGCACTGCAGTCACTGATTTTGGCACAGATTTTTTCATCCACGATGATCGATGCGAATGAAAAAATCTGTGTCGTTCATTTTTTTTTTTTTTTCAGCCCAGAGGCTGAACGGAAAAAAAAAATCTCATTACCCGTATGCTCCATATAAGGAGAATCGCAGAAACTCCTAATGCTGGCCATACGTGTAATGATTGCGGAGACCCTCAAATGCCAGAGCAGTACAAAAACCTCACATGTGACCCCATTTTAGAAAGAAGACACCCCAAGGTATTCCGTGAGGGGTATGGTGAGTTCATGTAAAAATTTTTTTTTTGTCACAAGTTAGTGGAATATGAGACTTTGTAAAAAAAATATATATATATATATCAATTTCCGCTAACTTGTGCCAAAAATTTTTTTATGTGAACTCGCCATGCCCTCACAGAATACCTTAGGTGTCTTCTTCCAAAATGGGGTCACTTGTGGGTATTTATACTGCCCTGGCATTTTAGGGTCCTAAAGCGTGAGAATCCAAATGCGTAAAATGCCCTGTGAAATCCTAAAGGTACTCATGGGAATTAGGGCCCCTTTGCGCATCTTGGCTGCAAAAATGTGGCACACATGTGGTATCGCCGTACTCAGGAGAAGTAGGGAAATGTGTTCTGGGGTGTATTTTTATATATACCCATACTTTGTGTGAAAAATATCGCTGTAAACGACAACTTTTTACATTTTTTTATTCAAAGTTGTCAATTTACAGAGATATTTCTCTCACCCAGCATGGGTATATGTAAAAATACACCACAAAACACATTGCCCTACTTCTCCTGAGTACAGCAATACCACATGAGTGACACTTTTTTGCAGCCAAGATGCGCAAAGGGGCCCAAATTCCAATGAGTACCTTTTAGGAGGGCATTTTTACGCATTTTTCTTCCCACGCTGTAGGGCCCCTAAAATGCCAGGGCAGTATAAATACCCCACATGTGACCCCATTTTGGAAAGAAGACAGCCCAAGGTATTCGCTGAGGGGCATAGTGAGTCCATGAAAAATTTAACTTTTAGTCAAAAGTTAGCGGAAAGGGAGACTTTGTGAGAAAAAATAATAAAAAATCTATTTACGCTAACTTGTGCCAAAAAATCAATCTTCTATGAACTCGCCATGCCCCTCATGGAATACCTTGGGTGTCTTCTTTCCAAAATGGGGTCACATGTGTATTTATACTGTCCTGGCATTTTAGGGGCCCTACAGCGTGAGAAGAAAAATGCGTAAAAATGCCCTCCTAAAAGGTACTCATTGGAATTTGGGCCCCTTTGCGCATCTTGGCTACAAAAAAGTGTCACTCATGTGGTATCACCGTACTCAGGAGAAGTAGGGCAATGTGTTTTGGGTTGTATTTTTACATATACCCATGCTGGGTGAGAGAAATATCTCTGTAAATTGACAACTTTGAAAAAAAAAATGTAAAAACTTGTCGTTTACAGCGATATTTCTCTCACCCAGCATGGGTATATGTAAAAATACACCCCAAAACACATTGCCCTACTTCTCCTGAGTACAGCAATACCACATGTGTGACACTTTTGCAGCCAAGATGGGCAAAGGGGCCCTAAAACCAATGAGTACCTTTAGGATTTCACAGGGCATTTTTACGCATTTGGATTCTCACGCTTTAGGGCCCTTAAAATGCCAGGGTAGTATAAATACCCCACAAGTGACCCCATTTTGGAAAGAAAACACCCCAAGGTATTCTGTGAGGGGCATGGCGAGTTCACAGAATTTTTATTTTTTGGCACAAGTTAGCGGAAATAGATATATATATATATATTTTATTTTGTTTTTTATAAAGTCTCATATTCCACTAACTTGTGACAAAAAATAAAATTTTACATGAACTCACCATACCCCTCACGGAATACTTTGGGGTGTCTTCTTTCCAAAATGGGGTCACATGTGGGGTATTTATACTGCCCTGGCATTTTAGGGGCCCCTAAAGCGTGAGAAGAAGTCTGGAATCCAAATGCGTAAAAATGCCCTGTGAAATCTAAAGGTACTCATTGAATTTGGGCCTTTGCTCAGGCTGCAAAAGTGTCAAACATGTGTATTCCGTGCTCGGGAGAAGTAGGCAATGTGTTTGGGGTGTATTTTTATATACCCATGTTGGAGAGAAATATCTCTGTAAACGACAACTTTTTAAATTCTTTTATACAAAGTTGTCAGTTTACAGAGATATTTCTCTCACCCAACATGGGTATATGTAAAAATACACCCCAAAACACATTGCCCTACTTCTCCTGAGTACAGCGATACCACATGTGTGACACTTTTTTGCAGCCTGGGTGCGCAAAGGGGCCCAAATTCCAACGAGTACCCTTAGTTTTTACAGGGCTGTTCACAATTTAGCCCCGCCCAAAATGCCAGAACAGTAAACACGCCCCACAAATGACCCCATTTCGGAAAGTAGACACCCCAAGGTATTCACTGAGGGGCATAGTGAGTCCGTCTGAGATTTTTATTTTTTTTGCCAGAAGTTAGCAGAAATTAAAACTTTATTATATTTTTTTTCCCTCAGAAAGTGTAATTTTCTGCTAACTTGTGAAAAAAAATGAAATGATACATGAACTCACCATGCCCCTCCGCAAATAGTTTGGGGTGTCTTCTTTCTAAAATGGTGTCATTTGGGGGTATTTATACTATCCTGACATTCTAGCACCTGTAGAAACATGACAGGCGCTCAGAAAGTCAGAGCTGCTTCAAAATGCCGAAATTCACTTTTTTGCACCATAGTTTGTAAACGCTATAAATTTTACTCAAACCAATAAATATACAATTATTGGATTTTTTTTATCAAAGACATGTAGAACAATAAATTTAGAGAAAAATTTATATAGAAATTAAGTTTTTTTAAAAAAAATTTACAACAGAAAGTGAAAAATGTCATTTTTTTGCAAAAATGTCGTTAAATTTTTATTAATGGCAAAAAAAGTAAAAATGTCAGCAACAATGAGATACCACCAAATGAAAGCTCTATTAGTGAGAAGAAAAGGAGGTAAAATTCATTTGGGTGGTAAGTTGTATGGCCCAGCAATAAACTGTGAAATTAGTGTAGTGCAGAATTGTAAAAAGTGGCCTGGTCATTAAGGGTGTTTAAGCTAGGGGGGCTGAAGTGGTTATGCCACTTTTAGTGTGATGAATGTCCCTTTAAATTCTTTTAATCTATTGTACAAGCCACAGATAAAGTCTTTATGTTACAGTCTCTCTGTTATTCTAAAGGTGGCCATACATTTTAGATGTACATTAGATAAATCAGCATTTTTTGATGGGCTGACCATCCAACTAATGTCTATGAAGAATTTTGGGAAATATTTGTTCATCTGAAGGGAAACAATTTGCCTTTTCCCTATTGAAAATAAATTCATGCTCAGCCAAAGTGTGTACGTGTATGGATAATTTGTTAGGAAAAGCTGCCTGATGAATATTCAGCTGACAGCTATTGAGAATGTATTGTAGGCCAACGTAACACTTAGTCTTAGCTATAACTTGTCACTGCATCTGTTGGGAAACGGACCTGTGCAGCTGGCTATAGGTTTTCTTTAAAAAAAGGGCTCTCTTACTGTCTTTCATCTAGTCCCAAATGTCAACTCATAGACAGTAGTGTTGATCGAGCACCAAAGTGCACACTTTGCGATGTTCTGGTGCTCTACAGAGCACCCGAGCACAATGGAAGTCAATGGGAGAACCCGAGCATTAAACCAGGCACCCCCTGCTCTTAAGAGGAGAGGGTGTAAGGACTATAGTTCGTACAAACCATTAGAAAACGTGGTGTTAAACAGGCAGGATATGCTCAAACCTACATGCGGTTGTGCATATATATAGGGAAGCACATCCTGCACTTGTAGTCCGTTGCTGATGGCAATCAACAGCAAAAAAATGCATACAATGGAAGATGCCAGCAAAGGACTACAAGTACCACAATAACCATCCTACATAAGGTAACAACAGGACAGACAGGTGCACTCTGCGACAATACTAAACTAGGACTATAATTCGGCTTAGAAGTCCCTGCTCTGACTCCATATATAGCTATGTCCATATATGGAGTCAGTGCTTGGGGAAACCCAGTGTATTTAAATCTAATTTATCCTCTATTTCTGAAAAGTTTCTGCCAGGATTTGAACTCACAACATTGTACATTATAGGCAAGGACCTTATCTACTTGGCTATACAACTGAATGCTAGACTGTGTCACAAAAAACTCATATTAGTTTTTCTTTCTGATGTAGTATCTTACTGCATCAGAAAGAGAAACTACTATGAGGTTTTTCTGGCACAGTTTTGCATTCAGCTTTATAGCTGAGTGGATAAGGTTCTTCCCTCTAACGTAGAAGGTTGCGAGTTCAAATCCCAGCGGAACCTCTTCATAAATAGAGGATTAATTTATATATAATTTTTAATCATAATAAATATTATGGCTAAAACATCAGTAGTAGTTCCCCACATATTATGCATTCATATATCAGAAGTCTCTCACTCTCCCTCTCCCTCCCTCTCTCTCCCTCTCTCTCTCATCAATATTTTACAATCACTAAAAAAAAATATAAATTTAATCTGTAAAAAAGGTTTGTGCTGGGATTTGAACTCACAACCTTGTACATTAGAGGCAAGGACCCTATCCACTCAGCTGTAAAGCTGAATGCTAAACTATGCCAGAAAAAACTGCATTACACTTGAGCAGATGCGGTGTTCGGCCGAACTCCATGATGTGCAAAGCCTAGCGATGTTCGAGCCGAACTGGTGTTCGGCCGATCATGCTCGCTCATTAGACAGCTACAAGATATGGTGAACATAAAACTTTGTTGTTAGACATGTCCAACTTTGGGCTATTCAATATCCTATATACAGTATGTAGATGCCTACCAGCGTTATCTTCCAGAATTCTTTGGTTCCAGTCTTCCACATTCAGGGTTTTATGATCATTCTTGTCTATCTTGATCGTCATCCTTTTTCTCTTTAAAACTTAATTATTCTTTGCTCTAGTGTGAAGAAGATGAAGCTTGAGTTTGGTTATATTCAAGTCAACTTTAAGATTCACCTTGATCTGGTCTAATATCTATTTTAATATCTGCAGGAATCTCAAATTTTTCATCAAAACCAGAGGCATTGATACATTACACTTTATGCTTCTTGGCCACAAAAGCTATTCATCTATAATGAAACACAAGGACAGTCACAGCCGGGTAAAATGCTAATCATTGTGGTTTGTAGACACATCAAGTTTCCTTGACTACAATGCAGAAATCATTGCAAAGTCTTGAACCACACATTTCAAGTATTCCAAATGCTCAAAAATGACAAGTCAATGAATACATTCAGCGTGGACTATGTATGCAACACAATAAATAAGTTAATTGCTACCTAAGAGAGCAATTAGACAATAAGGCTTGAGAAGTAAAAAAGCACTGAAATTATATAGAGGGTTAATTAGGTAGGGAGTTAGCGGTTAATTTGCTGTTGTTACGAACGCCAAATAAATCATTAGCTCTGTGTTCACTGGAATTTGGGTTTCATGCCTGCATTTTGATATAACAGTATTGGGCAGGGTTACGCTCCCTCTTGCCTTCTTACTGTCTAAATGAAGAGCATAGAACAGTGTTGTGATACAGACATTAGTGCTATGATTAGCGGAATACACAATAATTACTTGCTATATTGTATTTGTATAATATGCTGTCACTGGAATACTCCTTTTTTAATTTCTCGTGGGCCTCGCAAGTTGTGCTTGAGAAAAAAAAAACTGTGTAAAGACTTAGATTCATCAAAAGCCAGAGGGTTAATGAAGCAAGATGCCTTTTAGATAATTAGCATATCATCACTGATTATATAGTGTTCAAAATAACTTGAGAATTGAAAGATATTTCAGACTCAGTAAGCATGAGGTTAGGAACTTGCTAGGAGAACATGCTATACTAACTTTCTTCTGTAGACACTGAGGTGGCAAGATACTCACGGGATACAAAACATTCAAAGTATTGGAGGTTCCTTCCATAAAGGAAGAAAATAAGCTGTTGATGTTGAGTTCAAATGATTGGCATGTAGACTATTTGAATAAATGACTTGTTTTTATTGTAGGTTTGCACTACTGGCTTCCAGCTATATCTTCTCTTCCCATTATGACTGAGGGGTAGAGTTGAGCAAACCGGTCAAGATTCCTTTCGGGTCCAGGTTCGCCGAATTTTTAAAAAAGTTAAGTACGGACCTGAATCGCTTTGGGCTGAACCAAAGTTGCTCTATTTGCCCTAAACATTGGTATATAACTCCCTCTAGCCTCCTAAGATTCATAATTTTTAGGAAAACTCTTTTCATTTTTTTTTATGAACTTTTCCCCCTCCCCCTTCCCAAACTCTGGAACACAATGACAGCAATTAGTAAATTATTATATGAGTGAAGCTGACATGCATAGCTGTGCATAAACACACATTTGACGGTATTCACATACAATGTGCTTAAAAAGACACCACACTGGCATGTGTCTCATGCTTCCAAAAATTGTCCCTGGGGGCAGATGATGTTTAAACAAACTGTGTTATAAGATTAAAAAAAAAAAATTAAAAAGTTGCTTGGTTGAACGTGGTGGTTGACATGTGACATTAGTGGCATCAGGCAGGCTGCAGCAGTATCTGCACAGAACCTGATGGTGGTTAGGCAGGCAGACAAACAGCAACAGTGGCAAGATGGGCTACCAGCAGCAAGGCAATGTGTATTCATAACAATCAGCCTGAGCTGTGAGAAAATTTTGGGATTTATTCAGTAATGATGAACATATGCTACTTAATGAAACTGAACTCCCCCCTCCCCAAAAAATATTTAAACTTCAACCGAGTGGAAACTGTATATACGTAAATGGATAATTGAGGCATTAGTGGCATGATGAATGCTGCAGCCCTACAGAACATGATGGTAGGCAGACAGACAGCAACAGTAGCAAGATGGGGCACTTCATCCGGAATTAGCCGTGAGCTTTGAGAAAATGTTGGCATTGATGCTGTAATCATGTATGTATGCTGCTTACAGAAATATAACGTCGCAAAAAAAAAAATTTACATTTGAACAGTGTGCAAACTGAATAAATGTAAATGGACAATTGAGGCTTAATGCTAAATTTCACCTTAATACACATAAATAGATTGCTGCCACAACGTGGGTATTGCTGCAGTAATCACATATATTGCTGCTTAATTAAATGGAATTTCCCCCAAAAAAATTTAAATTGCAACCGTGTGGAAACTAAAATACATGAACAGGCAACTGAGGCTCAATGCACAATTTCAGTTTAACATACACAGGTAACTTGCTGCCACACTGTCGGTACTGCTGCAGTAATTTTGCAAAGTTTGGACCCATCTTGGTTCGGTCCAGATTGATTCTCTTATGCTTACTGAAGGGGTTCTCTATCTATGGAAAACAATGTAAAGCTTCTAGGTGCCCATATACATTTAATAACTGTTGACAAATAGGTGTTTGGCAACAGCTTTCCTTCAGACTTTGAGATGAAAAGAATCCAGTACAGATGCAACCGAGAAAAAAATTGATGGTTAACACATTAAGTAAAAAGTGGCACAAAAAGGTTAACTAACTCTTTCAATGTATTTCAATGGCTTTTTTAACAATATAGCACAAGATAACACTGTGACATGTGTTATAAGAGTTATCAGAGTCAATTTTAGCTCGGCTACATCTGTATGTTGAAATTCAATATTCAAAGTCTCCCTATTATAGCCCTACACTATCTTAGTGCTGTACCTGCTGTAACTGTTGAAAACTAATATTTTTCAAATAAAGTCTTTCCTAATCACTTTTCCTAGCACTTGTAACATCTGTCCCTATACTCAGTTCACTGGAAAATGGAAGAATTATGTTTTTTATAGGGCTGTGACATCATAGGGGCTGGCTATCTTCTGATTGGCTGGCTGCACAGCATTATGGGTGATCCCTCGTTTCCGGACTTCTTACTTTTACTTTGTAACGTGCAGCAGCCATTTTGGGAAAAATCTGATTTGTTACCACAAAGCATGACGAAATTCAGATTCGTGACGAATCAAGAATAACATTTTTCCTGAAATTTGGATCGAATTCCACTTCGTCAACTTTGATTGTCTCAACACTAGAGACAATCACTGAAATTATGAAGACCTCAATAGAACCCTGAAGAACCAAACACAGGATTATTTACTCTAGACAATCGCCACTTAGATGATTACCAGGGGTCAATAATAACTTGATGGTCCTATAATAATGCTGTTTGGTTTTTTCAATAGCTAATTGTCATGCTGTTACACAGGATAGTTTTTTCAATAATCTTAGCTAATTTTGTAGATATTTAAGTCTAGACTGATCACTTTCCTCATCTCTATGAGCCTATAATTAATATTTGTTTCAGCTCTCCAAGTAGCCTGCACTTTCGTAACTTTCACTATTTTCTCTACTGATTCTGTAAGTCACTGCCTTTTACAGTCACGGTTGCAGTGAAGACATAATTTTAATGTATAATGTATAATGTATGAACTGGCTTCATCAAATATTCTTAATTAAATGGAAGACTATTAGTCATTGCAATATCTGCAATCAAGCATTATTTTTAATCAGAATTTTGAAAAGCTGGAACTCAATGATTTCATCTGTTATGTTTTTATAATTCTGAGACAACTGAGATTCTTTAGACTAGGACAAATTGTATTGTAAGAAATACGAAAAAAGCCAATAGAAATATATTAAAATCAAGCAAAATTGTATTTTAAAAGAAGTCTCACATAAATAAATGCAGTTTCATCTGTAGAGATTACAGTGCACACACGAGTGCTCATACGAATAACATGAAAATCATGTTAATCACTGAAAACCTGATTCTTTTAAAAACCTATTACTTTTGTTCCAGTGGTTAGCATTAGTGCCCTGCAGCACTAAGGTTCTAGGTTCGAATCCGACAACGGACAACATCTTCATATAGTTTGTATTTTTTTCCCGTGTTTGCATGGGCTTCCTCCAGGTTCTACCGTTTCCTTCCACAATCCAAAGACATAGTGATAGGGTAGATAGATTGTGAGTCCCATTGGGGACAGCCCAATGCTAATGTCTGTAAAGTGCTGCAGAATATAGTAGCACTATATAACTGCATATGATTAAAAAAAAATCTAATTGAAATTAATCTGTGATGGCATAGCAATAATTGCCTGGAATATCACGTATAGCCCATATAGGGTGGAAAACAGGTCAGGTAAAGAGTTGAGTTAGCATTTGCGGGGAAGGTGGAGCCTCATTAACCCTGCAATGTATATTCTTAGGACCAGGGCTATCCAGGGCTTTTGCCATCTGAACATTTATGCATAAAGGTTAGATAAGTGTAGGTCTCACCTCTAGGACCTACTTATATTTCAAAGACTGGGTCGCACCAGGAATAGAAAGCACACCTCTCATGCACAACATCCGCTCAATTTACTGCTATGAGACTAAAAATAGCAAAGTGAGCATGCTCAGCTGTTTTCAGAAGTCCAATAGCATTGAAGGAGGAGGAGGCTGCATGCTTATGGAAAACCCTTCATCCATCCTGTTCTTAAGATAGGAGTAGGTCCAAGAGGTGGGATCCACATTTATCAAACATTTATTAACCAGCAGGCGGGTTCATTTTAACATATTGATGATCACAGTGAAAAGTGTATCCTCCCTTCCCCATCTGGGCAGTAAACTTCAGTACATTGCAAAAAAAAAAAAAACAGACAGCAATTATGAATAGTGGTACAAAGTACTAAATAAACTCACACATAGGTGACAGGAACCAAAGAATCCATGACCCTGTCACAGATAGGTGACAGGGTCATGGATGGACAAGATGATCCAGCAATGGAGTAACTGGCAGATGTTTGATATACAAGTAGATAATGTAATAGATTAATGACATGGAACAGAAGTGGAGCAATACTGAACTAAACCTATCTGAAATCAATCCACCAAATAACAGTGAAACAAGTGGGACTATAATATATGTAAAAATATATTTAAATTAATGCATCTAACACTATGCTTGGCAACCAGAATAGAGTAAGGTCTGGATATATAAAAACTCAACAATCAGTAACTCCACCCCAATTAACCATGGCAGGTTAGGTGATATCCTAAACCAGATTTACATGCAAAGCAGTTGCATAGCAACTGCCTATAAAAGTCAGTAACTAGGTGAGCAGAATGCAAAAGGGAGATTCCTATTGTTTGAAACATTGCGAACCTAGACCCAGTCTATATTTCTATACAGCGCTTCATGTGAATGTATTATGACCCTTTGCCAAATGGAAGGAATGAGACTCATATAATATACCCTTGTTGGTTATCACTTTAATTCTTACTGCTATTAAAGGGATTTTATAAATTTTATCAGGCCCAATGATTCACCTTCAGAAATGCTCAGAGAAGCTGCAACTGGTATTACATACTTCCTGAAAATATAGTATTACATGATGGCTATTCAAATCATAACCCTTAATGTGGTTGTTTGACATTAAGAAGGCTCCCGAATGCCTCTAAATTTGATAAAATAATAATAAAAATAAATGTTATACTCACCTGAAAATCATAGTCCAAATTTAATCCTTTACCTGTCTGATAATCCAACTCAATTTTGCAAATACCTAAAAAAATAAGAATTTATCTCTTCTGTCCACTTTCTCATTAAATGGGTTTTCCAATAATGGGAAGTATTGGCCAATGGAGGGGATCAAATTAATAAAGGACCCAATGCTCACCTGATAATTTGTCGTTTCTGCCCCAGGATCATTACACTGGTTGTCCCCCACTGTCTTTGAATATATGGCTGCAGCGATGATGTGACCTTATGCCGAAGCTGAGGAATTTATCTAGTGAGTATAGTGTCTTTCACTATTTTATGGCATTCCCTCCCCCCTTTTTCCAGATCTGAAAAACCTCAAAAATACTGTAGCTGTACTATCAGCCCCAGCCACACTGTACATGTGCTACTTCTAGTAATAATAACATAACATAAAAAATTTGTCCCCTTTCCATTGTTCTGGTCTTACAATTGTAAAATTAAAACAGTTAATGAGGCCTCAACTCCCCTGGAATCCATACAATAATATTTCCTTATTTTGTAGTAATTATACCTAAGCTGGAAGCTACAAAGAATAACTCAATCATTTCCGCTCCATTACTTCTTTATTTCCCATTTTAAATTAAAAAGATATTTATTCGCTTTTATTTAATACACCGCCATGTGCTTGACAGTTCTACATTTCATCAATTTCCAGTTTTTCAGTTAACATAAAAAATTGGCTTAAATTTTTAAAGATGCTCTATTGTATCGTTAGACATTCTATTTTTTGTCTCTTTTAGTTTTTTATTAAAAACGGATTAATGGAAATAGGGTTTATCGGTAAACATAAGTGAATTTTTCAAAAAGACGATTTGGTTCGGTCCAAATTTATTTGCGGTGAATCTCGTTAAAAAAAATGCTATTTCAAGGTTTCAGAGTGTAGAACACTGTGCCTTGCAGTAACACGCATAGGGAGTCTGCTCTGGTAATGAAATCATACTGTGAGTTCATATGACAAGCAGATGACAGGCATTGCTCTTAGAATCACTACACACTTCACTTATTTGGGCAGTCACAGGGCCAAAACTGACAAAATAAGGCCTCTTGCACACGAACGTTTTTTTCCCCATTTACGTTCCGTTTTTTGCTTACCGTATAGGGAACCGTTCATTTTAATTGATCCGAAAAAAACTGAAGATACTCCGTATGCCTTCAGTTTCCGTATTTCTGTTTTTACATTCCGTTCAAAGATAGAACATGTCCTATTATTGTCCGCATAAAGGACAAGGATAGTCCTGTTCTATCAAGGGCCAGCTGTTCCGTTCCGCAAAAAACAGAATACATACGGACGTCATCCGTATTTCTTGCGGATCTGTTTTTTGCAGACCGCAAAATACTGAAAAAGCCATACAGTCGTGTGCAAGAAGCCTTACTCAAGTATAAACTCAGCCTTACAGGTCGATTTTAGCGCCAAGAAGAAGCGCACTCCGTTTACACCGTCGTCAGCTGGTTCCACATAGATGTCTAAAAAATCTGTTCTATTAAACATTGATACAAGTAGAGCCCCCCCCCCCCCGACAGAGTGGAGAGTGTGTCAGCAGTAAGTTTGTGTCGACGTCACTGATTATTTTGCTCTTCCTCTGATCCGTCAGAACAATAATCCACAAAAAACTGATCCTGTCACTTGGTCAGCATTTGCTCAAAAATCCATCAGTATTGCTTATGCCAAATAAAACAGGAGTGGATCCAAAACAGTGAATGGAATATTTGCATGTCTTAGATGTTTTCTACCCACTCCTGCTTTTGGCTACCAAATCACAAGCCAATTCTAATGGGACCATACAGGCCTTACAGGTGCTACACAGACAGGTTCCGTTGTGTGTCTCATTTTTCCTTCCTTCTGACAGATCCGAAGAAGGGTCAAAAAAATAATGATGTTAGCCAGGCCGAAAGGCAAAATAGTCCCCCAGTCATGAAGTGGGGAGGGTGGGAACAGCATGAGGAGTCCATATATGTGGCCCTAAGACATAGTGGTAAGGTGGAAGCAGCATGAGGAGGCCACAGAGTGGCACAATGACAGGGTGGAGGTGGCAGCAGCAGCATCAGGAGGCCACATAGTGGCACAATGACAGAGTGTGGAGGTGGCAGCAGCAGCATCAGGAGGAGGCCACAGAGTGGTACAATGACAGTGAGGAGGTGGTGGCAGCACCAGGAGGTCACAGAGTGGCAAAGTGACATAATGTGGAGATGGCAGCAGCATGAGGAGACCACACAGTGGCAAAATGACATAGTGTGGAGATGGCAGCAGCATGAGGGAACCACAGAGTGGCAATGTGACATAGTGTGGAGGTGACAGCAGCATGAGGAAACCACCGAGTGGAAAGGTGACATAGTGTGGAAATGGGTGGCAATACCAATACCCGCTAAATATGATGGGTGATACAAGGAGCACTTAGCATCAGATGTGTGGCATCAGGTGGATGGCAGCATCAGAATAGTATCTGAGAAAGGTAGCCAGAAGAAACCAGTCTCTTTTGTCAAAGTGTTGGTGTGGCACCATGGATGATCTAATCTGATGCATAAGGCATTGGTTCGTGGAAATCCTGGCTGATCCACTTCTGATTCATCTTGACAAAGGTCTGTCTCTCCACATTTTGGGTGGACAGTTGAGTAATGCCACACTATTGGCCGGGCAGAACAGCTTTTCTAGGGAAAACTCGGCTAGTTGCAGCCACAAATCCAGTTTGGCTGGACAGTAGTCCAGCGGATCTTCAATGTGGGTTGGCAGGGTGCTGTCCAAGTATGCCACCACCTTCTGGTTCAGGTCCTTCTCCAGGTCTAGCTGCTGCTTCTGCTTGTGAGTAGTTTCTTCACTAAGCAGGTGAAGAGAGCTGCTCATAAGCAACTGTAGATTCAGGCTGCTGCTGATGGAGCTGGTACTGCTCCTGACACCCCACCCCTCCCCAGCAGCCATGGCAGTGGAACGTGAGCACAAAGGGCCCCCCTGGTAAGACCTGCGAGAGGATGGAAGATGGTGCAGATAGACAGCGGCCAACTGACTACATAGGATGTCTCTATAGTAGTTCAATTTGTCCTCCTCTTAGCGTGTGTAAAAAAGGCCCCCATTATGGGCCGGTAGCGAGGGTCCAACAAGGGGGAGAGACAGAAGTCATCCCTCTGCTGAATGGTGAAAATTCGTCTGTCACTACCAGGGCCGGGCCGACACAGAGGCTGAGGAGGCTCCAGCCTCAGGGCGCTCAAGCCTCAGGGCGCAGGCACAGGCGACTCTCACCAAGTCCCTGCTGCTGCCGTGTAGCTGTATTAGCAGCAGAGCATCCATTTCTGCGCTCTGCTGCTGTAACAGCCGGCCCTGCGCCCCCTAGTGGTGTTCTTCCTCCCTCCATCAGTCTAGTGCAGTGTGCTGCAGCTCCGTACCTTCCCCAGCCCCGACTTCCTGCCTGTGTGTGCACCAGAGATTCACAACCCCCTCCCCCAGCACAGAGAGAAGAGCAGCGTCGGGACAGAGAAGGAGGAGAAGGAGGAGGAATACTCTGCATCCTGCCTCTCCCTCCAAGTCACCAGAGACTGTATGTGCAGAAAATGTAAGGGGTTAAAGGGAATGGAATGGCAGTAATGTAATGTGCATATTGTGTGTTTTTTATGTATGTGTGTCATATGTATGTCTGTATATATGTATGTTTGTCATATGTATGTCAGTATGTAGTGTGTGTGTCATATGTATGTCAGTATATATGTGTGTGTCATATGTATGTCAGTATGTGTGTGTGTGTCATATGTATGTCAGTATATATGTGTGTGTCATATGTATGTCAGTATATATGTGTGTGTCATATGTATGTCAGTATATATGTGTGTGTCATATGTATGTCAGTATATATGTGTGTGTCATATGTATGTCAGTATGTATGTGTGTGTCATATGTATGTCAGTATGTATGTGTGTGTCATATGTATGTCTGTATATGTATGTATGTGTGTGTCATATGTATGTCAGTATGTAGTGTGTGTGTCATATGTATGTCAGTATATGTGTGTGTGTCATATGTATGTCAGTATGTATGTGTGTGTCATATGTATGTCAGTATATGTATGTGTGTGTCATATGTATGTCAGTATGTGTGTCTGTGTCATATGTATGTCAGTATATATGTGTGTGTCATATGTATGTCAGTATATATGTGTCTGTGTCATATGTATGTCAGTATATATGTGTGTGTCATATGTATGTCAGTATGTATGTGTGTGTCATATGTATGTCAGTATATATGTATGTGTGTCATATGTATGTCAGTATGTATGTGTGTGTCATATGTATGTCAGTATATATGTGTGTGTCATATGTATGTCAGTATATGTGTGTGTCATATGTATGTCAGTATATATGTGTGTGTCATATGTATGTCAGTATGTATGTGTGTGTCATATGTATGTCAGTATGTATGTGTGTGTGTCATATGTATGTCAGTATGTATGTGTGTGTCATATGTATGTCAGTATGTATGTGTGTGTGTCATATGTATGTCAGTATGTATGTGTATGTGTGTCATATGTATGTCAGTATGTATGTGTGTGTGTCATATGTATGTCAGTATGTATGTGTGTGTGTCATATGTATGTCAGTATATATGTGTGTGTGTCATATGTATGTCAGTATGTATGTGTGTGTCATATGTATGTCAGTATGTATGTGTGTGTCATATGTATGTCAGTATGTATGTGTGTGTCATATGTATGTCAGTATATATGTGTGTGTCATATGTATGTCAGTATATATGTGTGTGTCATATGTATGTCAGTATGTATGTGTGTGTCATATGTATGTCAGTATGTATGTGTGTCATATGTATGTCAGTATATATGTGTGTGTGTCATATGTATGTCAGTATATATGTGTGTGTGTCATATGTATGTCAGTATGTATGTGTGTGTCATATGTATGTCAGTATGTATGTGTGTGTCATATGTATGTCAGTATGTATGTGTGTGTCATATGTATGTCAGTATATATGTGTGTGTCATATGTATGTCAGTATGTATGTGTGTGTCATATGTATGTCAGTATATATGTGTGTGTCATATGTATGTCAGTATATATGTGTGTGTCATATGTATGTCAGTATATATGTGTGTGTCATATGTATGTCAGTATATATGTGTGTGTCATATGTATGTCAGTATATATGTGTGTGTGTCATATGTATGTCAGTATATATGTGTGTGTCATATGTATGTCAGTATATGTGTGTGTGTCATATGTATGTCAGTATATATGTGTGTGTCATATGTATGTCAGTATATATGTGTGTGTCATATGTATGTCAGTATGTATGTGTGTGTCATATGTATGTCAGTATGTATGTGTGTGTCATATGTATGTCAGTATATATGTGTGTGTGTCATATGTATGTCAGTATATATGTGTGTGTCATATGTATGTCAGTATATATGTGTGTGTCATATGTATGTCAGTATATATGTGTGTGTCATATGTATGTCAGTATATATGTGTGTGTCATATGTATGTCAGTATATATGTGTGTGTCATATGTATGTCAGTATGTATGTGTGTGTCATATGTATGTCTGTATATATATGTATGTGTGTCATATGTATGTCAGTATGTATGTGTGTGTCATATGTATGTCAGTATATATGTGTGTGTCATATGTATGTCAGTATGTATGTGTGTGTCATATGTATGTCAGTATGTATGTGTGTGTCATATGTATGTCAGTATATATGTGTGTGTCATATGTATGTCAGTATGTATGTGTGTGTCATATGTATGTCAGTATATATGTGTGTGTCATATGTATGTCAGTATGTATGTGTGTGTCATATGTATGTCAGTATATGTGTGTGTGTCATATGTATGTCAGTATATATGTGTGTGTCATATGTATGTCAGTATATATGTGTGTGTCATATGTATGTCAGTATGTATGTGTGTGTCATATGTATGTCAGTATATATGTGTGTGTCATATGTATGTCAGTATATATGTGTGTGTGTCATATGTATGTCAGTATATATGTGTGTGTCATATGTATGTCAGTATATATGTGTGTGTCATATGTATGTCAGTATATATGTGTGTGTCATATGTATGTCAGTATGTATGTGTGTGTCATATGTATGTCAGTATGTATGTGTGTGTCATATGTATGTCAGTATATATGTGTGTGTCATATGTATGTCAGTATGTGTGTGTGTGTCATATGTATGTCAGTATGTATGTGTGTGTCATATGTATGTCAGTATATATGTGTGTGTGTCATATGTATGTCAGTATATGTGTGTGTGTCATATGTATGTCAGTATATATGTGTGTGTCATATGTATGTCAGTATATATGTGTGTGTCATATGTATGTCAGTATGTATGTGTGTGTCATATGTATGTCAGTATGTATGTGTGTGTCATATGTATGTCAGTATATATGTGTGTTTGTCATATGTATGTCAGTATGTGTGTGTGTGTGTCATATGTATGTCAGTATATATGTGTGTGTCATATGTATGTCAGTATGTGTGTGTGTGTCATATGTATGTCAGTATATATGTGTGTGTCATATGTATGTCAGTATATATGTGTGTGTCATATGTATGTCAGTATATATGTATGTGTGTCATATGTATGTCAGTATATATGTGTGTGTCATATGTATGTCAGTATGTGTGTGTGTGTCATATGTATGTCAGTATGTTTGTATGTGTCATATGTATGTCTGTATATATGTATGTATGTGTGTGTCATATGTATGTCAGTATGTGTGTGTGTGTCATATGTATGTCAGTATATGTGTGTGTGTGTGTCATATGTATGTCAGTATGTATGTATGTGTCATATGTATGTCAGTATATATGTGTGTGTGTCATATGTATGTCAGTATGTGTGTGTGTGTCATATGTATGTCAGTATATATGTGTGTGTCATATGTATGTCAGTATATATGTGTCTGTGTCATATGTATGTCAGTATATATGTGTGTGTCATATGTATGTCAGTATGTATGTGTGTCATATGTATGTCTGTATATATGTATGTTTGTCATATGTATGTCAGTATATATGTGTCTGTGTCAAATGTATGTCAGTATGTGTGTGTCATATGTATGTCAGTATGTATGTGTGTGTCATATGCATGTCAGTATGTGTGTGTGTCATATGTATGTCAGTATGTATGTGTGTGTCATATGTATGTCAGTATGTATGTGTGTGTCATGTATGTCTGTATATATGTGTGTGTCATATGTATATATGTGTGCGTCATATGTATATATGTGTGTCATATGTATGTCAGTATATATGTGTGTGTCATATGTATGTCAGTATATATGTGTGTGTCATATGTATGTCAGTATATATGTGTGTGTCATATGTATGTCAGTATATATGTGTGTGTCATATGTATGTCAGTATGTGTGTGTGTGTCATATGTATGTCAGTATATATATGTGTGTCATATGTATGTCAGTATGTATGTGTGTGTCATATGTATGTCAGTATAGATTATCTAACCCAGTCCCCTTCCCCCATCAGCCCTTGTCCTACCCCCATCTACCCCACCAGACATTTAGATGTTATTTATTCCTGCTATTCTAATGCTCTGATCAGTAGATGGCTCAAGTCAAGCCCTCACCCCCCAGCCATTTAGATATGTATGTTATCAATCATCCCCACCCCGCCTTCCTTGTAATTTGCTGGCCCCCAATATCCATTGTGAGTCACAATCCATAACAGTGCCATCCACAGATCCCCATAACAATGCGTCATCCAGAGATCCCCCATAACAGTGTGTCATCCACAGATCCCCCATAACAGTGTGTCATCCACAGATCCCCCATAACAGTGTCATCCACAGATCCCCCATAACAGTGTCATCCACAGATCTCCCATAACAGTGTGTCATCCACAGATCCCCCATAACAGTGTCATCCACAGATCCCCCATAACAATGCGTCATCCACAGATCCCCCATAGCACTGTCATCCACAGATCCCCCATAACAGTGTGTCATCCACAGATCCCCCATAACAATGCGTCATCCACAGATCCCCCATAACAGTGTGTCATCCACAGATCTCCCATAACATTGTCATCCACAGATCCCCCATAACACTGTCATCCATAGATCTCCCATAACACTGTCATCCATAGATCCCCCATTACACTGTCATCCATAGATCTCCCATAACACTGTCGTCCACTGATCCCCCATAAGTGTGTCATCCACAGATCCCCATAGCATTGTCATCCACAGATCCTTCATAACAGTGTCATCCACAGATTACCCCATAACAGTGTCATCCATAGATCCCCCATAACACTGTCATCCATAGATCCCCCATAACAGTGTCATCCATAGATCTCCCATAACAGTGTCGTCCACAGATCCCCCATAAGTGTGTCATCCACAGATCCCCGTAGCATTGTCATCCACAGATCCTTCATAACAGTGTCATCCACAGATTACCCCATAACAGTGTCATCCATAGATCCACCCCATAACAGTGTCAACCATAGATCCCCCCCCCCCATAACAATGTCATCCACAGATCCTCCATAACAGTGCGTCATTAATTGATACATTAAACTGTGCATATTTATGTGTGATTACAACAGTATTTAGTAAAGACTCCACAAGTTGGGGGGGGGGGGGGGCGCACTTGGGTAGCTCAGCCTCTGTTGGTGGTGGACCTTGTCCCAGCCCTGGTCACTACGCAAGCAAGTGAGCATGAATCGGGCCATTTGTGCAAGTGACTCGGAGGGACTTCCTGCCTCCATCTCCACTGCATACTGCCATGGTCTGTCTGGGTCCTCTGCCTCATCTTCCTCATTGACCTGTAGCTTCTCTGACTGCTCCTGCTCCTCATCTCCTGTCAGCTGAGTAGAAAAACCACCCATTTTGCTACACATTTCATGTGCTCCAACGTCCTCCTTCCCCTCCTCCTCCTCTTCCAGTTTAGCCCCCACAGGGCTCATGTGGACATGAGATCTAGGTGCCACGTCTCCTGTCTCTTGACCAGCCATTGTTACCACCATCTGTTCCAGGATAGGAAGCAGTGGAATGACGTCGTTGATCACATACTCCTGGCGACTAACAAATAACGTGTCGTCCTTAAAGGGCCTGAGCAAACGGCAGGGGTCACACATGAGCTGCCACAAGCTACAAAGGGGAGTACTCCTGTCCACTTGCATCATCAAGAAATCGTTGATGGCCTTTCTCTGTTTGTATAGTCGGTCTAACATATGGAGGGTGGAATTCCAATAGGTGGAAACGTCGCATATTAGCCTATGTTGGGGTATGCCGTTCTGCCACTGCAGCTCAAGGAGGGTGTGCTTTGCGGTGTACGAGTGGCTGAAGTACATGCAAAGTTTTCAGGCCATTTTTAGGATGTCTTGCAGATGGATGGAAGACTTCAGGAACCGCTTGACAACCAGATTGAACACATTTGCCATGCAGGGCGCATGGCTCAGCCCTCCTTGATGCAGCGCCAACACCATGTTCTTTCCGTTGTTGGTCAACATTCCGATTTTGAGTTGTCGAGGAAAAAGCCAGGATTCGATTTATTGATGAAGGACATGGAGCAGTTCCTTCCCTGTGTCACTCCGTTTATACAGGCAAACGAGGTGCAGTATTGTGTGACACCGCCTTGCCTTACACATGTGGTATGCTGTAGGGGCACTGTAAATTAATCTTGCAGTGGAGGCTGAGGGCACAGTGGAGGATGAGGAGGCAGAGGCGGACATTGTCGCAGGACCAACGGCGTGACAACATGGAGGCAGAAGCGGCATCAAGTTGCTGGTGTGGCTGTGCAGGAACCACATTCACCCATGCCCTTAAAGGACATGTATTGTCCCGGACCGTAGTTACAGCTCCACACATCGGCGCTGCCGTTCACTTTGTCAGACACCAACAGGCTCAGGCCCACCTTTTGTTCTACATGTGTGTGCTGGGCTAGTGCTGCCTTTTTGGCAAATAATGATGGCTTGGGACTCTCCACCGCGGCTTGGCACAAGCCATCATTTCTCTGAAAGGTGCAGAGTCCTCCACTTGGAAAGGGAGGGACTGAAGCACCAGCAACTTGGAAAGGAGCACATTCAGCTTCTGCGCTGTTGGATGAGTGCACGCATACGGTTGTCTCTTGGCAATCGCTTTGGTGATCGATTGCTGATGGAATAACTGACAAGGAGTAGGAGGAGCAGGAGCATCAGGACAAGCAGATTATGGGAAGGACAGACACCTCACTTCGGCTTAGGTAGTGGAGCGTTGATGCCTGAAATTGGCTTCACTTGTCTGAAACCGAGTGCGTGCCACTGGGTGATGCAGAGGTTGCTACGGCAGGCTGGACCACCACATCGGAGCCACGGTTCTCCTAGGCCACTTTATTATGATGCTGCACATGTTGATGCAGGGTCGTGGTGCCAACACTGGCACCCTGGCCATGCTTTACTTTCTGCCCACTTATTCTACACATGCCCATGTTCACCTCCTCCAGTGGCTTAAAAAAAATCTGCCACACTGCCAAGTAGGTTATTTTACCCCCAACACTGACTGACTGCTACCGCCAATGCTTCCGTGAACCCGTGCACCAGTACTTTCTGGGCAGGTAGCCTCCTGTGAAGCGGGTACCCCGGCCACGTTTGGCTACCGACCTCCCACCGCTGCCACCCTGCTGACTCCCGGCCACTTTAGTGACCTGGTGGCTCCGCCGCTGCCTCACAGGCAAGCATCCACTCTCTTCTTCCGATAATGATGACGCCCCTAATTCACCCGGCTTCTAAGTGCAATAAGCTACATCATAATCATTGAGTACTGTCTGCACATCATTGATGTCCTCCTCAACGGTCTCTGGGTCAGGTGCCTCACCGCTCACAATACCAGCTCCCATGCCACTCTCCTCATCACTACTTGCCCACCTAGCAGAGAAAGCAGCGGATGTTTCCTCCACAACTTGCTGGCCAGTAGCTTCTGACTGTCCTCTAGTTGCTCGTCTTTGCTGTATAGTGGGGCTGAGCCCACAGCATATAATACTTCTCTGGCTGAGGGAACAGAAAAGGACAGAGGCAGGTTCAGAACAGGTGTGGGCACAGGGCCTGCTCCCGGGCCATGCCAACTAAGGATTGTATCTGACAAACCCCCCGACTGTTGGCTACAGGTGTCTGATGTCACTTGTGACAAAGTTGAAGATTGAGTCAACCATTTAGGAACCGCCAGGTTGCTTGTCAAGACACGACCGCTAGATGACACCGGGAGCTCAGGCCTCTCGCTGCGACGCCTGTTGACATGCCCCTTTACTCTGCTGAGACCTCTGCCTGCGCCAGAAACATTTAGCCTTTTGCCACTCCCCTGTGCAGGGCTTGGCACTTCTGTGTCTGACATACTGTTATATCTAATAATCAAATGTTAGATCAAATATTTTTTCTTTCGCCACTAATACATGGCAAACAGGGCTTTAGAATATATCACTGCACCACTGAACGCCAATTAGGCCCTACATTTTTTTACTTTTACACAACACAAAAGGCTTTTCCACAGATAAGTGCAACGCTGAACGTCGAATATATTTTTATTTCTCCACTATTACACGGCAAACAGTGCTTTAAAATATATCACTGCACCGCTGAACGGCAATTTGTTCCTCATTTTTTTCTACTTTTACACAACACAAATGACTTTTCAACAGATAAGTGCAATGCTGAATGGCAAATATATTTTTGTTTCGCCACTAACACACGGCAAACTGGGCTTTAGAATATATTTCACTGCACCGCTGAACGGCAATTAGGCCCTAGTTTTTTTCTATCCAAAACACCTAAATATAATGACCAGGTACCTTAGGAACTTTGGACAAAAAACTCGTACCTAAAAAATACTTTATTGTAATCAATTAAAAATACGCCCAAAATGTAAATAACAGAATAGGTATGCAGGAAGGAAAGACAAAAGGAAACCCTGGACAGAGCCGGGTCACTGACCACTAAAACATCCTAGTCTAATCCACAAAATGTCCCTGTATGCCCTAAAAATCACCCTAACCATCACCAAGTGAGGACTGCCCGACCATTCGTCCTGATGGAAAGAGGAAAAAGTGACGGTAATACACCACCACCTCAAAAAATACGCTAAAACAGCCAATCATCAAATAAACATGCAGTATGATAGTAGGTAATGGTCACCCCACATAACCATATGTAATCAAATACGATATGCTGTCTGATCCCGACGCGTTTCTCTGGCCACAAGAGCCAGTTCATCAGGGGATATAAGCAAGCATAGAGAACAAATGCAATGATATAAACAAGCTTAGCTTGTAGTGGCTGCTGGTAGTGTTTCCAGTAGAAGCCAATGTCACTGTCCTATACCCATTACAAACCCTTCAACAGTGAGTGCACCGGAGGGTGAGGGTTACTCGACAGCTACTGCTGGAGCGTTATGGACAGGGTCACTGATGGCCGTATGTTCAGCAGCAGCCACTACAAGCTAAGTATACCGGCTTATATATTTGTTTATATCATTGCATTTGTTCTCTATGCTTGCTTATATCCCCTGATGAACTGGCTCTTGTGGCCAGAGAAACGCGTCGGGATCAGACAGCATATCGTATCAGACAGCATATCTAATTCTACTATTATTGGGGTGTCCACCTGCCTGTTACAGTAACAGTTTCACTACCACAACTAGCTATGCATGTTGCTGTAATACACAGTGATGTACACCAAGATACACTCTACCTGGAGGCCGGAATATAGCTGATTTAATGTGCCTTATGATGAATTAATTCGGAACTAAGCTAATTTTTTGGAAGATTTTGGTGAAGTCTATTCTAGTTGCCTCCATTAAAATGATGTTAATCTGTCTCTGGGCTTTGGAAAAACACATGTACGTTCTGTATAGACAAATACCCCTTAGGAGAAGGTACAAATTGATTCTAGAGCCCATAGCAGTACTGTGTCGATCATCAAGGAAAAATACACTATCATGTTTCTGGTTATATGAATGACGTCACCAGGTGTAGGTAAAAAATGGATAGCCCCATCATATGCATTTTTCATGTAAAGGAAAAAAATACAAAAAAACATGAAAAACCAAGATGTTCAGGAACAACAAGTTGATTGTTCACTTAAGAGTGAATAGAATTTACAGATCAGTTAGTAACGGTTTGATCACTGAGTGTTAATTACATTGTATGATAGAAAAGAAATAAAGGCCATTATGTGGGACGTAATTAAAGTTTTGCCTAATTGGCTTCACCCTTTGTTTCTGGTGACTATGTGAGAATACTAATCAAGCAGAACGCTTTGTTTTTTTTTTTTTATTCCAATTCACCTATAATTGTGATTCTATTATTACAGTATGTGTGTTTATTGCTGCATTTGAAAGCTCACTTATCCATAATTTCCTCCACTTGGCATAACGTTAATTTATTCCATTTTCATCGTTTTTCATTTTCTGTGAGATAAATTGAATAACTGCAATGATAACATAAAACTGAAGTAGTGAATAAGAGAAACTTATTTTAATTAGAAGGTAAAATGCTGAAATGACCCACAGATATGATTAGTTTTGCTGAAAATATAGCAAGTAAGCTAATGTTATTTAGGAGGATAGACTTCTGGATAAAACGTGAACATGAATCAGCCTGTAGTACTTAGCCATCCCTGTAGGGGTGCAATGGAGACAATTGCAAAGACAATGTAGCTCAGTTAGGAGGATACCATAACAAAATTTTAATTGGTAACATCTTTATCGGTGACTCTCCGATAAACAACCAACCCCTTCGCTGCTATGTGAATCCATGGTGACCTACTACTTTATAATATATTTTTTATATATTTTTTATCTATTTTTATGTGTATGAAACATATTGTTGCGACATATGATAATATAAGATTTTAGTAATTTTAATTTTAATAAAATAAATTGGCAGTTACAATACCATACGGTTCTGAGTGCCCGTTAATTTATTCTACTTTATAAAGGAACCTGTGGTGTTGAAGATTTAGAATTAGATGAAAGGGTAAATGCAAAAACATCCCAGATCAACATCTGAATTGTGAGTTGGGATTTGTCACTTGAGGAAAACATAGAATAATTAAAGGAACAAATTAACATTGCTGTCTAGTTTGGGAAACCCATTTTCATGGACAGTAACCTATCAGGGAGTTCTGAGCAGCATCCACTGTTCAAGATCCTCATATCTTAGCCTGAGTAGTTGCAAAAATGAATCTCGCACTTGAGGACCTGTCCTTTCTTGTGTTATCCAGATAAATATGTAAGCACTGCCTGGAAAAGGATACTAAAAGAAAATAAAAGAAAATAATAAATGGTTTATTGTCACGCTATTAAAATAAATTCAAAATAGAGGGGGCAATACTATCCCCAGTATCTCAGGCAGAAAACCTCAATGGAGATAACATGTTTATTGAGTCCAATGGGATACTAAATGCTGTTGTTATCTAGCCAGATCCCACTAAATAGGACTCTCAGTGTGTGCCAAACCACCAGTGACAGTGGGTATGCCAAACATATATATGACCCACACATAAAATTGTCATTGTGGTTGAGGAGGCACAATTTAGTGGGGAGACTGCAATGCATGAGAATATATGCGCATTGCTGGAGACAAAAAGTAGAAAATTACAAAAGTACATGCGCTTCAATAAAAAGTGGACGTGCAAAGGTGATTTTCTGACTTTGAATACATACCTTAATCTTCAGCTGATTAAAGTGGTCTCACTATGGGATTAGGGATATTGTTTGGTAAAGCACCCATTATATGGCACCGAATATGCCATAAATGTCTAAAGAGCTGCAGATCCCAACTCTGGAACTAACACCTGTGTCCGGAATGGAAGTTCCTCTAATCTTTAAGAGGGCTACTGGCCACCTCTCAATTCCTTATCGACGTATACTGTATGGGGTGACCAAAGGCCTCCTTACTCGGAAAGGGGTGGGGGATCCTAATTCTGGAAACAGATGTGGGTCCTGAGCTTGAGACCAGCATCTATTAGACATTTATGACATATCTGGTGAAGTATACCCTTATTACTTATTCCGGTGCTCTAACAAATTAATATTTGAAATCAATGGGACTCTTGCATTTTACTAGGAAACTGGGTGACAAAAATTGAGAACTGTAATGGGATGCAAATAAGAGACGGTTGGATAGAAATGAAGGTGGCCCATTTGGGACATTGATGGCTTATTGCTAGGAGGTGTTCTGGATTAATGGAGGAGATGTTTCATTAATGTGTCTGTCAGTATTGGCAAATTCAGAAAATCTGATGTCTAAGAATTTTGTGAAAAAGATGGCTCACCTCTGGAATAAATATGTTCTTTGTGCATCTTTTTGGAAGGACCATTTCTACTATGATATTATTTAGAGATGAGCGAATTGAAGTTGACGAATTGCACCAAATCCGAATTTCCCCACGCTTTCTGGTAACGAATCACATTTTTTTCCTAAAATGGCTGCTGCATGTGTTAAGACATGGAGCTAGGAACTCTGGGAACAAGGGATCACCCACAATGCCATGCATGCAGCCAATCAGCAGTCATCCAGCCCTGTGATGTCACAGCCCTATAAATAGCCTCAGCCATCTTGGATTCAGCCATTTTCCAGTGTACTTAGTGCAGAGAGAGACGTCAGCAGGCACTATAGACAGTGGTAGAAAAGACTTAAAAACTTTTATTTTGCTGTATAGAAGTTCTGGGAAAGGATAGGGAGGAATCATTCCACAGTATTGAAGCAGAACAGGGTTCAGTAGGGGAGGTTACAGCCTGGGTAATAGGAACAATCCTATTACACCTTGCTGCACTGACTGCGTATCCAAATTGCCATTATACAGCTCTGTAATTCCAGCAGACCTTTCTTGTTATTGGGGTGCAAGTGCTGTTCGATACAGCCATTAACAGGGTTTATTACAAGGAAATATTTCTACATCTTATTTGTCCTCGTGCGATGCAGTTATATGTTCTAAAGCATTTTTTGGCTTGTATTAGTGGGGAAAAAAGGGCTTATTAGCCGTTGTGTGGCGAAGTGAGAAAATTGCAGCCCTTTTTGGCGTGTATTAGTATATATATTAGTAATATATTAGTAATATATTATATATATTATTTGCAATTAAGCGGTGCAGTTATATATTCGAAAGCCCTTTTTGGCGTGTATTAGATGCACAAAAAGTATTTGCTGTTGTGCTATGAAGTAAGAAAATTACAGCCCTTTTGGCATGCATTAGTGGCAAAAAAATATATATTTGCTGTTCAGCGGTGCAGTTATATGTTCTAAGGCCTTTTGTGGCGTGTATAATTGGAAAAAAGTAAGGGCCTATTTGCTGTTGAGCGGTGCAGTAATATGTTCTAAAACACTTTTTGGCGTGTATTAGTGGCACAAAAAAAAAGTATTTGCCATCGTGTTGTGAAGTGAGAAAATTACAGTCCTTTTTGGCGTGTATTAGTGGCAAAAAATATATATATTTGCTGTTCAGCAGTGCAGTTATATGTTGTAAAGCCTTTTGTGGCGTGTATAAGTGGAAAAAAAGTAAGGGCCTATTTGCCGTTGAGCGGTGCAGTTATATGTTCTAAAGCCCCTTTTGGGCGTGTATTAGTGGCACAAAAAAAAGTATTTGCCGTTGTGTGGTAAAGTGAGAAAAGTACAGCTCTTTTTGGCATGTATTAGTGGCAAAAAATATATATATATTTGTTGTTCAGCGGTGCAGTTATATATCCTAAAGCCAGCAGGAGCAGAAGCAGGAGTCGCAGCGAGAGGCTTTAACTCCCATTGTCATCTAGCAGTAGTGTCTTGACCAGCAACCCAGCGGTTCTTGAATGGTTGACTCGGTCATCCACTTTGTCCCAAGTGACATCAGACACCCCCAGCCAAGAGTCAGTGGGTTCCTCAAACACAACTCTTAGTTGGCATGGCCTGGGAGCAGGCCCTGTGCCCTTACCTGTCCTCAACCTACCTCAGTCCTTTTCCATACCATTTTTGTTAAGCTGCTGGAGGAGGTGAATATGACCATTTGTAGAATCTGTGGGGAGAAGGTGAAGCGTGGCCGGGGTGCCAACATTGGTACGACGGCCCTGCGTCAGCATATGCAGTGTCACCAAAAAGTGACCTAGGAGATCAGTGGCCCCAATGTGGTGGTTCAGCCTGCCGCAGCAACCGCTGCATCACCCAGTGGCACGAACCCAATTTCAGGCAGTCAAGGCTCCACCACCTCAGCTGAAGGGAGCTGTCTGTCCTTCGCATCATCTGCTTGTCCTAATGTTCCTGCTTCTCTTCCTACTCCTCGTCAGTCATTCAATCAGAAATCGATCAACAAAGCGATTGCCAAGAGACAATAGTATGCGTGCACTTATTCAACGGCACAGAAGCTGAATATTCTCCTGGCTGAGTTGCTAGTGCTGCAGTCCCTCCCTTTCCAAGTGGTGGACTCTGCACCTTTCAGCGAACTGATGGCTTGTTCCGAGCCAAGGTGGAGAGTCCTAAGACGTCATTTATTTGCAAAAAAGGCAGTGCCAGCCCTGCACACATATGTAGAACAGAAGGTGGGCCAGTCCTTGAGCCTGTCGGTGTCTGCCAAAGTGCACGGCAGTGCACATGTCCTTTACGGACCACTGGATGAATGTGGTTCCTGCACAGCCACACCATGACAACTCAAAATGAGAACCATGGTGACCGACAATGAGAAGAACATGGTATCGGCACTGCGTCAAGGAGGGCTGATCCATGCCCTGCATGGCACACATGTCAAAGCACACCCACCTTGAGCTGCTGCGGCAGAACGGCTTCCTCCAACATAGGCTGATATGTGACGTTTCCACTTGTTGGAATTCCACCCACCATATGTTGGACCGACTATACGAAAAGAGAAAGGCCATAAATGATTTCTTGATGATACAAGCGGACAGGAATACTCCCCTCTGTAACTTCGATGTCAGCCAGTGGCAGCTCATGCATGACACCTGCCGTTTGCTGAGGCCCTTTGAGGAGGTCACGTTATTTGTCAGTCGCCAGGACTACGCGATGAACAACGTAATTCCACTGCTTCATGTCCTGGAACAGATGCTGGTAAATCTGCTACTATTCTGATGCTGCTACCTGGCTGATGCCACACATCTGATGCCAAGTGCTCCTTCTTTCACCCACCATTTTCAGCTGGTACTGGTATTGCCAACCACCTCACCACTCTGTCACTGGGTCACTCTGTGGTCTAATGATGCTGCTGCCACCTCAACACTATGTAACCTTGCCACTCTGTGGTCCCCTGATGCTTCTGACACCTACACACCACAGTATGTCACCTTGCCACTTTGTGGTCTCCTGATGCTGCTGCCACCTCCACACTATGTCATTGTGCCACTCTGTGGTCTCCTCTTGCTGCTGCTGCCACTTCCACACTATCATTGTGCCTCCCTGTGGCCCCCTCCTGATGCTGCTGCCACCTTGACACTATATCACCTTGAAACTCTGTGGCCTTCTTATGCTGTTGCCATCTCCACACTGTCATTGTGCCACTGCATGTTCTCCTGCCAATGCTGCTGCTGCCGCCACCTCCACACTCATCTGTCAGAAGTAAGGAAAAATGAGACAAACAACGGATTTGGTCTATGTAGCAGCTGTAAGCCCTGCATGACATGGTCCCTATTTTGCATCAGAATGTGCTTATGATTTGGTAGCCAAAAGCAAAAGTGGGTACAAAACACATAGGACATGCAAATATTCTATTCACGTGTCATCACTGTTTTGTATCCACTCCTGATTTTTTGGGCTTTAGCAATACTGATGGATTACTGACTAGTGATGAGTAGTGTTGAGCGAACAGTTCGAGAATAGTTCGGGTTCGTACCGAATTTTGGGGTGTTTGGGACACGGACCCAAACCCGAACATTTTCAAAAAAGTTCGGGTTGGGGTTCGTTGTTCGGCGATTTCTTCCCGCTTTCTGAAGGGCTGCACAGCAGCCAATCAGCTAGCGTTTTACTTCTTGCCCTAAGAGCCCATCACAGCCATGCCTACTAATGGCATGGCTGTGATTGGCCAAGTGCAGCATGTGACCCAGCCTCTATTTAAGATGAAGTCACGTATCGCCGCATGTCACACTGCTCTGATTAGTGTAGGGAGATGACGCAGCTGCTGTGAGGGCGAGATTAGGCAGGGAAAAGTCAGCAAAAGCACCTAATGAAGTGATCGATCTACAGCTGTGAATCATTCAACTTCTGCTAGTTACTTGCTCACTGGTTTTTAGGCTGCACAGAGCGTTTTTCTGTCACTTTTTTTCTGGGGTGATCGGCGGCCATTTTGTGACTTGTGGTGCACCAGAACAAGCTGCCACCAAGTCCATCAATCCATCAATGCTAGTTTTTTTTGCTATATCCTACATCAGGGGCTTGGTTGTGCTAATTGTCACCCCTAGAAACTCAGGATAGCAATTTCTATATTTTATTAAGGGGTTAAATGCAATTGCCAAAATACCAATCCCCTAAATCTGGTGTTCCAGCTTTGGCTAGCCAAGTATAATACTGTCTGCTGTCTGGCAAAGGATAGATTATTTTCTGTGGTGAAATTCAATTGCCAAAATAGCAATCCCCTAAATCTGGTGTCCCAGCTCTGGCTGGCAAAGTATAATAGTGTCCGCCAAAACATATATTTTGTTCTGGGGTGAAATTCAATTGCCAAAATAGCAATACCATATATCTGATGTCACAGCTGTGGCTGGCAAACTATAATAGTGTCCGCCAAAACATATACTTTGTTCTGGGGTGAAATTCACTTGCCAAAATAGCAAGCCGCTAAATCTGGTGTCCCAGCACTGGCTGGCAAACTATAATAGTGTCCGCCAAAACATATATTTTGTTCTGTGGTGAAATTCTATTGCCAAAATAGCAATACCATAAATCTGGTGTCTCAGCACTGGCTGGCAAACTATAATAGTGTCCGCCAAAACATATATTTTGTTCTGGGGTGAAATTCACTTGCCAAAATAGCAAATTCAATCCCCTAGATTTGGTGTCCCAGCACTGGCTGGCAAACTATAATAGTGTCCGCCAAAACATATATTTTGTTCTGGGGTGAAATTTAATTGCCAAAATAGCAATACCCTGAATCTGGTGTCCCAGCTGTTGCAGGCCAAGTGTTAATCTGTCCGTAAAAGGGTATATTACACTCAAGGTGTATATACAAGTGCTGAGAGGGTCATCCTCATTAACTTCACACGCTACCGTGCATCTCCCATTATATTTCTGTCCGTTAAAGGGTATATTACACAAAGTGTTAAAATACAATTGCTGAAGGAATAATCCTACATATTTTTTCTCACACTACTGTGCATCTCCAAGTGTAAATTTGTCCATAAAAGGATACCTTTCATCCAGGGCCTAAATACTAGCCCTACAATAGATATTCCCCTAAATCAGTGGTTACTGCTGTGCCTGGATTAATGTAATATGGTACATAAATAAATAGGCAGATAGTGTTAGGTGACTGTTAAAAAAGGCCTGAATTTGAAATCAATACATTGGGCCAAATATTTTTTTTCTTATTGTGGTGCTTGGTGAACGGTAACAATGAGAAAAATATCTAGTAAGGGACGCGGTCGTGGTGGTGTTAGAGTACCCTCTGGTGCTGGGAGAGGACTTGGCCATTCTGCCACAGCCACATGTCCTAGTGAACCAACTACCTCAGGTTCCAGTACCCGCCAGAATATACAGCGATATTTGGTGGGGCCCAATGCCGTTCTACTAATGGTAAGGACTTGAAAAGGTACAGGCACTAGTCAATTGGGTGGCCAACAGTGGATCCAGCACGTTCACAACATTATCTCCCACCCAGTCTTCTGCAGAAAGCGCACAGATGGCGCCTGAAAACCAAGCCCATCAGTCTGTCACATCACCCCCATGCATATCAGGGAAACTGTATGAGCCTCAAGTTATGCAGCAGTCTCTTATGCTGTTTGAAGACTCTGCTGGCAGGGTTTCCCAACGGAATCCACCTAGCCCTTCCCTAGTGGTGGAAGACATAGAATGCACTGATGCACAACCACTGATGTTTCCTGATGATGAGGACATGGGAATACCACCTCATCGGAGTCCGCACGTCTGACGAAACACAGGTGCCAACTGCTGTGTCTTTCTGCAGTGTGCAGACCGAACAGGAGGTCAGGGAGGAAGACTGTGTGGAAGACGATGAAGGGGACGATGAGGTCCTAGACCCCACATGGAATGAAGGTCGTGCCACTGACTTTCATAGTTCAGAGGAAGAGGCAGTGGTGAGAACGAGCCAACAGCGTAGCAAAAGAGGGAGGGGGGGGCAAAAGCAGAACAGCCGCCGCCAAGAGAGTTCGCCTGCTACTGGTCACCGCCACCAGGGACCGAGCACCCCAAAGGCAGCTTCAAGGAGTTCCCTGGCATGGCACTTCTTTAAACAATGTGCTGACGACAAGACCCGAGTGGTTTGCACGCTGTGCCATCAGAGCCAGAAGCGAGGCATTAACGTTCTGAACCTTAAAGTAAACACCTTAAAAGCAAGGAACTCACTCTGGCTCCCCCTGCTCCCTCTTCTGCTTCTGCCTCGGCCTCTTCCTACGCCTCCGGAGGAACATTGGCCCCTGCCGCCCACCAAACAGAGGATGTGCCACCGACACCACCACCTGCGTCACCAAGCATCTCCACCATGTCACACGGCAGCTTTGAGCTCTCCATCTCACAAACCTTGGAGAGAAAGCGTAAATTCCCACCTAGCCACCCTCGAGCCCTGGGCCTGAATGCCAGAATTTCAAAACTACTGGCCTTTGAAATGCTGTCATTCAGGCTGGTGGACACAGACAGCTTCAAACAGCTGATGTCCATGGCTGTCCAACAGTATGTTATTCCCAGCCGCCACTACTTCTCCAAGACAGCCGTGCCTTCCCTGCACAACCAAGTATCCGATAAAATCAAGTGTGCACTGCGCAATGCCATCTGTGGCAAGGTCCACCTAACCACAGATACGTGGACCAGTAAGCACGGCCAGGGACGCTATATCTCCCTAACTGCACACTGGGTAAATGAAGTGGCGGCTGGGCCCCGGGCGGAGAGTTCCTTGGCGCACGTCCTTCTCCGCCATGGATCGAAGGGCATCATTCTTTGCCTTCTGTAGCCTCCTCCTCCTACTCGGCTTCCTTCTCCTCTGCTTCCACCAGCTCATCCAGTCAGCCACACACCTTCACCACCAACTTCAGCACAGCCCGGGGTAAACGTCAGCAGGCCATTCTGAAACTCATATGTTTGGGGGACAGGCCCCACACCGCGCAGGAGTTGTGGCGGGGTATTGAACAACAGACCGACGAGTGGTTTCTGCCGGTGGGCCTCAAGCCCGGCCTGGTGATGTGCGATAATGGGCGAAATCTCGTCGCAGCTCTGGGACTAGCCGGTTTGACGCACATCCCTTGCCTGGCGCATGTGCTGAATTTGGTGGTGCAGAAGTCCATTCACAACTACCCCGACATGTCAGAGCTGCTGCATAAAATGCGGGACGTCTTTGCGCGCTTCCAGCATTCACATCCTGCCGCTGCTCGCCTGTCTGCGCTACAGCGGAGCTTCGCCTTCCCGCGCACCGCCTCATATGCGACGTGCCCACCAGGTAGAACTCCACCTTTCACATGCTGGAGAGATTGTGCGAGCAGCAGCAGACCATAGTGGAGTTTCAGCTGCAGCATGCACGCGTCAGTCGCACTGCGGAACAGCACCACTTCACCACCAATGATTGGGTCTCCATGCGAGACCTGTGTGCCCTGTTGCGCTGTTTCGAGTACTCCACCAACATGGCCAGTGGCGATGACACCGTTATCAGCGTTACAATACCACTTCTATCTCTCATTGAGAAAACACTTAGGGCGTTGATGAAAGAGGAGGTGGCCCAGGAGGAGGAGGAGGAGGATGAGGGGTCATTTTTAGCACTTTCAGGCCAGTCTGTTAGAAGTGGCTCAGAGGGAGTTTTTTTTGCAACAGCCGAGGCCAGGTACAAATGTTGCCAGCCAGGGCCCACTACTAGACACGCTCCTGAAAGCATTCCCAAATGTCACAGGGGAACAGGTGGAAGCCCAAGGCGAAGGCAGAGGAGGAGCAAGAGGTCGCCAACGCAGCTGTGTCACGGCCAGCTCCTCTGAGGTCAGTGTTAGCATGGCAGAAATGTGGAAAAGTTTTGTCTCCACGCCACAGCTAACTGCACCACCACCTGATACGGAACGTGTTAGCAGGAGGCAGCATTTCACTAACATGGTTGAACAGTACGTCTGCACACCCCTCCACGTACTGACCGATGGTTCGGCCCCATTCAACTTCTGGGTCTCCAAATTGTCCACGTGGCCAGAGTTAGCCTTTTATGCCTTGGAGGTGCTGGCCTGCCCGGCAGCCAGCGTTTTGTCTGAACGTGTATTCAGCACGGCAGGGGGCGTCATTACTGACAAACGCAGCCGCCTGTCCACAGCCAACGTGGACAAGCTGACGTTCATAAAAATGAACCAGGCATGGATCCCACAGGACCTGTCCCTCCCTTGTGCAGAATAGACATTTATAACTGCCTCCCCCTCAACCATGTATTCTTGTACTCCGGGGCACTTCATTATTGAATCCTCATTTTTTTAACTTTACCATGATCTTGCGGTGCAACCCAAAGTTAAATGAACCTCTTCTCAATCTGGGCGCCAAGGCCTAAAAAACTGAAAGTGGCCTTCTCCAGTGGTGGGTGATATGACGCATGATTCCTTGCTGTGGGACCTCTCTCCTCTGTCTGGGTGCCGGGGCCGAAATAACTGAAAGTGGCCTTCTCCACTGGTGGGTGATATGACGCATGATTCTCTGCTATGGGACCTCTCTCCAATTGATATTGGTAAATTTTTATTTATTTTATTTTATTTTAATTCATTTCCTTATCCACATTTGTTTGCAGGGCATTTACCTACATTTTTCTGCCTTTTGCAGCCCTCTAGCCCTTTCCTGGACTATTTTACAGCTTTTTTAGTGCTTAAAAGTTTGGGTCCCCATTGGCTTCAATGGGGTTCGGGTTTGGTATAAAGTTCGGGTCGAGTTCGGATCCCGAACCCGAACATTTTCAGGAAGTTCGGCCGAACTTCTCGAACCCGAACATCCAGGTGTTCGCTCATCTCTAGTGATGAGCAGTGTGGGCTATATTCGAATTTGTGATATTTTGCAAATATTTGGGTGAATAATCACGAATTTCATGAATTCGAGATTTTTTTTCATTGCGAAATTTGGCAATGTTATATTCGCGCATTGCGCTTGAGCAAAATGGGCGTAGTATAGTTTTTCAACTTTTCAAACAATTTTCGCGACAGTGAGGAAGAACTGATCACTGTAAGTAATTTGACATTACAGCACTGTATTTGATTACATTTTGATTACATTTTATAAGCATGTCAGAACAATCACTTTATATGCAGATAGAGTGTTTTAAAATATTCGCGATTGCGAAAATCGTTGATAATGATGCAAATGTTTTTTCGCAATACATACAACTTTACATTTTATCAGGTCTCAGTAGATATTACTGATTGTTGCACTAAGTATTGTTTTGACATCACAGCACTGTGTCTGTAGCATGTATGTATGGACAGCAGAGAAATATCTCTCACATGCACATTGCACATCAATTTTCCTGACACAGACTATATAACACACACCCACACAGTCTATAGACTATAGTTTGTGTCCTTTTGGTCAGGCTCAGGACTGAGAAGAAGCTTTCTTTGTCTGACCGCCATTATTTTCTGGTTAATTAAGAGTTACCCAGGGTGCAACACGGGGAGGCGAACCATCTTTACACCCTATACCGTACCGTCACTTCACTAGTCAGGTACATCTCTGCTCAGCTGTCCAATATCTGATTGTTCAGACCCCACACATATACAATCGCAATACAATACAATCTTATAACGGTAACATTTATGCTAATATTTCCCCTTCAAAGACTAAAATACTTTTCTCTGTTTTATTGAGGACAGTATTTTTAATACTTACATTAAAAAAATAAATGGGATTATATGCTTGCATCTTTATCCTGTAGCGCATGTTGGAGCGGAGCTTTGACCGGACCCGGGTCCAGTCTGACAAGCAGAGGACTGTGAGGGGGATCCGTTTCGAGCTATGGTGGAAGTTTAATGGCACGAAAATGGCCATAGTCAAGAAATGGTCCAATTTGAAGAGGAGGAACTCGAAGCGGATCAGAGAGATCCGTGACAAAATATGCCCATGTACAATGCTAACATAACTTTTGTATCTCTCGCCAACACTCTGTATTATATATATTCAGTTATGCAAATAAGTATTTCATCCCTTTACAAGTGATTACTTAGTACCTGGTGTGACATGTATCAGATCAGCAGGTTACATTATACAGCTCTACCTCGCCATGAGTGTATATATATATATATATATATATATATATACACATATATATATTTTTACACACAGCGAGGTACAGATATATGATGTAACTGGCTGATTTTGTGTGTTTCACACACACATAAATATATATATATATATATATATATATATATATATATACATATATACATAAACTGCAATCACCATTCTGTATTCCAGTAAAAGGCCCCATCTATCATTAAATACATCCCACACTTAATTTGCATTTGTTATGAGTTCTGAGTTGTTTGTCTAAATTCTGAACATTGTGTGATTACAGGGGTTCCCATTCCCTCCGTCCGCCGCAGGCCTTCGACGGAGGATCTGGAGTTAGTGATGTTGTCTTCCGAGGAGGAGGAGGGAGAGGAGGGAAAGCAGGCCAGACCCTGCCAGCAGCAGCAGCATGAGGCACCAGCCCCACCTGATGTTGGTGAAGAGGTGGAGGTGGAATAGGCTGGACCAACCCAGCAGCCAGATTCCGCCCCTCCAACTCCTGATGACGATGAAGAGGAGGAGGTTTTCACCAGCCCCCGCCAAGAGGGTAAATATGTGCACATAGCAATATAATTCAGTATCCATGCCTCTTAATCTGAATTCCAATTAATTTTCATATTTTTTTATCCTAACAGTACTGATTGATATAAAAAAAGAAAAAAATGAGGCAGATGCATCAGGAGCACGAAGCCGGTATGCACGAGATGGGGAGGCTGATGTGCAAGCAGATGCGGAATATGGAGGTGCTGCACCTCAAACTGATGCAGGACATGTTGGAACTTCATGACTAACTAAAAAAGTTGCTATGGAGGCATGTTTGTAAATATTTTTTTTTTCTGTTCTAACGCGTGCTTCTGTTTTTTAATATTGTTTTGTTTTTGTGTAATTTTGAATGATAAAGTTGCAGTAAGGCCCCTTCAGTCCAGGGTCAAACTCATCAGGATCATGACAGACCAGTACTAGCAGCAGGTAAATGGTAACGGTGTAGTACAAGGCCTACACATAGCTCAGCAAAAATCATCAGGACAGACAGCAGCAGGTAAATGGTAATGGGGAATTATAAGGCCTTCAAATAGCTCAGCCAAACTCATCAGGACAGACAGGAGCAGCATGTAAATAGTAATAGTGTATTATAAGGCCTACACATAGCTTGGCCAAAATCATCAGGACAGACAGCAGCATCATGTAAATGGTAACGGTGTTTTATAAGGCCTACACATAGCTTGGGCAAACTCAGTCAGAACAGAGAGGAGCTGGTTCTTTGTTTGTAGTGTTGAGTGTGAATATTTGAAAAAGCTAATTTTTTTTGCGAATATCGGCATTTCGCTAATTCGAGAATATTTCGAATATAGCGCTATAAATTCGCTATTTCGAATATTCGTTTTCTTTTTTTTTTAGTTATATTTTTTTCTTTCTCACTTCCCAAAAGTAGTTCTTACCTGTCCTGAGGATTCCTGGCTTCCTGGCTGCTCCAGTCAGTGCCCGTTGCTGCTTCTGCTGACTTCCGTGCTCATGGAGCGTCCCCATCAACATGGGAACGTAAAATGTACTGTCGGATTTGAGAATTACGTTGAAATCGCAATGCGATTAATATAACTTGAATTAATAGCATTGCGATTTCAACTTAGACCTGGTTTACTATGGTTGGCATGGTAGAATTAGCGAATATGACAAATATTCTAGCAATCAAATAGGAAGGTTGACGATAGAGACAGCTGTGTTTAATTCGCTATGCGATTATATTACTTTGCTTTTTTTAAAATAAATAGAATAATTATAATACTTGATAATTATTATAATTTTCTATTTATTTAAAAAAATAATAATAATATAATTGCATAGCGAATAAACACAGCTGTCTCTATAGTGAACTTTCCTATTTGATTACTAGAATTAGCGAAGTTGACGAATAGGTAGCTAAAACGAAGATGGAGAATACTTTGTTATCTTCGTTTTGAGGAATATGACAAATACACACAATGTTCAGAATTTAGACAAACAACTCAGAACTCAGTCATAACAAATGCAAATTAAGTGTGGGATGTATTTAATGATAGATGGGGCCTTTTACTGGAATACAGAATGGTGATTGCAGTTTATGTATACACACACACACACATATATATATATATATATATATATATATATTATGTCGCGCATTGCGATTTTAACTTAAGGCTACTTTCCTATTGGTTTGATATCTAGAATTAGCGAAGATGACGAATTCCTCAAAACGAAGATAACAAAGTATTCTCCATCTTCGTTTTAGCAACCATAGTAAACCATGTCTTTTGAAATCGCAATGCGATTAATTCAAGTTATATTAATCGCATTGCGATTACAACTTAGCACTGCTATCTTACATATTAGGCTAGAATTAACGAATATGGAATATAGCAGCAGTGCTAAGTTGAAATCACAATGCGATTACTTCAAATTATATTAATCGCATTTCGATTTCAACTTAGCACTGCTATATTCCATATTCGTTAACTTCGTTAATTCTAGCAAGCTGACCCATTATAAACCCAACTCTAAGTTGAAATTGCAATGCGATTAATATAACTTGAAGTCATCGCATTGCGATTTCTACTTAGACCTGGTTTACTATGGTTGGCTTGGTAGAATTAGCGAATATGACGAATGTATTCGTCATATTCCTCAAAACGAAGATAACAAAGTATTCTCCATCTTCGTTTTATCTACCTATTTGTCAACTTCGCTAATTCTAGTAATCAAATAGGAAGGTTGACGATAGAGACAGCTGTGTTTAATTCGCTATGCGATTATATAACTTTGCTTTTTTTTTAAATAAATAGAATAATTATAATACTTGATAATTATTATAATTTTCTATTTATTAAAAAAAAAATAATAATATAATCGCATAGCGAATTAAACACAGCTGTCTCTATAGTCAACCCTCCTATTTGATTGCTAGAATTAGCGAAGTTGACAAATAGGTAGCTAAAACGAAGATGGAGAATACTTTGTTATCTTCGTTTTGAGGAATATGACAAATACATTCGTCATATTCGTCAACTTCCCACAAGAAATCTGTAAAAAAAAAATATATATATATATATATAAACACATGCCATGGCACAGCCCCTAGAAAATGTGCGTTTATTCATCGGTCCACAAAATGGGACCTTTCTCAAGCAGTGACAAAAGTGAATGGTACCAAGTACAAATGCAAATCCAAACTCAGGTGATTATTTAATGACAAATATTAATAATTAAATTACAATTAGGCCTCATGCACACGACCGTTGTTTGTTTCCGCGTCCATTCCGTTTTTTTTCACGGATAGGATGCTTCCCCATTCATTTCAATGGGTCCGTCAAAAAATGCGGATGGTCAACCGTTTTTGTTCCGCATCCGTGGTCCATGTTTTCATTCCGTCAAAAAAATAGTGCATGTCCTATTTTTTTCACGTTTGCGGACAAGGATAGGCATTTTTACAATGGATCCGCCATAAAAATCGGATCCGTCAAAAAAAACGGTCCGTCATCTGTTTTTTTTGACGGACGCAAAATTTGCAGGAGGAGCGGACGCGGAGGCAGGGAACGGTCGTGTGCATGTAGCCTTAATGTGTTTGATTAGTATTGTGTCTAAAAATAAAAAATACTGTTTTAAAAAAAATGACATAATATACAAGTATCCATACTGTGAAGAGATTAATAACTTCAATTAAACTATGTGAATTCATAATATGTGCTTAATTCATAAAAATTACATTTAAAAAAATATGTCCAAAACCAATTGTGTCATTAAAATATCAGGTGTACCAATTAAAAACATAATGGAGGGGGCCAAGAACTAACCAGCATGGATCCTATATATCATCCCATTTGGTTAATAGCGCATGTCAGCGCATTGCTTCCGCATTACATAAAGAAACATGTGATGCAATCACATGATCGCATCGAAGGTGGAACACACATAGGCCGCAATTGTCCATAAACAGGGCGTTCACATTATAACGGATCACGTGTTCGCACCTGAAATTGAATGCAAGCTGAGCCACAAATGCATCCTGTGTATGCGGTCACATGATAGCAACCATGGAAATGAGAAGAATAACTCCCAAAATGGTGACATGGCTTTAAGAATATTATATATAGCACAGTTTATATTGCAAAGTGGAATGCTGTGATTATATAAATATTGCATTTGCTAATTATTATTACATAATGCAAATAAAAATAAAACAAATGTAGAACATAATGCTATTGAATTTCCTCATCTGTCAGGATCCTTGAATGCCAGAATGATCCAGTCCATCTTTTTGAATAGGTTCATGAACCCTATAAAATGAAGGGAAGCATATGGGGGAATTAACCACTGAGGAAGGGGTAAAAATTACTCAAAACCCCGAAACGCGTCTGGTTTGGTGTTCCCCCAAATTTAATAATCGGACATTGATTGCTAAAACCAGGAGACCTGAAAGAGAAAAATCGGTGCAAAGAGAAAAATCGGCGCGAATAAATAGCCGATTGAGAAAACAGCATCTGCACTACGGACCCGACAATTTCCCGCCGGTAGATCCATGTGTATTCCTGTCTGCTAGCGTGGTAGAACGCCATATACATTCGGACCCCCGAGACTGGATTCAGAGCGACAGACAAGTTTATTGTGATTATCTCTACCATCGCATACAGTAGGGTACTCCGTCAGGCACCTTGGCCCCTGGTAAGACTGTTCCGATTTATTATCACTTTTTTGGCGATCGCTTTATTTTGTATCAGCGGGACGCCGCTGTGAATAAATAGAGTGGGACGCCGCTCTTGTTTTAACCTTGCAAAGAACTAAGAGACTGGCTCGATTTCTGGACTGTTTGTGGTTATATGGAACCTTAAGTGGCAGATACATATTGCCTTACGTAAGGCGTCTTATATCTCTCTACACAGTTGACATTGCGATTATTACCTAGTGGATCTTGGTGCGATTATATTGCGTTTTATTGCGATTTTTTGTGATAATACTAATATCCTTATTCCTGTTTTAATGGCAGTATAATTATTAGGATTGTGTTTATTTTAACCTTGTATATTTGGGTATGATTTGGAAGAGTTGGTGAGTCCATTTGGAGGAGTTTTTGAATAAATTTATTACCTTGCAAATCCACCATTTGGCCCCGTATGTAGAGAGTGCACCTTACTCATTCATTTAACTATTTTTTCTTTTCGGTAGATTGAGTGATTCTACCAGAGGTTGCACCCAATCCCTCACTTCTGGATTTTAGTGCGATATACCCTTTAGCTTATTACATAAAGAAACATGTGATGCAATCACATGATCGCATCGAAGGTGGAACACACATAGGCCGCAATTGTCCATAAACAGGGCGTTCACGTTATAACGGATCACATGTTCGCACCTGAAATTGAATGCAAGCTGAGCCACAAATGCATCCTGTGTATGCGGTCACATGATAGCAACCATGGAAATGAGAAGAATAACTCCCAAAATGGTGACATGGCTTCAAGAATATTATATATAGCACAGTTTATATTGCAAAGTGGAATGCTGTGATTATATAAATATCGCATTTGCTAATTATTATTACATAGATGTCAAGAAGTCACATAAACTATAAATGTATATATGTATATAGATATATACATGTGGCAATAACGCTCAATTCCCAAAACCGGATTACCACACAGATGAGTATAATGCTAGTCACACCCAACCATGTGGAGAGGTCAACATGGATGTCAGGCATTCTGTTCAGGACGACTGACAACACAATGTTCGAAACTAAATCCTGATTAAAATAAACATTAAAATAATAAAATGTAATTAGGTTCCTCAATCAGTCTTGTAAAATGTTAACTGCACAAGATCTTTTGACAAGGGAAGCCCACATGCGTCCCCCACTTAGTTTTAGTAAGAACCACACCAAAACCCAAGTAAAGCAAAACTATAACATATAAAATGAAATAAAGTAAAAAACGTTATTTGGTGAGTGAAGCGTATCACCGCATGCTTGTATTTTATTCAAACAAATCTTTATATATATATATATATATATATATATATATATATATACAAACGCCGAAATAGAGCAGCACTGTTCAGGTGTGGGTGGGTGCAATTCCTCAGGAAAACGGACGATCTTCCTCAAATATAGTCACTCAGATATGAGGCAGCACTCCAATGCAGATAGTGGTGACCCAATTTTATTCCAAAGCTACGTTTCTGCCTTCTCAATGAGGCCTTTGTCAAGCTATATATATATATAACTATTGACAATATACGATAAACAGAGCACATGAGCAAAAATGAAGCATGCACACCATTTTAAGAGAATTCTAATACTCGATAGTTGACAAAGTCCTAGGGAGAATAAGTGGTCCATGTTGGTTGCCCTTAGCAGGATCAGGACAGACGGCAGCAGCATTCAGTTTTTAAGGTTATAGTATAAGGCCTACACATAGCTCGACCAAACTCACGAGGAGCAGGACAGACAGCAGATGGTAAATGGAAACACTGTAGTTTAAGGCATATACATAGCTCGACCAAACTCAGGAAGAGCAGGACAGACAGCAGCAGGTAAATGGTAACAGTGTAGTATAAGGCCAACACCTAGCTCGACCAAACTCAGCAGGAGCAGGACAGACAGCAGCAGGTAAATGTTAATGATGTAGTTTAAGGCCTCCACATAGCTCGACCAAACCCAGCAGGATCAGAACAGACAGCAGCAGGTAAATAGTAACGCTGTAGTATAGGGCCTACACCTAGCTCGACCAAACTCAGCAGGAACAGGACAGACAGCAGCAGGTAAATGGTAACGCTGTAGTATAAGGCATACACATAGCTAGGCCAAACTTAGCAATATCAGGACAGACAGCAGCAGCAGAGAAATGGTAATGCTGTAGTATAAGGCCTACACATAGCCGGGCCTAACTCAGCAGAAACCGAATAGACAGCAGCAGGGAAATGGTAATGCTGTAGTATAAGGCATACACATAGCTGGGCCGAACTCAGCAATATCAGGACAAATAGCAGCAGCAGGTAAATGGTAACGCTGTAGTTTAAGGCATACACATAGCTGGGCCTAACTCAGCAGGAACAGAACAGACAGCAGCAGGGAAATGGTAATGCTGTAGTATAAGGCATACACATAGCTGGACCTAACTCAGCAATATTAGAACTAGAGATGTTCCGAACTATTCGCCGGCGAACAGTTCCTGGCGAACATATGCAATGTACGGTCCGCCCCCTATTCTTCATCATTGAGTAAACTTTGACCCTGTACCTCACAGTCAGCAGACACATTCCAGCCAATCAGCAGCATACCCTCCCTCCCAGACCCTCCCACCTGCTGGACAGCATCCATTTTAGATTCATTCGGAAGCTGCAGTCTTAGTGAGAGGAGGAACAGTGTAGCTGCTGCTGATTTAACCAGCTGCCATCACACTAACGCCGATAGACGTCTGGACGGCAACGCTCTCAGGTCTCAGTGATGCCTATTGGCATCATCTCGTGAGACTCTTGAGACCTGAGACCTAAAGCCTGCCAGCCCTGATCATTGGCTGGCAGGCTATAGATTTTTAAAACAGCCAATAAAAGTAGTATATCAGACGCTATTTTGTATATAGCGTCTGATATACCTGCTACCTGGTCCTCTCTTGGTCCCTTTGGCTTGGATCGACCACCAGAGGACACAGGCAGCTCTGTAAGTTGCACCAAACACCACACATACACTACACCCCCCCTGTCACTTATTAACCCCAGATAACCCCATATAGACTCCCTGATCACCCCCCTGTCACCCTCCTGCCATTGATCACCCCCCTGTAAGGGTCCCTAATCACCGCCAGGTAGTTAGCTACTTGTCAGGTAGTTAGCGCCCAGCCCACCATCCCGCAGTCACTGATTAGTCGCTGATTGGCATCAGCGCTTTCGCTAATCAGCACTAGTACTATATTGTATCTGTAAGTGATCAAGACTGATCGCAATCAGATCTATATCAGTACATTAGGGTCACCTTAGGCTCTACAAAAAACGCAGTGTTCGCCCGATCAGGTTTGATCTTGTGCACACAATTGCGTTCAGTCCGCCCGACTGCAATGACAGAATTTTTATTTTCTGATCACTGCAAAAACACAGTAAAATCGTTGCTCTTTTTCCTAGGTAGTCTCAGTGGAATAGCTCAGCTGAAGAGGCCTACAGGATTCTGGCCGTGATGGATGAAAGCGATGGGGACGCCTCTTCCGCTGAATCCAGTGGTTCAGAATATGAATCTGTAGACAGCAGTGGCACTCTAACCGCTAGTGAAAATGACGAGGTTGAGGTCCCAGCTATGGTCAGGCGTACCCGACCCCATGTCAGTGTTTCGCATACCCCGCATGATGAGCCTCATTTGCAGCAGAGTGGTGCTAGCGCTGATCTTTTTTATGGTGCGGCATACACCAGCAGCGCAGCACATCCTGGACCTTCTACCAGCACTGCTGTATTCCCTGGTGAAGTGGCGAGCACCAGAAAGGCAGTTCAAGCTGGTACGGTGGCACGTGCATTAATTCCCCCGTCGCAGCCATCACGTTCACAGGCCCATAGAGCTCTTAGTATCCCAGAGGTGCTGGCAAACCCTAATTGGCAATCCCCTGCTTCCACCGCACCCGTATTGCCCCTTTTCACCGGCCAGTCTGGAGTTCGCATGGAGACAGCTCATTTAGGATGGGCCTTGAGTTTTTTGAGCTGTTCTTCACTGCGGATCCTCTGAAAGCAGCAGGTTCTTCGTCTAGAGCAGGAATGTGTTCCCATGCATACAAAATGCAATATTTTCCTTTGACAAAATTGTTTTTCAAATGTATATTAAGTTTGTAAAGCCCACAATAAATGAATACAACATTAGCTCCACACGCTGCTCGCATCAGTCTGCTCTCAGTTTCCATATCGGGCACACTGAGTCTGGAGAAGAACACTGTGATAATGCAGCCTGCTGCGCCGTGTGCTGATTCCTCCAAGCCAGAGGGCAGCATGGTTACTGCCACTCGCAGGACCCATACATGATTGCGCCACACATACGCTGGACTCCGGCAATCAGCAGCATCCAGCTGTCCTCTGCCCGTCTGATCACAGAAGCCAGTAAGGAGACAGCTTGCCTCGGTCTTGGTCTCGAAGTGTCCCCGATTCTGCCGCCGGGATAAGTTCCCCTTACTCCACAAAACGAATGCAGCTTTGCCTCATCTTTGTGGACTTGACATAGAAATTCATATCTTTTAGGTTCATGAAAAACGTACAGTAATCCGGTCCTAAACGATGCAGATGTCTGGAGGGGAGAAGATTTCAGAGCTTCCAGGGAGAGATGGCCGGAGCCTAGCATGTGTGCGTCTTTGATCATGTATGTGTCATGCGAGCGGCGATAACCATGCCGCCTCACAAACAAAAGGAGAATGAGAGAGCAGCTGTTAATCCCCGCCAGTCCTTCGCCAAATAAATACATAAAGAAATTCATGAATAGAGAAATATATAAATAAAGTCATCAATAAATAAATACATAAATAAATACATCAATAAACACATAAATAAATTCATGAATAGAGAAATAAATAAATAAAGTCATCAATAAATAAATACATAAATAAATTCATCAATACATAAATTCATCAATACAGAAATATATAAATAAAGTCATCAATAAATAAATACATAAATAATTTTATCCAGAGCCAAGGAAAAGGATTGACAAGTGACCCTTCAGCGCCCTGAACCGACGGCAGGGGCCAAGAAGTCGCTGCCGATCCAGGACTCATTCATTTTGATAAATGTCAGTCTATCCACAGAGTCTGTAGACATATGGGTATGCTTGTCGGTGACCACCCCACCTGCCGCACTGAATTTCCACTAAGACAGTACGCTGGAGGAGGGGCAAGACAGTACTTTCAGTGCATACTGACTGAGCTGACGGCAGGTGTCCAGCCTGGCAACCCAGTACTTCATGGGGTCATCAGTGCTCATGCCGTCGGAAGCACCGACGGACCCCATGTAGTCTGCCACCATGCGAGCGCTGGTGGTGACTGCTGCTGCTGCTACTGGATCATACTGACTGGTAGAACAATCTCATCTCACCCATAAGATCACCTGCTTGGCTGGAGCTGCTTGGGCCAGCCACCTGCTGGGTGAGATAAGCGGGGACATCTGGAGCGTGAGACAGACGGTTAGCCTGCTTCAGCTGGCGGAGCAGACAGTCCCGCATGTTTTTCATATGTGCATTCCTCCAGCTGGCTGGGATAAACTGCTCCAGTTTTCCCTTGCAGCGAGGGTCTAAAACGGTAGCCAACCAAAAATTATCCCTCTCCTTAAATTTCCTGATCCAGGGGTCACTCCGGAGGTAGCACAGCATGTGGGCAGCCATAGGGAAGAGGACAGCATACTGTGATTCTTCTTGGCTTCCCGGGACCATGACATCTTGGTCCTCCTACTGCTGCTGCCCCACCCACGGACTAACGGTGCCCCCAGCACAGGCTCTCCCTTCTGACCAGGCCCAGACTCCTGGAAGTCATGGGCCTGGTCTTGGTGGAGCAGTTTTGCCTCTTCTTGCTCCACCAAGGCACTGTCCCCAGCATCGAGTAGGCATTCTAGTGTCCTGTCCAGCAGGAACACTATGGGGAGCGCGTCATTGAGGCCGACATGCTCCCTGCTGACCATCTTGGTTGCCTGCTCGAATGAGGCCAACATGTGGCAAACCTGGTGTATCTGTCCCCACTCCGCAGTGGTGATGTAGGGGAGTGGGTGTGATGGCCCGGAAGTGCCTTGGTCCAGCAGGCACTCTTTCACTGCCCGTCGCTGCTCCCACAACCTCTCCATCATGTGGAGGGTGGAGTTCCCCCGTGTCACACTGTCCACAATCAGCCCATAAGATGCCAGGCTGTTGTCCTGCTGCAGTTTGGACAGGGACGCGGTGGCTCTTGGGGAGCGTCAGAAGTGGCTGGCAATCCTCCGTACCCTTTGCACCATGTCATTCAACCTTGGGTATGTGCATAAGAACTTCTGTACCACAAGGTTGAGGACATGTGCCATGCAGGGCACATGTGTTAGACTGCTAGCATGGAGGGTGGCGAGGAGGTTGCTGCCGTTGTCACAGACAATCTTACCTGCCTGGAGCCTTCGGAGTGTCAGCCACTTGTGGACCTGAGCCTGTAGGGCGGCCAGAACATCAGGTCCAGTGTGTCTCTGTTTCTCTAAGCTCACAAGCTGGAGCACGGCCTGGCAGTGAAAGTGCCCCACACTTGTGTAGCTATGGGGACGCTTGCTGGGGTGCTCAGCAGGGAGAGCAGCAGTTCTCCCCTGGACACCCCGGGGCGACACCACAAACTGAGATGCCACTAAATTTGATGATCCTTCCCTGGCGCCTCGGAGGGACACCCAATGTGCTGTGAAGCTGATGTAGCATCCCTGCCCATGTCTGCGGGTTCAGGCATCCATTGTCAGCTGCACTCTGTCGCTGACAGCATTATCCAGCGACAGGGATACATTCTGCACAATGTGCTGGTGTAGGGCAGGGACGCTGGTCCTGGCAATGAAATGGCAGCTGGGAATACGCCATCTAGGTTGCTCCAAGATCTGCTAGAATGGATTGCAGTCCACAATATTGAATGGCAGCAGATGTTGGGCAATAACCCTGGCCAGGAGCCTATTGAGTGAACACACCCGTTGGTCCCCAGGTGCATATGTTGTGGTGCATTTAAATGACTCTGTGACTGATGGCTGGTGCCGGATGGCAGTGCAGGCGACAGAGGAGAGTACAGAGGAGGCAGAGGTCTGGCTGCCGGTACCAGTACATCTAGGAGAAGGAGTGGGGGAGTGGGAATGCATTGTTGGTAGGGGGTAGGGTGGCTGCAGGACAGTGGCAGGAGTTGCTGTCGGCACTGCTGCCGGCGCTGCTACAACCACCCTGCATCTGGTCCCACTCCCGCCAGTGTTTGACTCTTAGGTGCTGGGCAAGGGCAGTGGTACCCAGCCAAGCAATAAACCTCCCTCTCCTCACCCTGGCATGGCACAGCTGACATATGGCAATTGTCGGATCGTCTTCTGCCAGGGTGAAGTAACCCCAAACAGGCTATTAACACACCAACCTTCTGTCAGATGGGGGGGTGATGGCTTGCGCCTGTTTGGGCTCGGTGCGCACAGTGGAGGTGGAGGCGGCACCTAATGCTGCTGCAGCACCTGCTGCTGCAGAACCTGCTGCTGCAGCCGCCGCCTCCTGATGCCCTTACCAATGGAGCCCCAGCCACTGGGCTCCCTGGTGAGCTGGCGCACCGTTTGCCTCGGTGCCTACCTTCCACATCAGTGCTGCTGTCACCTGACAAGGGAAGTGGCACCCATTCTTGGTCACCCTCCTCTTCATCGCCTGCATTGTCAGACCCAAGGTTGACTAGTGGTGAACTGAGGGGAACAGAAGATTTGGAGCCTCTGACCTTGCTCCGCTGTCGACCGGCTGATGCCTGGGTATGACTAGGTGTGGGTGTTCTGTGGCTGAAACCACCCACACAAGTTGGAAGCAGGCAGCACCCCCTCCTCCTCCTCCATCCCTTCCAAAAGATCCTGAGCATCCGGACCAATCTGCAGCCCACTCTCCTGCATTACCTCCCCCAAGATGTCCCTCTCGCTGTCGCTGTCAAACAGCATCAGGGACGAGTCTTGGGGGCTGGTGCTGGTCCTGCAGGAGGCGGAGAGCTGCTGCTGCTCAAAGCCGGGGCAGAGGACTCCGTGCCACTGGCTTGTGTCACGAAATACACAACTGCCTCGGCGTCCTGAGATGAAATGCCACGCCCCAAAAAATCTATAATTAGGTGGATGCTTCTGCCAGCTGCGCCTGCCCCTCCATGGGTAGAGGAGTGGCCCTGTGCTGGCAGCGGTCCAGCACTGGAACCGACTCCCCTACCATGACCACAGCTGCCAGCACATCCACGTCCACTCATGATCGGCACACAATGTTAGGAATTTGGGCTAACTTTATTGAGTTTGGGGCAAAAATTAAATAAAATAGACACAAAACCCTAAGACAAGACAGAAAACCTGACAGAAAAATACTTTTTTTCCCACAGACGAACGATGATGACAATAATCCCTCCCTAGCACTCAAAACCCTAAGACAATGACACTAAAACACCAAGCAAATTACTTTGTTTTTTAATTTCGTTTTTTTGACAGACGAAATACAATGACAATAATCCCTCCCTAGCACATGAAATGAAACCCTAAGACAATGACACTAAAACACCAACAAAAGCCTTTGTTTTTTCTACAGACGAACTACTGTACAATGACAATAATCCCTCCCTACTCTAGCACACGAAACACTAAGACAATGACACTAAAACACCAAGAAAAATACTTTTTTTTTGTTTTTTCACAGACGAAAGACAATGAAAATTACCCCTCCCTACTGTAGCACACAAAACACTAAGACAATGGCACTAAAACACCAAGAAAAAGTCTTTTTTATTTTGTTTTTTTTCACAGACGAAAGACGATGACAATAATTCCTCCCACTCTAGCACACAAAATACTAAGACAATGGCAATAAAACACCAAGAAAAATACTTTTTTTTTTTCACAGACGAAAGATGATGACAATAATCCCTTCCTACTCTAGCATATGACACTCTAAGACAATGACACTAAAACACAAAGCAAAATACTTTTTTTTTGTTTTTTCACAGACGAAAGATGATGACAATAACCCCTCCCTACTCTAGCACACGGAACACTAAGACAATGACACTAAAACAGCAAGGAAAATACTATTTATCAGCTACACTCACTAACTAAACTACACTGACATTCTCTCTTTAACCACCTTCCGTCATGCTAATGCCGAAAGGCGTGCGGGAGGTTGTTCTCTCAGGTCTCGATCACGCCCTATCGGCGTCATCCCGCGAGACCCGAGATTTCATGTTCACTGCAGCCCGACAGGTAAGAACTTAGTCTAGAGCCTGCCAGCGCTGATCATGCGCTGGTAGGCTGTGGATGTCAGTAAATCGCATCCAAATCGCATATTAGACGCTGTTTTTAAACAGCATCTGATATGCCTGCTGCCCGCTGCTCTGGTGGTCCCTTTTGCTTGGGACCACCAGAGGACACGGGCAGCTATGTAAGTGCACCAATCACCACACACCAACCCCCACCCCCCGTCACTTATTAACCCCTTATTAACCCATGATCACCCCATATTAACTCCCTGATCACCCCCTGTCGCCCCCATGTCATTGATCACCCCCCTGTAGGGCTCCATTCAGACGTCCGTATGTGTTTTGCGGATCCACGGATCCGCAAAACACGGATACCGGCAATGTGCTTTCCGCATTTTGCGGATTCGCACATTGCCAGAACTATATACTATATACTACTGCAGACAAGAATAGGACATGTTCAATATTTTTGCGGACCTGGAAGTGCAGACCCAGAAGTGCAGATCCGCAATTCCGGATCCGAGCGGGACAAAGTCTGTCCCCATAGAAATTAATGGGCTGCAATTCCGTTCTGCAAAATGTGGAACAGAATTGCGGACGCGTAAATGGGGCCTAAGGGTCCCTTATCACCGCCAGTTAGTTAGCTACTTGTTAGGTAGTTAGCGCCTAGCCCACCGCACTGATTAGTCACTGATTAGCGTCATCGCTGTCGCTAATCAGCACTAGTACTATATAGTATCTGTAAGTGATCAAGACTGATCGCAATCAGATCTATATCAGTACATTACGGTCACCTTAAGCTCTACAAAAAACGCAGTGTTCGCCCGATCAGGCCTGATATTGTGCGCACACTTGCGTTCAGTCCGCCTCTCCTCAAAAACACCGTAAAATCGCTGCGGCGCTATAAAGATCACTTTTGAGCTTTTTTGATCTGTATTAGCGATCGCAGCTTTAGGGTCCATTCACACGTCCGTGGTGTGCTGCGGACCCGCAAATTGCGGATCCGCAGCACACCATGCCGGCACTCTTCATAGAGATTCCTATTCTTGTCCGCAGGCTGCGGACAAGAATAGGACATGCTCTATCTTTTGCGGAGCTGCGGCCGGATATTTCGGGGCCGAAACCTTGAAGTTCGCGGCCGCAGCTCCGCAAATGTTGATGCGGAGAGCACATAGTGTGCTCTCCGCATCACCGCCGGCACCATTCACACTGAATGGGTCCGCATCTATTCCGCATAATTGCTGAATAGATAGGGACATTTTTGCGGACGTTTGAATGGGTCCTTTCCCCTCTTTTTATTTTACATATTTTTTGGCAGAGATTTTTTCATCCACATTGATCGATGCGAATGAAGAAATCTGTGCCGTTGATTTTTTCTTTCAGCCCAGAGGCTGAATGGAAAACAAATATATTATTACCCATATGCCGAATATAAGGAGAATCGCAGAAACTCCTAATGCTGGCCATACATGTAATGATTGCGGAGACCTTCAAATGCCAGGGCAGTACAAACACCCCACAAATGACCCCATTTTGGAAAGAAGACACCCCAAGGTATTCGCTGAGGGGCATATTGAGTCCATGAAAGATTGAACTTTTTGTCACAAGTTAGCGGAAAGGGAGACTTTGTGAGAAAAAACTAAAAAAATCAATTTCCGCTAACTTGTGCCAAAAAAAAAATCTATGAACTCACCATACACCTACGGAATACCTTGGGGTGTCATCTTTCCAAAATGGGGTCACTTGTGGGGTATTTATACTGCCCTGGCATTTTAGGGGTCCTAAAGTGTGAGAAGAAGTCTGGACGCCAAATGCCTAAATATGCCCTCCAAAAATGTACTCATTGGAATTCGGGCCCCTTTGCGCATCTTGGCTGCAAAAAAGTGTCACACATGTGGTATCGCCGTACTCAGGAGAAGTAGGGAAATGTGTTTTGGGGTGTATTTTTACATATACCCATGCTGGGTGAGAGAAATATCTCTGTAAATTGACAACATTGTATAAAATTTTTAAAAAAGTTGTCATTTACAGAGATATTTCTCTCAGCCTGCATGGGAATATGTAAAAAAACACCCCAAAACACATTGCCCTACTTCTCCTGAGTACGGAGATACCACATGTGTGACACTTTTTTGCAGCCTAGGTGCGTAAAGGGGCATAAAGTCCAACGAGTACCTTTAGGTTTTACAGGGCTACTCACAATTTAGCCCCGCCCAAAATACCATAACAGTAAACACACCCCACAAATGACCCCATTTCGGAAAGTAGACACCCCAAGGTATTCACTGAGGGGCATAGTGAGTCTGTGAGAGATTTTTATTATTTTTTTTTGCCAGAAGTTAGCAGAAATGGAAACTTTATAATTTTTTTTTTTTCCTCAGAAAGTGTCATTTTCTGCTAACTTGTGAAAAAAAATTGAATGATACATGAACTCACCATGCCCCTCCACCAATACTTTGGGGTGTCTTCTTTCTAAAATGGTGTCATTTGGGGGTTATTTATACTATCCTGGCATTCTAGAACCTCAAGAATCGTGACAGGTGCCCAGAAAGTCAGAGCTGCTTCAAAATGCGGAAATTCACTTTTTTTGTACCATAATTTGTAAACGCTATAACTTTTACCCAAACCAATAAATATACACTTATTGGATTTTTTTTTATCAAAGACATGTAGAACAATAAATGAAGATTAAAATTTATATAGAAATGTAGTTTAAAAAAAAATTACAACAGAAAGTGAAAAATGTAATTTTTTTGCAAAAATTTCGATCATTTTTGATTAATAGCAAAAAAAGTAAAAATGTCAGCAGCAATGAAATACCACCAAATGAAAGCTCTATTAGTGAGAAGAAAGGGAGGTAAAATTCATTTGGATGCCAAGTTGCATGACCGAGCAATAAACCGTTAAAGTTGTGAAGTGCCGATTTGTAAAAAAGGGCCTGGTCACTAGGGGGGTATAAACCTGTGGTCCTTACGTGGTTAACTAACTATCTGTATGATCTATTTGAGCTAACTAACTAACTAACTAACTATAAAATCATATATCTAATATATACATATTTAATGTAATGTATGATGACACAGTAATGCACAACACTCCTCTCTCTATCACAACTGCAAGAAACAGCAGGAAACGGCTGCTGGGGAGGTTCATATATAATAAGGGGTAGGCACCTTTCCTGGGATATTTCTAAGCTCTGACAAATATATTCCCAGCCTTCTCATTGGCTCACAAACAAAAAGCAGGGAGGGATCCTGTGTGATGGTGAAAAAAAAGTATTGAATATTCGGGATTACGAATATATAGCGCTATATTCTAAATATTCACAAATTCTCAAAGTGCCGATATTTGCGGTAAAAATTTGCGATATGAATATTTGCGCTCAACACTATTACTGACCAAATGCTGACTGAATGAAGGCGGATGCTCCACAGACAGGATATGTTTTTTGAGGTTTATTGTTCTGACGGATCAGAGGAAGGGCAATATAATCAGTGACATTGACAAAAACTTACTGCTGACACCCTCTCCACTCTGTCGGGGGGTTATCCTTGTATAAGCATTTCATAGAACAGGTTCTGTAGACATCTATGTGGAATCAGCTGATGACGGTATAAAATGAGTGCGCTTCTTCTTGATGCTAACATCGACCTGTAAGGCTGAGTTCATACTTGAGTTATTTGGTCAGTTTTGGCCCTGTGACTGCCTAAATAAGTGAAGTGTGCAGTTATTCTAAGAGTGATCCCTGTCATCTGCATGTCATACCGACTCACAGTATTATTTTACTACTACAGCAGACTCCATATGCGTGTTACTGCAAGGCACAGTGTTCTACACCCATATAAAGGCTCTCTGCAGCCAGGAGATAGCTGTTTTTAACGTGATTTGCCACGAATAAATTCGGATCGAACCAAATTTTTTCGCAAATTCGGCGAACCGACCGAATCGAATTTTTGAGAAATTCGCTCATCTTTAATAATATTATTTCAATGTTTTCATATTTTGATTCCGAGGCAATTATTGTAACTATTGGATCCAATAACAAATATTCAAATGTGAAGCAGTACTAAGGTGTGATTTATTCCTGTTATTATGATACAAGACAGTAAATGAAAGGAATTAAATTATGATACATAGTTCACTTAGAATATACTCCATGACCTGGAACATCTACATATTGTACGTGCCGTTTTCACAGTCACCCTGCAGATGCATCAGAATATTTTGTTAGTTAATAGTATAAATTGCTTATGTAATTTCTGGAAAACCCGAGACATCGCCGTCCTGAGCTTTGTTGTGAAAATAAGAAGCAATTTTCTATTTAATGCAAAATACATTTTTTTTCTAAGCTTAGAATGAATAGAAAATCCATAACTGCCAGCTCCCTGCTAGAAACTGGCATTTGTTGTTGCAGTTGTCAGAAAAACATAATGATTTCTAAGTAAATAGAATAAATCTTAAATATGCAAGATGTGAGAAGATTGTAGTGATCCCACAAATAAAAAAACATTAACATATGCAAAAAAGTCTGAAAAGAAATGATAAAACTGGGGAGATTGAGATCACATTCCATGAGACTATTTTAAGAGTGGACCTAGAAAGTAAAGGGCCCCTTACAAGAGCAAGTAGGGCCACCTGGAGAGAGTAGAAACTATTTCCCATTTCAGTTATGCATTAGACTTAATGAAGGTCTTTTACAAGCTCTGTTTGCTAGACTACATCCAAATATATATATATATATATATATATATATATATATATATTTTAACTGCCAGCTGGCGTTGAGTGACAATGCCTTCTTCTGGATTCAGGGGCATTGGAATGTGCCTGTCTGCAAAACTGATGGTGAAGTTATTTGATAATCTGCCATCAGCTTTTTTGTACTCAGGAGTTATCTGTTAATTGCACCTGTCATCTTATAAGAACTAATATGGTTGACCCTGCTGATGGGTGCTCTTTAAACATAGTCTACTCGTTTCCATAAGCATATGTTACTTTATGTACCTTGTCTGCAGCAATCAGAATTTATTTCCTTGGGCGGAATCCTCCATATACCATGGCATGCACTAATCATAATGATTCTCTATGGCCCCTACCCAAGGGAGCATCCACAGCCTCAGGATTCTGATGTTTGATTCCAGAGGTTGCACCAGCCCAGAGGATCTGAATCTGAAAACTAGTCAATTTCTTTAACTCATACTATGTCTGTAAAGTTCTTGTAGCTTGACATATAATTCAGCAGAAATGTTTCAAATGCTGTTCTTTGAGTCATAGCTATGTCATCTGAGGACAGGTAGCAAAACCCTTGATATGTTTCACACTGAGTCTTAGACAAAATAATGGCAATAATTTTATATGAACCTTAAAAAACAGCATGTTCTTCTGAGTGTCTATAGAACCTGGAAAACATATGTCGTTTCTTCACCCCAAGAACCAACTGTGGGTAAAACTGTATTAGTTCAGCATCTATAGGATATGGCTGATTGATGCTATAACTGTCTTTTTCCAGACTACGGAATATGAAAAATCCAAATAAGTTAGTTAGTGTTTTTAGTGATGACCTCTGAATAGCAAATAACTATCTGTTCGGTGGGAGTCTGACACTTGGGACCCCCACCAATAGGCTGTTTGAGAAGGCAACAGAACTTGCAGTAGTGCCACAGCCTTTCCACAGCTTTTTCTAGCCATGTGACATCATGTTCATTGGTCACGTGGCCTAGATGCAGCTTAGCTCTATAGAACTATAGAATACAGGTTGATGTGAAGCAGCCAACACTTTGCAGTGTAGAAGTAGTTCAGGAAGCAATGGTGGGGCAGTTGTGTAGGAAAACAGTTCTTTGCTGAAGAATTCAAATGCAAGCAGATCAGGACAGTTTTTTGCAATTGTTCACTATATGCACTTTTCCACAGAAATTACAGGTTTCACAGCTAAACAAGTTGATAATAGACTAAGGTGTCTTTGCCATTCACATGCTGTCTCTGACATAGGCATCCAGATGAGGTAAATCTATTTTAGATAATTCAATAGAACCAAAGAGTGATTCCCTCAATGGTAGGCAAACTTTTCTGCAGCTTCTTTGAACAAGTTGCTGTACTTACAGTACACACCCACAGGACACATCACAATGGGCCAAACTGTTATTTGGTATTTTCAGGCACCAGATGAAACTCCTGAACATGGATTCCGTAGAGGCAAAAAGACCTTTTAGACAAGTTATCTTTACTGGACTTTCTCTATACATATTCTCTACATCTGATAAAAATGTTGGTCAGGGTCAAGGCTCAGCAGCATGTGCACAGCCACCACTAGATTGAACTAGTGATATAGAGCTCAGACTGACCTGAACTCATCTCTCTAGAATATTCCTTCCTTTGTATATCACTAGCTCAATCTAGTGGTGGCTGTGCATATGGCCTATCAATACCTTGTGCAAATACAAGCATATACAGGCAATATACAGATTTAAGTAAAGCAGATTTTAACTTTTTCCTTCGCACCTTTGCAATGTACTGCGACTGTGAAATAATGTTGAGCATGAATATTCTAATCACAAATTTAATGACAAATATCGCTACTTTGATAATTCGCGAGTATTTAGAAAATTTTTATTGCAAATATATTACATTGCCAATTTTCAAAATCAAGTAAATAATGACTGGAGATCACGGATTCTCGAATTTTCAAATTTGTGGCGAATATTCAGCCAAAATATTCACGAATATTGCTTATGCCGCTCATCACTACTCTGGAGCAGAAACCCGGGAGCTAGTTGTTAGTTACAGCTTGACTGCCCATAAAGAAGACAGAGATGGTTTATCACTGTTCCTGCCTTCCACATCACTGTATACGCTTTGCTCAATGAGTGCTATGTATATAAATCAGGAAGCAGCCATGACGCTTCCTCCTCCCATTCCAACAATCATGTGATCGCTGTGTATTGCTGTGTATCAGTTAACTACAACATCCGATAGATCTTAGCAAACTCATATCAACTCTGTAGTGTGTCTGTAACTGGCAATCATTTCTCAGTTCAAGTTACAAGGGAAATTGGGAAATTTGCAATAACACTTTTTATAATGCACCCCTCTTGCATGGCTAGATGGCAGGGCAGAGAGTGTAAAATAAAAAAAAGACAAAGGAAAAAAATAAAAAAATAAATTAAAATAAGAAAAATGCCACCACTAGCTCACGCTGTGGCTTCTAGCTCGACACCCAAAGCTGTAAACTATATCCCGCCTATATGAAAAGACCATAACAGAAAGGAATTTACAAAAAGGATCTTAACAGCACTTTGTACTATTAAAAAAAAAAAAAATATATATATATATATATATATATATATGCTTTTTAACCCTTTTTTACATTTTCCAGAGAATAAATTAAAAAAAATAGACACTAAAATAAAAATGATGTGTCATGGAAAAATACATGCAACAATTATTTATTAATAGGAGAAAAAAAAGAAAAATGGAATTGCTGGCTTGTACTAAAATAAACTACCAAAATATGTCTGGTCAAGAATGAAAGAAAATAGTTATAGGGTCCGGAGTCAAGAGTTTTCACAAAGCTTGTGATATGTCAGAAAAACAACAAAAGTAGGTGGGTGTCTAAGTGCAGAGAACCCCACTAATAGCTATAATGAGGAGAGAGAACTGATTACTACTGGAAACGGGCTCAATAGAAGTCTATGGGCCTGTTTTGGTTCTGTCCACAACAGCAAGCAGAGAGACTGGTTGGTGTCTCAGCACTCTCACACAGACTCTCAGGGGTCTCAGACCTCACCAATCAAAACTTTTGATGTCTCCATGAAATATCTAAAGTTTTTAGTTTTTTTGTGACCCTTTAAGGCATACCCAGCAGCATAAGTACAAGTGAATATGAAAACTTTTGTAATTCCCTCGGTCAGGGGAATGTGACATCTTCCTAATCAAGTTACTTATTTGCTTACTTCTTGATTAACTTTGGTACTTAAATTAGAGAAAGCACTTTAAAACTTAAAACCAAACTCGGCTTCGGTTCTGAGTTACTAGTCAGAGCCAAAGCCGAGTTTGGTTCAAAGTTTTAAGTAGTTTTCCACTTTAAAAAATCAAGTACCAAAGTTACTCAACGAAATCTCATATGACTTTGCAAAAAACTAACTTCACCTCATCGGAGGCAGTACATTTTCCGGATCTCCGTACAGCATTTAATTTTTTTTTTTAGCTTATAAACTTCGGATGTAGCACCCAAAACTCACTTCTCTCATCCCCAGTGGAGGCATTTAATTGACCAGTGTAAATGTCACATAGTATTAGGAAGAGCCTGATGCACCCTCTTAGCAAGCAGAGAGAATACTGTATGCACCTTTACAAAACAACAGAAGAGAGAATGTGCAAGTTACAGATAACAATGCTAGTGGGTGGCACTAGCATTGGAACGAGACCAGAAGGGGTTGGCTGAGCTGAGTATGTCATATGAATATTGTTATTTTATGTAATTCTGACCCCTTATTAGATAAAATTTTACTGATCAGACAACATATTTAACAGGAGTGACTCACTAAGATGTTAATGAGCTAAATAGTTACAGGGCTCTTTAGGCAAACAGACTCATACCACAATAATAAGGGCACCAAGGTCTCCTTGGCTAGTACCATCCTTAGTCAACCTTCACCACTAATATTCTTTTTGCAGTCATGGCTCCTCTGCACTAGTTCTCTCCCCATCTCCTCCTCCTGAGAAGCAGTTAAAGTGACTTTTTTGATGCTACATGATGATTACCATGAAATGCAGCCATAATAACAAGTCTTCCTCAGCACTGTATACTTTCAAACAAATCACAGAAAATGGCTGTATTTTATTCGCACTATCTTGCACTTTATTGCTGTGAAAATTGGACATTTTATCTCTAAAATATACAGCAAATGTCTCCCTCTTCCTGCTCCTCCATCCTGATCCCGGCTCATGCTCTTAATGTCTAAAACTCAGCAACTTCTCAGAGTGTGAAATACTGTGCAGAGACTTTTATTCCAAATTTTCAAGAGCTTCCAGTCTGCTCCAGGCTTCCCAAGGCGAACCGGCCATCGCCAGCAGAGCCGCTGAACCTCAGTAATGTGCAATGATATGGAACGGCTCCATCTGGCTGTCCATTTATCCAGAGAAGCAGCTGCTCATCATCAGCTACTGCTCCTTGGTCATTTTTCCAACGTCCCTTTGACTTGTTGCAAAATACAAAAAAAAAAAAAAAAAAGAGAGATAACACTGTCATCTATAATTAATAGAATTTTTCAGGGAGTCATGGTGAATGTTGCAAATGATGAATGTTGCATACAAGGCAGTTTCTAGGTAACATGGTCAATAGGGCGAACATCAAAAAAGCACCCGTCTTCCGCTGCATATAGAAAGCCAGTGCAGTCAATTCAGAATGTCACCCTCTTAGAATAATGTGACACACTGCAGGAGGGGACCACACATTAGATATGAGCTCCCGCCTCATGAACTGAGAAAGCTAAGTGACAACCTTTAATGTTTCCCCCCATGACTTGGAATAGCTGAGTGACAATCTTCTCTCTGCCCGCTGTCATAGGCTCTTTTCTAAGCCTCTGTCAGCAGTTCCTTCAGATTTCACAGATAGATGTTATTACGATTATATTTCACACTATCAAACATACAGGAGAATACAGCACCATATACCTATTAAATCCAATGATGTCTCCTCTGATGTAGATGTTCTCTTCCTTCAACTTCTCCATTCAAGCCAGACCAGCATGATCACTTTGTTAAGCCTTCTCTTGACTCTGCAGTTTGACACTCAGACATCTTAGTTTCCTACTTTTACATCATCTTCCCCACCTTCTGAACATCCTATTCTGCCACTCCCAATACTGTGCTCACCGTGCTCTGTACTACAGAAACAGATACTCCTCCTGAAAATATTGTTACTGCACAGTTAGTGCCTCCTTCAATAATTATTGACACAGTGCCCTGAAAAATCATTGTGCCTGGCAAATGGTGCACAAATGCCGTAAACATAGTGTCCCTCAAAAATAATTGTGCTAAGCCCCCCACAGTAATAGTGCTAGTGTTATCGGAAGAGGGTATGCTAGATGAGGATAAGCTAGTGCATCAGGATAACGTGGCCTAGCAAGATCTCCTATGGACCGAGGAGGGGATAACGGAGCATGGAAAAGAAATAAAAGCATTGGTGTCACGGACATTCCTGCGACAGGTGGCAGGAGATCGGTGAGACTGGCAACACTTGGTATGATCTGACATCCATGTTGTTTCTGGTGCTTGCCACACCTTCTTACAACAGGTCTGGCTATTTTGGTCATTTAACCACCTCAGCCCCCCTAGCTTAAACACCCTTAATGACCAGGCCACTTTTTACAATTCTGCACTACACTACTTTCACCGTTTATTGCTCCGTCATGTAACTTACTACCCAAATGAATTTTACTTCCTTTTCTTCTCACTAATAGAGCTTTCATTTGGTGGTATTTCATTGTTGCTGATATTTTAACCTTTTTTGCTATTAATAAAAATTTAACAACATTTTGCAAAAAAATGACATTTTTCACTTTCTGTTGTAAATTTAAAAAAAAAAAAAAACTACATTTCTATATAAATTTTCCACAAAATGTATTGTTCTACATGTCTTTGATAAAAAAAAAAATACAATAAGTATATATTTATTGGTTTGGGTAAAAGTTATAGCGTTTACAAACTATGGTGCAAAAAAGTGAATTTCCGCATTTTGAAGCAGCTCTGACTTTCTGAGTACCTGTCATGTTTCTTCAGGTGCTAGAATGCCAGGATAGTATAAATACCCCCCAAATGACACCATTTTAGAAATAAGACACCCCAAAGTATTCACGGAGGGGCATGGTGAGTTCATGTTTCATTTAATTTTTTTTCACAAATTAGCGGAAAATGACACTTTCTGAGGAAATAAATAAAATAATAAAGTTTACATTTCTGCTAACTTCTGGCAAAAAAAATAAAAAATCTCAGACAGACTCACTATGGCCCTCAGTGAATACCTTGGGGTGTCTACTTTCCGAAATGGAGTCATTTGTGGGGTGTGTTTACTGTTCTGGCATTTTGGGCGGGGCTAAATTGTGTGCAGCCATGTAAAACTGTCAGATCCCTGTCTGCACAGCTCAGCACCATGGATTCCAGGGCTGGCTTACCTTATAAGAGACGCAGGCGTCCTCCAGCATATCGCCACATCCATCCTCACTACCAGGTGTCATCTGAGGCGCAATAGAGCATGCGCGTGCACCTCTCCCTGTGTTATAGGGGATAAGCAGCTGGTCCTGATTATCCTCCCCACCCATAGGTGGGGCTTTGAGTATTTAGGGCAGCTTCACTCTGGAGGAGGTGCCCAAGCGTGGTTGTTGTACCTCTTGACTCCCGCTGAAGCGTCCATCTGTGTCTGTTTGTTGGATTTTCTGGATTCTGACCCCTGCTTTGCTGGACCCTGACTCTGCCTACCATCTACTTGCTGGATTGCCTGGACTATGGACCCCTGCTCGGTTTGACTACGTATCTGTCTGCCATCTGTTTGTTGAATCACCTGTATTATCGAACACTGCATCTTCTGTCTATGCTTCTGTCCATCGTCTCCTGTAAGTCTGCCTGGATTCCTGACCCTGCACTGCCTGACAACGAGACAGCTTTAATCTGCACACTGCATTACTCTGAACTTTGTTTTGCCTTTATCTCAAGTGACTTTTGTATAACCCTCTGCCAGTAAAGACCTTCTGTTCCTTTATTCCGCATTTGTTGGACTCTGTTCACATTGCTGCAGTTAGCTGCATTCTGGGTGACTGGTGCAAACACCAGTGTCCTGATTCTGTGAGTCAGCAGTCAGCAATATTGGGCAAATTCCTAGTCCTCTATCAGCTGACACAGAGGATCCACTTCCTCTGGTCGTAACAAAAACCTAAAGGTACTCATTGGAATTTGGGCCCCTTTGCGCACCCAGGCTGCAAAAAAGTGTTACTCATGTGGTATCGCCGTACTCAGGAGAAGTAGGGCAATGTGTTTTGGCTTATATTTTTACATATACCCATGTTGGGTGAGTGAAATATCTCTGTAAATTGTCAACTTTGTAAAAAATAAATAAAAAAGTTGTCATTTACAGAGATATTTCTCACACAAAGTATGTGTATATAAAAAAATACACCCCAAAACACATTGCCCTACTTCTCCTGAGTACGGCCATACCACATGAGTGACACTTTTTTGCAGCCAAGATGCGCAAAGGGTCCTAATTCCAATGAGTACCTTTAGGATTTCACAGGGCATTTTTACGCATTCGGATTCCAGACTTCTTCTCATGCTTTAGGGGCCCCTAAAATGCCAGGGCAGTATAAATACCCCACATGCGACCCCATTTTAGAAAGAAGACACCCCAAGGTATTCCGCGAGGGGTATGGTGAGTTCATGTAAAATTTTATTTTTTGTCACAAGTTAGTGGAATATGAGACTTTGTAAAAAACAAAACAAAAAAAAAAAAACAATTTCCGCTAACTTGTGCCAAAAAAAAAAAATTCTGTGAACTCGACATGCCCCTCACGGAATACCTTGGGGTGTCTTCTTTCCAAAATGGGGTCACATGTGGGGTATTTATACTGCCCTGGCATTTTAGGGCCCTAAAGCCTGAGAATCAAATGCGTAAATGCCTCAGAAATCCTAAGGTACTTAGGTTTAAGGCCCTTTGGCATCTTGGCTGCAAAAGTGGCACACATGTGGTATTGCCGTACTCAGGAGAAGTAGGGCAATGTGTTTTGGGGTGTATTTTTACATATACCCATACTGTGTGTGAGAAATATCGCTGTAAATGACAACTTTTAAAAAAAATTTATACAAAGTTGTCAATTTGCAGAGATATTTCTCTCACCCAGCATGGGTATATGTAAAAATACACCCCAAAACACATTGCCCTACTTCTCCTGAGTACGGCGATACCACATGTGTGCCACTTTTTTGCAGCCAAGATGCGCAAAGGGGCCCTAAAACCAATAAGTACCTTTAGGATTTCACAGGGCATTTTTACGCATTTGGATTCTCACGCTTTAGGGCCCCTAAAATGCCAGGGCAGTATAAATACCCCACATGTGACCCCATTTTGGAAAGAAGACACCCCATGGTATTCCTTGAGGGGCATCGCGAGTTCATAAAATATTTTTTTTTTGGCACAAGATAGCGGAAATTGATTTTTTATTGTTTTTTCTCACAAAGTCTCCCTTTCCGCTAACTTTTGACAAAAAGTTCAATTTTTCATGGACTCACTATGCCCCTCAGCGAATACCTTGGGGTGTCTTCTTTCCAAAATGGGGTCATTTCTGGGGTGTTTGTACTGTTCTGGCATTTTGGGTGGGGCAAAATTGTGAGCAGCCGTGTAAAACCTTAAGGTATTTATTGGAATTAGGGCCCCTTTGCGCACCCAGGCTGCAAAAAAGTGGCACATATGTGGTATCGCCGTACTCAGGAGAAGTAGGGCAATGTGTTTTGGGGTGTATTTTTACATATATCAATGTTGGGTGAGAGAAATATCTCTGTAAATTGTCAACTTTGTATAAAAAAATTAAAAAAAGTTGTCGTTTACAGAGATATTTCTCACACACAGTATGGGTATATATAAAAATAAACCCCAAAACTCATTGCCCTACTTCTACTGAGTACGGCGATACCACATGAGTGACACTTTTTTGCAGCCAAGATGCGCAAAGGGGCCCAAATTCCAATGAGTACCTTTAGGATTTCACAGGGCATTTTTACGCATTTGGATTCTCACGCTTTAGGACCCCTAAAATGCCAGGGTAGTATAAATACCCACAAGTGACCCCATTTTGGAAAGAAGACACCCCAAGGTATTCCGTGAGGGGCATGGCGAGTTCACAGAAAAAAATTTTTTGGCACAAGTTAGCGGAAATTGATATATATATATATATATATATATATATATATATATATATATATATATATTTTTTTTTTACAAAGTCTCATATTCCACTAACTTGTGACAAAAATAAAATTTTACATGAACTCACCATACCCCTCACGGAATACCTTGGGGTGTCTTCTTTCTAAAATGGGGTCACATGTGAGGTGTTTGTACTGCCCTGGCATTTGAGGGTCTCCGCAATCATTACACGTATGGCCAGCATTAGGAGTTTCTGCGATTCTCCTTATATTGAGCATACAGGTAATGAGATTTTTTTTTTCCGTTCAGCCTCTGGGCTGAAAAAAAAAATAAAATGAACGGCACAGATTTTTTCATTCGCATCGATCAATGTGGATGAAAAAATCTCTGCCAAAATCAGTGACTGCAGTCCGGTGGGCTGGGCGCTAGCTACCTAACAAGTAGCTAACTAACTGGCAGTGATAAGGGACCCTTATGTCCCATTCACACGTCCGAAATTCTGTTTGCGGAACGGAATTGCGGACCCATTCATTTTTATGGGGACAGACTTTGTCCCGCTCAGATCTGGAATTACGGATCCGCGCTTCCGGGTCTGCACTTCCGTTCCGCAAAAATATAGAACATGTCCTATTCTTGTCCACAATTGCGGACAAGAAAAAGCATTTTCTATATAGTTCTGGCAATGTGCGGATCTGCAAAATGCGGAAAGCACATTGCCGGTGTCCGTGTTTTGAGGATCTGCGGATCCGTGGATCAGATCCGCGGGTCCGTGGATCCACGGATCCGCAAAACACATATGGACGTCTGAATGGAGCCTTACAAGGGGTGTGATCAATGACAGGGGGGTGATCAGGGAATCTAGATGGGGTGATCAAGGGGTTAATAAGTGAGGTGGGGGGGTTAGTGTAGTGTTTGGTGCAACTTTACATAGCTACCTGGTCCTCTGGTGGTCGATCCCAGCAAATGGGACCACCAGAGGACCAGGTAGCAGGTATATCAGACGCTGTTAACAAAACAGCGTCTGATATACTTGTTTGATGCGAATTATTTCGCATCTACAGCCTGCCAGCGATTGATCATCGCTGGCAGGCTGCAGTACAAGTTGTGAGACGCGCGGCACTGTGTGAATGCCGCGGCGTTCACAGGAAGTCTCGCGTCTCGCGAGATGACGCACCGATGCGTTCACTCAGAACTGCAGGACCGCCCGCCAGACGCATCCTTGCGTTAGGCGGTCCTGTAGTGGTTAACCTTCTCTATCTATTGTTTCTCCCACTATGATATGCGGTTTATAGCTTCTGGATAGCTGGTGTGTGGATCTCGGCTGAGGTCCTGGTGCTGCCATAGCCACTTGAAGTTAAGTGTTTTCTTTCCATTTTTTTCATTTATTTTGTGTGTGTGTGGCAGTTACATGTCATTTGCATTAAGACCTGAGAGAGACTCCTGTTCGTCCTTCCTTTTGGAGAAACAGGTTGTCTCAGTCCTGACATTAGTACCAGGGTCCTATAGGGTGAGTTAGGACACTAGGTATTTCGGTGTATGAACTCACCTACCTCTGGGGTCTGTTCATACTGGTAGTTAGTCAGGACTTTGATTAGGGTTTTACTAGGAGGTATCTATCTCCTTTCCCTTATTCCCTCACCCCGTTCCCTCCTATGTTCGCTCTGGTGTTTCCCTCCTACACCTGAACGTGACATTATAAACCGCTAATACCATCATTTTTTTTGCTGGTTTCAGTACAGCCATGGATCCTATTGCTGCACTGGCCGGACAGCTGCAGGGGCTGTCTTTGGAGGTAGCTGACCTATGCTTGACCGTCTCATAGTTCCAGAGACCACAGGCTGCTGGTCCTAGGGGTTGTGTTGGTTACCAAGCCTGTCTTGAGCCTAAAGTTGACCTCAAGGACAGATCCTCTGGGGGAAGTGATAATTTAATTTTGTTTAGTGAGTTGTGAAAATTGTATTTTGTCCACACTCATCTGAGGATGAGATTCAGAGAGTCGGTGTGGTTACTTTGTTGTTTAAAGGGGATGCTCAGTCATGGGGTTTTTCTTTGCTGACCGGATCGCAGTCTCTCTGGTCGGTGGATGAATTTTTTAAAGCTCTGGGTCTCATCTTTGATGACCTGGATCGGACCTCCCTGGCCAAGACCAAGCTACGTTGCCTTAGCCAGGAAGAGAATTCTGCTGAGATATATTGCTCTGAGTTTAATAGGTGGGCTACTGATATTGAGTGGAACGATCCAGCTGTCTTTAGTCAGTTTTGTGAGGGATTACCAGAGAGGCTGAAGGACGCTTTGGCCTTTCATGGGAATCCTGAGTCACTAGAAGCAGCTATGTCTTTTGCAGTACGCATTGATAGATGCCTGAGAGAGATATCTAGGGCCCCCCACTCTTAGGACGTACTATAACTTAATGTATCATCTTCCTTTGACACTTTGGGTGAAGATACTCTTGGGTTTATGTCTGGGGATGAACCCATGCAATTAGGGGGAGCTACTCCTGGATCTGCTTTTAAGTGTAATAGTAGTAGGAAGGGAGTTTGTTTTTTCCGCGGACAAAAGGGACATTTTATCAATGTATGTCCATGCATTAAAAAAAAATTTAAAAAAGGGGACGTCTAATTCCCATCTGACTCTTGGAGGGGTGAGAGGAGAGTCAGAGAATGAAAGAATTTGTCTTTGACTGGTTGTACTCAGATTTCTCCTGACTGCCGAGGTGCCGCTGGAGTCCAAGACTGTGGCGGGGCCAAGGTGAACCTGATTGATGCTCAGTTCGTCCGTATGCACGGGTTGTCTCCAAGTGCATTAGAGATAAACATTTCCATTTTTGCTATTGATTCTGCACCTCTAACTCAGAAGTGTTTATCTCAGATGGCGCATGACATCCGATTAAGAGTGGGTGACTTTCAGTAGGAATTCATGTCGTGCTTTGTGTTGGAGGGTCTCCCTGCTTCGTTAGTTCTGGGTTTACCGTGGTTAAGAAAAAATCACAGAATAAAGTGGTCTAAATGGGAGGAACTGCTCGAAATCCCAAACACTGTAGCGTGTTTATAACCGGGGGAGCAATTCCTCCGCATGTGATCCGCTGCACAGCAATCCCCAGCAAAAATGCATACAATGGAGGATATGGCGTGCAACTGACCATACTGGCCGAACCCTCACGCTGATGTTAGAAGCTGAGACTTGCTGGTTGTATGTTATTATGGTGCACCTTTTTGCACTTATTTATGTATATGTATATTCTCATCCACACATTATTTAATCTTGTGTAGGATGTTTTTGTGGTGCATGTGATCCGCTGCCACATCCTCCATTGTACGCATTTTTGCTGGGGACTGTGCAACGGATCACATGCTGAGGAATTGCAAGTCGCAATGCTCGAGTCTCCTCCCCGCACGTTTCTTGGCTGCTATGCAGCCAATAAATGTGCAGGTAAGTACTGCCCTCACTGTAATGCCATAGCCAGGTAGGTTACTGGCATTACAGTGATTGGTTTGCCAGAATGCGTCATCGGGTGCTAAATAGCACCCGATGGCGCGTGTTCAGCTCAGTCTTAGTCAGGGAGAGCTGTGCATAGGAAGGGACAGACATTGTAGAGAGTGATATTAGACTATTTTTGTTAGAAAAACTTTTCAGAGACCCAAAAGTTCTGTTAAGTACTATTGTGTGTGACAGCAGCAATATATATTTGTAGCGCAACCTGCGCTAAATTACTAAAACTTTACAGACCCAAAGGTCCTTTTAAAGACTATTGTGTGTGGCAGTAGCAATATATTTTTTTAGCGCATCCTGGCTTAATAGCGTCTAATAGTCTGCTGTGGACAGTTAAATTATCTGCGCCACATCTCCTTTGTAAAGTGTGCGCATCCCAAAAAATATCTGTGACATCCAGTGTACTTTTTCTTTAGATGGTGTCTCCTGCGGACAGTTAAATTAGCTGCGCCACATCTCCTGTTTAAGGTGTGCGCATCTCAAAAATATCTGTGACATCCAGTGTACTTTTTCCGTAGACAGTGTCCGCTGTGGACAGTGACATTAGGTGTGCAACGTCTGCAATGTAACGTGTGCGCTGAAAAAATGTATCTGGGACATACAGTGTACTTTTTCAATAGATGGTGTCCGCTTATGACAGGGACATTACCAGTGCCACACCTAAAGTGTAACGTGTGCACTTAAAAAATGTATCAGTGACATACAGTGTACTTTTTCAATAGACGGTGTCCACTTCTGACAGTGACATTACCAGTGAAAAATCTCCAGTGTACCGTGTACAGTTAAAATATACATCTGTGACATACAGTATAGTTTTTCAAAAGACGGTGTTCGCTTCTGACAATGACATTACCAGTGTCACATCTAAAGTTTAACATGTGCGTTTAACAAATTTATCTGTGACATACAGTGTACTTTTTCAATAGACGGTGTCCGCTTCTGACAGTGACATTTGCGACATCTGCAGTGTACCATGTGCGCAGAAAAAATTTACCTGTGACATACAGTATACTTTGTCAATAGACGTTGTCTATTCTCAGTGACGGATTAGAGGCAATATATGGGCTGTAGGTATGGAGAAGTCTGAAGACTGTGGGTCATATAGTGGATCCGACTCAGGGATGGAGATGGACAATTTGTCTGACCCTGGAGTTGGAAGTGTTAACACAATGCCAGAAGATTCCTCAGATGAGTCCGTGGTAAGTGGACTCAATGCAGATATTAGTGTGAGATCTAGTCATGCTGGGATGATTAATATTGTGCCGCAAGTTAGATGACCATTTGCCCATGCCCAGAGAAGGTATTGTGCAGGGAGACAAGCTATTTGTTTTGCATGTAGGAAAATTGGGCATATTGCATGATATTGTGACGTTGCTAATGGCAACAGACACAGGTATTTTAAGTACCCTAGAACCCCACCTAGAAGTAAAGTGGTCTATTCAGCAAGTTGGGGTAATGGTCCCAGACATGGTTCTTTGCAAAGGCATAAAAGCTATGGACAGCCAAGGTCCAGGAAACAGATTTTAAATCCCAGTATGAACGGTTAAAATGTGAAAATGTGAAGCTTAGAGAGGAATGAGATCGGCTCCTGGAATTCAGCAGAGTTTCTAATTTTGTGTATTAAGACCCAAATTGACTGAAAGGTGGCATAAAGCAGGATGTGCTCAACCCAAGATGCAGTTGTGCATATATATACCGGGGAGGAGATCCTGCATTTGTGGCCCATTGCTAATGGCGATCCCCAGCGAAAATGCATATGGTGGAGGATGCCCGCAGTGGACCACAAGTACCACAATAGACATCCTACAAACTGACTCAAAGTGATGTTAAAATTGAGAGATTGGTCAACATATCCTGCTGTGGAGGAAATATCTAAGCCCAAGCACAACGTCAAGGTTTCTCAAGTAGCTCGGGACCTAACACTCACCTACCTGTACCTTATGGGCAATATCAGGGGCCAGTGGGTAAAATTACAGGAATGTAAAAGCCGACTCGCAGCAAATTCCCAGTTACCTCCAGCATGTAGCCATGCCTGCAATGGGAGGAGGGAGCCCCACGCAAGACTGATTTATATGGCCCAGGCCTCACAGGTGCACCTTAATGTAGCCTATGGATAGAAATTTTGGGATTGTAGGATGTCTATTGGGGTACTTGTGGTCCGCTGCGGGCATCCTACACCATATGCATTTACAGGATCTGCTCCCCTGTATATATATGCACAACTGCATCTTGGGTTGAGCACATTCTGCTTCATGCCACCTTTCAGTTGTTTTGTATATATAAATTTTTGGAGGTGTATAAACTCCTATGTAAATGTAACCTGTTTTCCACCCACAGGCTACATTTAGGTGCACCTGTGAGGCCTGTGCCATATCAGCCAGTCTTGGGTGGGGCTCACAGCCTTCTCCCTCCTCCCATTGCAGGCATTGCTACATGCTGGAGGTAACTGGGGAGTCTGCTGCGAGTCAGTCTTTACACTTCTGTAATTTTCCCCACTGGCCCCTGATATTGCCCATATGGCACAGGTAGGTGAGTGTTAGGTCCCGAGCTACTTGAGAAACCTTGGCGTGGTGCTTGTGCTTAGACATGTCCTCCACAGCAGGATATGTTGACCAATCTCTCAATTTTAACATCAGTTTGAGGGCTTAGTAAGACCGCAGTGTGCACCTGTCTTGTCAATTGTTATTAAGACCTAAATTGACTTTTTCTTTTCCCTGGAAACTGGTTTTGTGTGTCTTTGTAGTTACCTCTAGCATGTAGCCATGCCTGCAATGGGAGGAGGGAGATGGCTGTGAGCTCCACCCAAGACTGGCTGATATGGCCCAGGCCTCACAGGTGCACCTAAATGTAGCCTGTGGATGGAAAACAGGCTACATTTACATAGGAGTTTATACACCTCCAAAATTTTATATATACAAAACAACTGAAAGGTTAAATCCAGCTTCTTTGGTAAAATGAATCTGAAGTTGGTTTGGGGCTGGGCAAATTAGCATTTCAATGACTGGGTGGGAAGAAATTCTCCTGCCAATGTTTATGGTTTCAGGTGAACTATACAATTCAGTCCTATACAATTGTATGTGTTCCAAATTTTTTTTTTTTTTAGTTAAACTGTATTTTTTACAGAATCACATTGTATATAAGATTCATATTTTACTAGTTTTGTCTTTCAGAGAGATTTACAGAAGAACCTGGGGGTGTGCGTTTTTAACTTTACTTTTCCCTGCAGGCAATAACTGTATTTTAGAGTACCTTTCTGTATTGCTTTTTTTTTTATTTTTTAAGGAGAATCCTCTAAATGTAATTATTTAATGTGGAGTCAGGTATGCTAAATTCTAAAAAAAAAAATGTTTTTTGTTTTTTCCCCAGAGGCCGGCACTGTAGTTTAAGAAAGTAGCTGCTATTGTAAGACAAAATGTGATGGTGAGGAATGGATATGGGGACAATCACACCCCTCTAGGAATGTGGCTGGTTGTAATCAGGGCGTAGTTTCTTTTACGCATTATAATTGTGCACCAGTTTGCATATTTTTTTTAATGTTTTTGTACATTGTTCTCACTGGCAGCAAGTTTAATGATTTTTTTTTTAACAGATTGCATGCTCCTTTAATACCATCAAAGTCATCCATGAAAAAAATAATGGTATAGGAAGCAGCATTCAATCTGGGATGTTTCTTTAGTTACTGAGGTCTCGTGATATTGTGTGGGAACTACTGTCTAAATTCAAGGGTTGCTGCTGAGTGAGAGGTTTTTGATCAGTCACTGCAAAAAGGGCTTTGTGTGCTGTTCAGCTTGATTATATAGAATCATATCGGCAAAGGAAAGTGAGTTGATGAGCTTTTTGTAAGGAGACAAGGTGGTATATATCACTCGGGCATACCAATAGCTGTGTGAGTAACCCCTTTCCCCACAGGAGTACTGTGGGTTTCCTGTGTGCCCCTCGTCCCCACAGAAGGTACTGTGTGTTCTCTGTGTGTACCCCGTCCCCACAGAAGGTACTGTGTGTTCTCTGTGTGTCCCCTTTTTCCACAGGAGTACTGTGTGTTTCCTGTGCGCACATTCCACTCCTGGTCAATTGGGAGCCCTATCCTGTGGTCAGGTCACTATTTAGAGGCAAAACCGAGGCTGGTATATCTCATTAGGAGACTCTGAGGGCCGCTGTGTCACGGCGAGAGCCCTTTTCCTCATGCTGCCACTCATTTTCCTGAGGTCTAACTAGGGTGAACGGAGTCCGTGTGTCGGTGCCAGAAATCCTAGGGCAACTCAGAGGCGAACTAAGGGGAGTAGCAGCCGTCCAGGCATGGGTGTAGGGAACTCTAAGGAACAGAAGGGTATCACTTCTGAGTATAGGACAGCCAAGCAGCACATGCAATCCATCTATGGAGGAGGAGTTGTTAATCTCCTCAAAGATTGGCACCAATGGACTGTAGGTTCAGAGTGGACCATCCCCAAAGAAGGGACCTTTGAGGTCTGGATTTGGGAAAAGTCTGTCTGTGAATTCCCCACTAGACTCCAAAACCATGGTTCCCTCCAGAAGGCAGAACTGTGGCTGAACGAATCCATCAAGCTCCAGCAACAGGGTGTTCAAAAGTCCCAGACAGTGTGAACTAACACTATCATGTACTCCCGTCCAACTAAAAATACTGACTCCAATACTCCCTCATTTCTCTCTCTCATCTCTCTTTCTCTCTCTCTCTCATCCCTCCCTCATCTCTCTATCTAACCTTGAGAGGATGCACCATGTTGAATCCAGCTTCTATCACGACCGGCGTACCGATCAAAGACGTGTGACGCAAAGGGAGGGAAAAGGGGAAGCCCTGTTCAAGGGAGAGGGAAAGGTGGTGACCTCTAACTCACCTAGAAGCTGGCACCTGACTGCCCTGACGTCCCTAGACATGTTTTTCACCCGTATGCCGATCACGTGCCTAAACCCTAGCTTTCCTTAAGATGAGCCCTAATTATTAACCAGGGTGGTGGGAGCACTAGTCCTCACCACTAACACTAAAGGAAAACACCAGGGAGAGGACAGACAATACAGACAAAACATATAAGCCCAGGTGGGCGACAACAACGGACAACAAAAGCCCAACAGGGATCCGGAGGGTAACGCTCTGGTACGACAACCAGGAACAACAGCTACATAGCTCCAGTGGGTCAGTATAGAAGTCCAGGCAGGAAGCTCAATATCTGGCAACCAGAGAAGTGAGAAGGGGGAATATAAGGAGGTTGGGAGTGACGGACAAGAAAAAGCTGAGGAGAAGAAGCTACGGATCCCTGAGTGAGACAAAAAGGATTGCGAGGCAAACACAGAGAGCTACCATTAAGTAACAGCACGATCTTTAGACATAGAGCAGGCAGCCACCTGCTGCGACTTCCTGACCCTGGGTATAACGGAGTCATACGTGGCTCCTGACACCCTCGTGACAGCTTCTCTTCGTCCTAATTTTTAAGACAATGAGGGGGGGGGGGGGGGGGTGTAGAAAACAACAATTTTAAAACTTTATTAACCATTCTAACCAAGTAAGGAATCACGCTGAGAACCATCACGACTACCTTTTCTTTGACAGTAGTTGGGTCAGATTCATGGCTGATCCAGGCTGATCCAGGGATGATTCAGGGCCTGAATGTTTTGCTGTAGCCCTTTATTCTATCAGGGATGCCCCCAAGCAGCCCCATGGGATATCACCCAATGTCTACAACCGGGTTCAGGAGTCTCTCCCAGACCCAGACTCAATAACCAGTTCTTTCTAGTTAACCAGGTCATTGTATCGTGCTAAAGAAACATCCAAAGACAGGACTAGAACCAGGATATCTTGGGCCATTCCAGGTGCTGCTGATGACGCCAACCTCTCTGAAGTTCGAAGGACGAGACAGCTGGATCCACACCAGTCACGGCAAGAAGCTGTTCAACTACGTCAAAGAATAAGAAGTATCACTTCCGTTTATTTGTTTAGTTTAGTTTTTAGGAAGGGAAAGGCACCTCAACTAGCAAGGGCCACAAAGACATTTGTTGATAGCAAATCCTAGAGGGTAATATCAGATAAAGCTTGTCCCTGCATCTTACGTTGCAGCTGATTGGGAGGTCTTGGGGGCTCAAAGGAAATAGGACATGTACTCATGGTTTTTTGTTTCCATTCCTTCTATACCCCTGATGTCTAACCGTCCGAGTTAAAAAAGCTTAAACAGAGGAGATGCCCTAAAGACCAAACCATGAACCAGATGCACAGGATTCCAAACCAGACGGCGACCAACGCCACCTCCTGAGTCATCCCCCCCCCCCCCCGAAAAAAAGAATCACAGAGGGACACTGAGCAGCAAATGACAAAGAGGAGGGACTGTTGTGGAAATTTTATTAGGATGTGTTTTTAATATGTCATGTATTGTCATCATGTCTCTCAGTAGACAAACCAATGACCAATAAAAAAACACCAATAATTGAATATGTGTGTTTCTATGCAATAGTTCACCAAATATACAATCACACACATATAATGTCACATCATTATTTAATGTTTAAAAAACATATTATAGCATGTACAAAAAACACAGATCATGTAGTGGTAGCAGTGCAGGACAATACTGTGACAAGCAGAACCCCTCCCTCCCACAGGACTCCCACAGTAGATAAAAGCCCTCACTCCGATTGCAAATATACAGCAAATAACGTAAAGTAACTGTGTGACACACATGAAAAAAATAACTAATGTAACAGAATATGCTGACTACATATCGGAGCACAAAACCATACTAACATGCATACACAGCGCTGGTCATATACACAGTGTGTGGAGTCACCAAAGGTGCAGTCTCTAATACATATATCCAACCGCACTGTATGTCATGAGCAACCTAAGTCCTACATAAACTACAGGTGAGCTAACAGTATGAGAAGGGCATTTACCCACCAGGAGAACGAAGGGAGAGAGGATACCAACCCGACATGCGTTTCGCCTTGCTTCTTCAGGGGGCGTGTTTATCCACTCTATCCAACAGGCATATATACCCATCCTCCCAGTCATATGATCCAATTGTCTGAGATGGGCCCTCATTGTTCACACCTGAGTGAAGACGGAAGTGACCATATCCTAACATTGTATCCCGCTCGAGACATCACCCATGACGTCACAAGGAAGAGCGTATTAGACCTACATCGCTCTCCCAGTCGTCCGAAGATCCCGCGAAATTTCGAGCGCATCACGTCACTGATCATCACATGAGACTATCCCCAGCAATAAACTCCGCCTCCCGAGGCCATCTCCGCCATTTTTGGACAAGGGCAACATTGCCCTCCGCAGCAAGGTATTGTCAGCAAGATATTTGCTGTATATTTGCAATTGGAGTGAGGGCTTTTATCTACTGTGGGAGTCCTGTGGGAGGGAGGGGTTCTGCTTGTCACAGTATTGTTCTGTACTGCTACCACTACATGATCTGTGTTTTTTGTATATGCTATAATATGTTTTTTAAACAATAAAGAATGATGTGACATTATATGTGTGTGATAGTATATTTGGTGAACCAATTATGTCTCTCAGTGTGTAAACCATTGTAGTGGATATCTTACTGTGGATGTATAGAACAATCAACTGCAGGGCGCAGAGGTCTCCGCTGGCAAACAGTCTATGTGCTATGCACTGGGATGTAGGCCGGGGGAGACTGAAGCGCTGCAGAGCAGTGTTTTCTCGGGAAATGTATGTGCGCCAGCTAAGGCCCCCGCCCAAAGAGAGGACTTATTGACTTGGTGTGGATGCATTTATTAAGAGAACAATATACAATAAAGGAATGTGCATTTATTGTTTCCAGTGTGCCCGATCAACCCGCTGGAGATAATGGCGCAATTCCTGTACATAAGCACACATGAGAATCTTAGTGAACTAAGGTTCACTCTAGTGGTAATTGGAGACATGGAGTGGTTACTTCCTGTGGGTCATCCCTTCCTGTATGATTGTACTGTACATGAAGGAAGTGGTCAGGACGGGGACAGTGCTCACCAGATCTCTAAGCATGGAACATCTTGTCTGACTCTGGAGGAGTGTGGCCTTTCCTTACACAAAAGGAGCTTGATACACGTGCTTGAAAGCACGGGACAAATTGTTTGTGGCTAACCTACAATCTGTTACAGGGTCAGCTCACCTGCAGGCCCTCCCATATAATGTTTTACAGGGTCATCTCACCTGCAGGCCCTTGCATATGATGTTTTACAGGGTCAGCTCACCTTCAGGCCCTCACCTACAATCTTTTAGACCAGCAGGCCCTCACCTATAATCTTTTACATGGTCAGCTCAATGGTGTGTATGGTAAGCTCAAGGGTGTGTAACAAAGGGTGTATTGGAGTGCCGGTTCCTTGTAATTTTTGGCAGCTTTTTTACTTAGTGCATAGGCTTTATAAGTGTAGGAGCCCCACTACATGAACAATTAGACTACAATGGGAATGAGGCACTCCTTTATGTGATATACAGGTTGTATCAGAATGCCTCTTGCTTGTAATTTTTGGGAGCACTTGCACTTTATATACAAGTAAATATACAATAAAGAATGTTTCCTAACAATTTTTGCTCTAAAATCTATTTTATCTTTGGTTTTGTGCATATTATTGTCAGTCTGTTAAAGTGGCGTACTACTCAGACAACTTCGTTCCCAGCAGCGACCTGGTCAGGATCAAGGAAGGGGCTGAATGGAAGAAGGCTTTTAATACCCCAAAGGGTCACTTGGAGAACCTTGTCATGCCTTTTGGGTTGACCAATGCTCCTGCAGTTTTCCAGCATTTTGTGAACAACATTTTTCATCATCTGGTGGGGAGGTTTGTTGTCATGTATTTGGATGACATACTAATTTAGTCTCCAGATGTGGAGACACATCAGGATAATGTTAGACAAGTGTTACAGATCCTAAGAGATGATAAATTGTACGCAAAATTAGAGAAGCTTGTTTTTGCTGTACATAAGGTGTAATTCTTGGGCTACTTGCTGTCATCTTCAGGTTTTCAAATAGATCAAGAGAAAGTCCGTGCTCCATTGGACTGGGATCGACCCAAAAATCTAAAGGCTCTTATGCGGTTTTTAGGGTTCACCAACTATTACCAAAAATTCATTCAGAACTATTCGACAGTGGTGAAATCCTCAACGGACATGGCTAAGAAAGAGAAGGATGTTTCAGTGTGGTCTAATTCGGCGTTGCAAGCGTTGCAAGTGCTTCTGCCCCTATATTTTTGCAGCCGGATGTATCACAACTAGAGATGAGCGAATCCAAGCTGACGAAGTGGAATTCGATCTGAATTTCAGGAATTATTCGATTCACACCGAATCCTAATTTCTTAGCGATTCGTGGTAACGAAAAGCATTTTTTCCTAAAATGTCTGCTGCACATGTGAGGACATGAAGAAAAGAACTCTGGAAAGGCGGGTTCACCCATAATGCCATGCATGCCATGCAGGGTCCCCCTGCTGTTAGATATCTAAGTATGGCCCCCCCCCCCCCGGTCTCACCAGAGCTCAGTGAAAGGCCAGCAGCTGGACTTTCTGAGTGGGCGGAGGAAACATAGCCCCACTTCCCAGTTTGCAATGCCCAAACATCAGACTGGGTGACTGGGCCTTCTGCTGCATCTGACCCACAGGCTCTGACCTCAGCTGCCAGACTGCTGGAGCTCCCAGGACCTTCCTATTAAAGCACTTGGTAAGTCCATCTAGTAAGAAGCTTGCTGCAGTGGAGGAGGGGGTGCAGGGCTGCTGGGGTCACACTCACATTGTAGCAGCCCTGCAGTGTCCTCAAGTACTGATGGTTACTGACCTGTGAGTTCCCACTGTCAGCTCTGTGTTTTCCCTGTGCCCCTTAGGCCTCTGTGTGAGCTCCTTGTCTCCTGCGGGCTCCCTGTGACTGCAGGGCACAACAAAAAGACATGCTCGTGTGGTGCTTGTGACGTGGCCGTGCTGTGTTCAATTTACATGGCTGTCTGGGCCATAGAGGGCCCTAGTTAAACTAATAAAGACAGCATTGTTTAGGTGGTCTGCATTGTTAATGGGGGGGCTTGCCTTGTATGAGATTTTAATAGAACAGGTTCTGTAGACATCTATGTGGAATCATCTGATGACGGTGTAAAAGGAGTGCTTTTCTTCTTGACACTAACATCGACCTGTAAGGCTGAGTTATACTTGAGTTATTTCGTCAGTTTTGGCCCCGTGACTGCCCAAATAAGTGAAGTGTGAAGTGATTCTAAGAGCGACAACAGTCATCTGCATGTCATACTGACTCACAGTGTTATTTCACTACCAAAGCACACTCCGTATGCGTGTTACTGCAAGGGACAGTGTTCTACACCCCTATAAAGACTCTCTGCAGCCCGGAAATAGCGATTCACTGCGATTAAATTCGGATCGAAGGGCATTTTTTAGTAAAATTTGGCGAACCAGCCGAATCGAATTTTTGAGAAATTTGCTCATCTCTAATCACAACCTTTCATTGTGGAAGTTAACGAATCCAAGGTGGGGGTAGGAGCAGTCTTATCGCAGGGCCCATCACCTGGTAAATGGCGCCCATGTGCATTTTTCTCTGAAAAACTCTCTGCCGTAGAGAGAAATCACGATATGAGTAATAGAAAGCTGCTGGCCATTAAGTTGGCTTTTGAGGAATGGCGTCAGTGGTTGGCAGTTGTGACTCATCTGATCACGGTGTTCACAAATCAAAAAAAAAATCTAGCTTACCTGAAGTAGGCTAAACGACTGAACCCGAGGCAGGCAAGATGGTCTTTGTTTTTTACCAGATTCAATTTAATTGTCACTTATTGTCCTGGGGTTAAGAACGTCAAGGCAGATGCCTTGTCACTTAGTTTTCCTGGAGCTGGTGATTTTTAAAATCCGAGTCTGTTACTATCGGAGCGGGTGGTGATATATAGGTGATCGTGGGACTCAGTTTTGTGTCTAGATTCTGTAAGGCGTTCTGTACTCGGCTGGGGGTACAACTGTATTTTTCTTCTGCTTTTCATCCTTAGACGAACGGACAGAACACACTAATCAGAGTCTGGAGACTTACCTAAGATGTTTTATCTCTGAGAACCAGGAGGAATGGTCCTCGTTTTTGTCTTTGGCAGAGTTTGCCATAAACAATCGTCGACAGGAGTCCACTGGTAAGTCGCCATTTTTTGGGGCATATGGGTTTCACCCACAATTTGGCACATTCTGTGGTTCTGATACTTCCGGTATCCCTGAGGAGGTATGTTTTTTTCATCAATGTCTTCTATATGGTGGAAAATTCTAAATAGCTTGCTAAAAATGGGCAACAAGTATAAACATGTGGCTGACAGGAAATATTTGAATGGTCTGGACCTAAGTGTGGGTGATTTTGTGTGGCTATCCACAAAAAATATTAAGTATATGGTTCCTTCTTGGAACTTGGGTTCAAGGTTTATTGGTCCATATAAGATCACTGCCATTATTAATCCTGTAGCTTTTCGTCCTGAACTTCCTTAGGCTCTGAAAATTCGTAATGTATTTCACAAATCTTTGTTGAAGAGATATGTTGAACCTTTGGGGTCGTCCCCCTTGCCACCCTATCCTGTCATGGTGGACGGCAGTTTGAAATTCCAGATCGCCTAGATTAATGACCCTCGAGTTCTCCATAGATCTCTTCAGTATATTGTTCACTGGAAGGGTTGTGGACCAGAGGAGAGGATGTGGGTACCGGCATCTGTAGTGAAAGCCTTTCAGAGGTCTTACCAAGAATATGGTTGGTCCTGGGTGCACGGAGGTCACCCATAGAAGGGGGGTACTGTCAGAGACGTTCCCGTGACAGGTGGCAGGAGACTGGCAACACGTGGTTTGATCTGACATGTTTTCCGTTTGGTTCAAATGACGTCTGTGTTGTTTTTGGTGCTTGCCACACCTTGTTTTCCCGGGTGTGGCTATTATGGTCATTTAATCTTCTCTATTTATTTTTGTTACTCCTACAATGCTATACAGTTTATAGCTTCTGTTAAATTTGTGGATAGCTGGTGGGTGGATCTCGGCTGAGTTCCTGGTTCTGCCATAGCCACTTGAAGTTAAAGGGGTTATCCGAGATATATTAAGTTAATCCAAACTTCTTTATTGATATATATAAAACATTTTTGTAATTGACTTACTTTAAAAATAATGCACCATTTACAGTCTGCAGAATGTTGTCATTTGTCCACTGACGTCACCCTGCTTGAGGATTTTGTGCCCGCCCCTTCTGCCTCTCCGTCTTCATTCATCACAACTCTGGTAAGGATCGCGCATGCGCGATCCTTACCAGAGCCGTGCGGGCTTTCAGGCGTTCAGGCTTTGGAAGCCCGCCCCTTCTGCCTCTCAGAGTCGTGATGAATGAAGACGGAGAGGCAGAAGGGGCGGGCACAAAATCCTCAAGCAGGGTGACGTCAGTGGACAAATGACAACATTCTGCAGACTGTAAACGGTGCATTATTTTTAAAGTAAGTCAATTACAAAAATGTTTTATATATATCGATAAAGAAGTTTGGATTAACTTAATATATCTCGGATAACCCCTTTAAGTGTTTTCTTTTCCTTTTGTATTTTGTTTTGGCTTTTTTTGCGTGTTGCATTTCCCTGTCATTTGTATTAAGGCCCGAGGGAGACGTCTGTTCGTCCTTCCTTTTGGAGGAACAGGTTGTCTCAGTCCTGACATTAGTACCAGGGTCCTATAGGGTGAGTTAGGACACTAGGTATTCAGGTGTATGAACTCACCTACCTCTGGGGTCTGTTCATACTGGTAGTTAGTCAGGACTTTGATTAGGGTTTTACTAGGAGGTGTCTATCTCCTTTACCTAGTTTCCAGGCCTTATTCCCTCACCCCGTTCGGTGTGGTGTTTTCCTCCCACACCCGAACGTGACAATTGGATTAAGTGGCCTTTTTTTTAACCAAAAGAGGGAATACTAGATCAAAAGGACAAACTTGCGCCTTCTCTTTTGGAGATTATTTTCCGATATAGCAATGTTATAACAGAAAATAATAAAATCACCTGAATACCGACCCCGAACCCGGACTTCAGTTTTAAACTGCTTGCATTGCTAAAAAGCTTATAAAACAAATGACTGTTAATGGACATGATGTCCTGATTCATACTACTTTTAGTTCAGTCTTACATCTTGTAATTTCTTTTGCAAGATAAATATTTTAGCTCTTATTAATGACTGTGTTCCGCAACACAATAACCATGGCATATATATATATTCTTCATCTTTCAGGTTGGAACTATGCCTCCTAACATGGCTTACATTACAGAATTTGAGTTGCTATTGTAAATGCATGGTAAATTTTATTCCTGCGCAGCCACAACATTCATTTACTTTGTAACTGCTGAACAGCCCTGGGATTACAGCGACTCCCGTTGACTTCTACAGAGGCCACAGCTGTTGATGGAGTGATTGCCAGTGGGTAAAGTTGATGCCACACAAGCATCTTTCCATGAATCGCAGCACAAGCCTTACTTACCATCAATTTCAATTCCTCTCTAATGTTGCGTTGCCTAATTTTGCAATGTGACACAGGCCGAGCGTGTTGGCCTGTCCTCAAAACCAAGTAAAACTTCATCCTCTTGAGAAAATTCCCAAAGATGAATAAAACATGATTATTTACAATGCAAAACCAGAAACACTGAATACGGTGCCATCAATTTATAAAATATTCCAACATCATAATGCAGCACACTGATGCGGACATAGGGAATGACACCGCAGAAATATAAAAGTAAATAAACAACCACCATATTAACTTATATAGATAGGTGAATATAAAAGCAAGAATACATGTATTAAATACTAGCTTATACTAAATGCTTGGATTATATTGTAAGTGCCCCTCCCATCAAATTTCTGTATAAAGTTAGATATCTGCAATGACAACTAACCAACTATATAGTAGTAATTCTTCTTGCTGATAACAGGAATTGAGGTAATGGCTGCAATTGTTTACAGGCAACCAAGTCTCAGCCTGGTTGGCAGGGCTGGGACAAGGTCCACCACCAACAGAGGCTAAGCTGCCCATATGCGCCCTCCCCCTTCCCGGGGCGTTCCTTGTAATTATACCCCATCCAGAACCCCATCAGACCTCAGATCAGACGGAAAAGAATATTATCTTTATTTAAGAACTTTTTTACTTCACTTTAGGTTCAGGGCAGACTCTCACGCTCTATCCCTGCTGGGGCCTGGGCTGGGTCGTGACACAGTGCTGTGCTGCTGCCTGCGCTGCTCCTGGTCTCCAGAGGGCGCACATGTGACCTGACCGCGTACAGCGTGTCAGGTTAAAGTGCGCGCTGTACACAGCCAGTCAGGCAAGCAGAGACCAGAGCAGCGGAGAGGCTGAGCCAGGAGGTGGAGCGGGGAGGGAGCACGTAAGTTCAGTGCCAAGTGCTCACTGCTCCCTCAGTACTCCAGCGTGACCGGCAGCCCAGCATGCGCGGCAGCAGCAGCGACATGGTCAGTGGCCTGCCTGCCGCCCAGAGGCTGGGGAGCTGGCCTGCGCCCTGAGGCTGGAGTCTCCCCAGCCTCTGTGTTGGCCCGGCCCTGCTGGTTGGTACTGTATATAGTAAATTAATAACATAGCCTCTAAGGCTACAAAAAATACATCTGTCCATCCAGTTCGGCCTGTTATCCTGAAAATTGAGTTAGAGGAAGGAAAAAGAAAACTGTGAGGTAGAAGCCAAATTTCCACATTTAAGGGGTAAAATATTCCTTCCCGACTCCAATCAGGCAATCAGAATAACTCCCTGGATCAACAAACCTTCTCTAGTAGCTGTAGCCTGTAATATTATTACACTCCAGAAATACATCCAGGCCCCTCCTGAATTCCTTTATTGTACTCACCATCACCACCTCCTCAGGCAGAGAGCTCCATAGTCTCACTGCTCTTACAGCAAAGAATCCTCTTCTGTGTTTGTGTACATACCACCATCCATAATTTTCTATATATAAAGGTATACAAAAAAATCCATGATTTTCAATATATAAAGGTATACAAAAATTCTCCAAATAGACCACAATACGCTAACAAATGAATTAAAAAAATAAATATACAAATGAATGAATTGGGAAAAGTGAAAAGCTGCTTGTATACCTTTATATATTGAAAATTATGGATTTTAACGAAGCGCAAGAAAACCGCATATGTGTTTTTTGTATATGCGATATGTGGATGTATTTATGGTTTGGTCCAGTCCAGGTTTTTGCTCTCCCTATTGTCCTGTGATCCTTTGTTGAAAGTAGGAAGGTATATAAAGTGATGTCTGCTTGCTGTCACTACCGCTGAGGAAGGGGTGTTATCTCCGAAACGCGTTCGGTGAGGAGACAGCAAGCAGTTTGTTTGAAATCAGTGTGAGAAGCCGGGAACGATGCTAAGACAGTTTCAGCGGATGTATTCAGTCTGCTTACTGTTGTTCCGGACTCTATGACCCAACGTATCTGCAATCCATCTACTCGCAGCATATCCATTCACGAGTAGCCACACAAGTCACGTGGCACGCTGCCAGGTCACGTGGGACGCCGCTCTCTTGACCTAGGGACCACACGGGATGCCGATGTGAGTCCAGGCGGTGAAGAAACAAGTATACGCTCCGGCATCGGCTTCCATCTCCAGCGCAACGGGAAGGGTAATGTACTGACCCTCATGTTTTAGTGCCCGCATCGGTGCTTTGTATCGCAGACTGTCATATATTTGGTAGCTGCGGGATTTCAATACCTGACACTCACCATCAGTGATTCACCACCTTGGAACATTCGTTACTAGTGTTGAGCGAACAGTTCGAGAATAGTTCGGACATTTTCAAAAAAGTTCGGGTTCGGGTTCGGTGTTCGTCGATTACTTCCCGCTTTCTGAAGGGCTGCACAGCAGCCAATCAGCTAGCGTTTTACTTCTTGCCCTAAGAGCCCATCACAGCCATGCCTACTAATGGCATGGCTGTGATTGTCCAAGTGCAGCATGTGACCCAGCCTCTATTTAAGCTGGAGTCACGTAGCGCCGCACGTCACACTGCTCTGATTAGTGTAGGGAGAGGACGCAGCTTCTGTCAGGGCGAGATTAGGCAGGTTAAAGTCAGCAACAGCACCTAATGAACGGATCAATTTACAGCTGAGAATCATTGAACTTCTGCTAGTTACTTGCTCGCTGGTTTTTAGGCTGCACAGAGCGTTTTTCTGTCACTTATTTTCTGGGTTGATCGGCGGCCATTTTGTGACTTGTGGTGCGCCAGAAGAAGCTGCCACCAAGTCCATCAATCCATCAATACTAGTTTTTTTTTTTTTGCTATATCCTACATCAGGGGCTTGGCTGTGCTAATTGTCACCCCTAGAAACTCAGGAAAGAAATTTCTATATTTTATTAAGGGGTTAAATACAATTGCCCAAATACCAATCCCCTAAATCTGGTGTTCCAGCTTTGGTTAGACAAGTATAATACTGTCTGCTGTCTGGCAAAGGATAGATTATTTTCTGGGGTTAAATTCAATTGCCAAAATAGCAATACCATAAATCAGTGGTTTCAGCTGTGGCTGGCAAAATAGAATAGTGTCCGAGGTAACGCACACACGTACAGACGCACGTACTACGATTCTTGAATAGTTGTATTATCGCGATAATAAAACTAACAGTGTAAAGTTGACTGTATTGCTCTAAGTTATATTCGCGTACGAATGTAACTTCTATTACAACACACCAATACTAAAACTGACTAAGAGACAGCTTTAAGTTCTATTCGACGCGATTGCAACTTTGGAACTTAAAGTGGTGTACGATTTTAAAAGTTGAGTACTAAAAAGTTGGAATCGCAATGCGATTCTTATGTATTCTTAATCGCATTGCGATTACAACTTTGAGCTACCGATCACCATGGGAGCGCCTCCTCCAGTAGAATGTACTGTCGGATGTGAGAATTAAGTTGAAATCGCAATGCGATTATTATATATCTGCTTAATCGCATTGCCGTTTCAACTTAGCATTGCTAAATAATTCCATCCATATTCGTTAACTTACTGACTCAGTAAGTTAACGATATGAATGGAATTATTTAGCAATGCTAAGTTGAAATCGCAATGCGATTAAGCAAATATATAAGAATCGCATTGCGATTTAAACTTAATTCTCAGATCCGACAGTACATTCTACTGGAGGAGGCGTTCCCATGGTGATCGTTAGCTCAAAGTTGTAATCGCAATGCGTTTATTGCGGTATATTATCCCTCTGGGTGTCTTTTACAGCCTTTTTAGTGCCCAAAAGTTTGGGTCCCCATTGACTTCTATGGGGTTCGGGTTCGGGATGAAGTTCGGGTTGAGTTCGGATCACGAACCCGGACATTTTCCGGAAGTTCGGCCGGACCTCTCGAACCCGAACATCCAGGTGTTCGCTCATCTCTATTCGTTACATTTGATATCCCTGTGGAACTTTATTTCATATACTAGGCATCATTACCATACCTCCGTATGATGTATTGGAGCTACATTCGGGCTTTTATGTATTTTATGTAGTTTTATTAAAATTGTGTTGTAACTTTACCTAGTGTTACCGGATATTTTGAGTGCCCCCCGGCAGCTCTATATTTCCTAGTTGTATAATTGTGCTTTTCTCCTCTCTTCACTCAGTTATGTCTGCATTGCATTTGGATAAAACTGCTCCACCCAGCTTTCCCCAAGTCTTATTATGCAGTCTCCATCTTCCCTGGTATATAATTCTGCACAATCATCCATGTATACTATTTTCTGCAAGTGTGATGACTAGAGATGAGCGAATCGAAGCGGATGAAGTGGAATTTGGTCTGAATTTCAGGAAAAATTCGGTTCGCAGCGTATGCGAATTTTCTCACACTTCGTGGTAACGAATCACAATTTTTCCTAAAATGGCGGCCACACGTGTGAGGACTGAGGACATGGGGCAAGGAACTCTGGGAAGGCGGGATCACCCAGATTGAGATGCCTGCATGCAGCCAATCATCAGCCAGCCAGCCCTGTGATGTCACAGCCATATAAATATGGCGGCCATCTTAGAATCAGACATTTTCCAGCGTTCTGACTGCAGGGACAGACCTGAGAAGGTGCTAGGGACAGTGCTAGAAAAGCGATTTACAAGTGCAGGGAAAGATAATTTGGGGATTCAAATAGCCATTATAAAGCTCTGTCTTTCCAGCAATTTGTTCTTGGGATGCAAATGCTATGTTGAAAAGTCATTAGTGGCTTATATCTGTGGAAAATGAAAAATATGCACAATTCACTTCTGCAGCTATATGTGTTGAAAGCGTTTAGTGGCGTATTTCAGTAGAAAAAGAAAAATATATTCTCAGTTTACTTTTGCTGTTATATGTGGTGTAAGCATTTAGTGGCATATTTCAGTAGAAAAATAAAAATAAATACGCAGTTCACTTCTGCAGCTATATGTGGTGAAAGCGTTCAGTGGCTTATTTAATAACAAAAAGAAAAATATATGCGCAGTTCACTTCTGCAGCTATATGTGGTGAAAGCGTTCAGTGGTGTATTTCAGTAGAAAAAGAAAAATATATACTGTACGCAGTTCACTTCTGCAGTTATATGTGGTGAAAGAGTTTAGTGAGGTATTTCAGTACAAAAAAAAAATATACACACACTTCACTGGTGCATTTATTTGTGGTGAAAGAGCTTAAAAGGCCTATTTCAGTACAAAACGAAAAATATATATGCATTTCACTCCCGCAGTTATTATTATTTCAGTACAAAAACTAAATATATTCAGCGTTCACTTTTGCAGTCACGTGTGGTAAAACGTTTAGTGATGTTATGTATTTCGGTAGAAAAACTAAATATTTTCAGCGTTCACCACTTCACTCGGTCATTGTGCCACTCTGTGGCCTCCTGCTGATGCTGCTGCTGATGCCACCAGACTCTGTCATTGTGCCACTCTTTGGCCTACTCATGCTGCTGCCACCATCACACTCTGTCATTGTGCCACTCTGTGGCCTCCTCCTGATGCTGCTGTTGCCGACACCTCCAGACTCTGTAATTGTACCACTCTGTGGCCTATTCATGCTGCTGCCACCTTAACACTCTGTCATTGTGCCACTCGATGGCGACCTCATACTGCTGCAACCTCCAGACTCTGTCATTGTGCCACTTGGTGGCCTTCTTCTTATGCTGCTGCTGCCGCCACCTACAGACTCTGGCTGAAATCATGATTTATTTGACACTTCTTCTGATCTGTCAGAAGAAAGGAAAAATGATATGCACAACGGATCCTTTGTAGCAGCTTTAAGGCCTGTATGGTCTCATCAGAATTGGCTTATTATTTGTTAGTCAAAAGCAGGAGTGGGTACAAAACACAGAAGATATGCAAATATTCCATTCACGTGTCATCCCTGTTTTAGATCCACTCCTGTTTTTTTTGCAATACTGATGGATTATTGAGCAAATGCTTACTGAGTGAAGGCGTATGCACCTCATACAGGATCTGTTTTTTCTGGGTTATTGTTCTGATTGATCAGAGAAGGGGGAAAATAATTCAGTGATGTCAACACAAACTTACTGCTGACACCCTCTCCACTCTGTCGGGGGTCTCTACTTGTATACTCATTTAATAGAACAGGTTCTGTAGACTTCTATGTGGAATCAGCTGATGAGGGTGTAAATAGTGATGGCGAGCATACTCAGCCGAGTATTGGTTCGGCTCGAGCATTGCTATGCTCGGTGCTTGGCTTTACTTGGCTGAGCACCACGTGCATTTATCGCATTGCTCGAGTCTCCTCCCTGCACGTTTGGCACCTTCTAAGCAGCCAATCAAGATCCAGGTAAGTAATTCCCCTCAGTGTAAGGCCATAGCAATGTTAGCTGTAAGCCTTACACTGATTGGCTGACCAAAACACGTGATACCATTTCATATAGGAGCTGGGGTCCGGCGATCGGCTCATTCAGCGTCCGGGAGAGCAGACAGTAGGCAGGGACAGATAGCGTTTTGCTCTAAACCTAACAGTCCTTTCAAGGACTAGAGTGTGTGTTTGACAGCAGTACAACACCTTTTTTTTTTTTAACAAGGGGGTTAATTAAGCACTATCAGGGACAGGCATCACCAGGAAGTGACAGATAGTGCAAGGCTTGAAAATCGCTTTTATAACTTCTAAAAGACAGAAAGATTTCCGATTAGTGATATCTACAATACGCCATCATTAAGCAGTGTGTTGGGAAGATATTATCAAAAGGGGCTTATTCACTACAGTGTTCCTTGGTGCTGATATATACACTGCACCATCATAAAGCAGTGTGTTGGGCAGACCTTATTAAAAGGGGCTTATTCATTACAGTGTTCCTTGGTACTGAGATATACACTGCACCATCATAAAGCAGTGTGTTGGGCAGACATTATTAAAAGGGGCTTATTCACTACAGTGTGCCTGGCACTGATATATACACTGCACCTCCTGCACATTACAGCAAGCAAATACAGTGTGTACTGTAAAAAGTACATTATCACTGGGCTAGTGTATTGCCAACAAATTGTATTACTGTCTCCTGTTCATTACAGGAAGCCAATACAGTGTGTACTGTAAAAAATGTATTATCTGTGGCCGAGTGTACTCCTGAAAATCTTGATTTTTCTGTATTTAGTACATTATAGCAAGCCTTTACAGTGTGTAATGTAAACATTACATTATCTCTGGGCTAGTGTATTGCCGAAAAATTGTATTTCTCTGTCCCCTTTTCATTACAGCAAGCCAATACAGTGTGTACTGTAAAAATTTCAATTATCTGTGGCTTAGTGTACTCCTGAAAATCATTATTTTTCTGTATTCAGTACATTAAAGCAAGCCTTCACAGTGTGTACTGTAAAAATTACATTATCTGGGCTAGTGTATTGCCGAAAAATTGTATTTCTGTACGTAGGTCTCCTGTACACTACAGAAAGCCATTACAGTATGTACTGCAAAAATTACATTATCTCTGGGCTAGTGAAAAATTGTATTTCTCTGTCTAAGGTACATTACAGCAAGCCTATACATTGTGTACTGTAAACATTAAATTATCTCTGGGCTAGTGTATTGCTGAAAAATTGTATTTCTCTGTCTACAGTACATTACAGCAAGCATATACAGTGTGTACTTTAAAAATTACATTATCTATGGCCTACTGTAGTGCTTAAAATTTGCATTTCTCTGTCTACAGTACATTATAGCAAGCCAATACAGTCTGTACTGTAAAAATTTCATTATCTGTGGCCTAGTGTAGTGCCAAAAATTAGTATTTCCGTATCTACAGTACATTACAGCAAAACTATACAGTGTGTACTTTAAAAATGACATTATCTATGGCCTACTGTAGTGCTTAAAATTTGTATTTCTCTATCTACAGTACATTACAGCAAGCCTATACAGTGTGTACTGTAAACATTTCATTATCTCTGGGCTAGTGTAGTGCCAAAGATTTGTATTTCTCTATCTACAGTACATTACAGCAAGCCTATACAGTGTGTACTTTAAAAATTACATTATCTCTCGTCTAGTGTACTCCTTAAAATATTTATTTTTCTGTCTACAGTACATTACAGCTAGCCAATACAGTGTATTCTGTAAAAATGTCATTATCTGTGGCCTACATTAGTGACTAAAATTTGTATTTCTCTATCTACAGTACATTTCAGCAAGCCAATACAGTGTGTACTGTAAACATTTCATTATCTGTGGCCTAGTGTTGTGCCGGAAATTTGTATTCCTCTGTCTAGAGTACATTACAGCAAGCTAATACAGTGTGTACTGTAAACATTTCATTATCTGTGTCCTAATTTAGTGCCGAAAATTTGAATTCCTCTGTCTACAGTACATTAAAGCAAGCTAATACAGTGTGTACTGTAAAAATTTCATTATCTCTCGGCTAGTTTAGAGCCAAAAAATTGTATTTCTCTGTCTACAGTACATTAAAGCAACCCAATACAGTGTGTACTGTAAAAATTTCATTATCTCTCGGCTAGTGTAGTGCCAAAAAATTGTATTCTCTGTCTATAGTGCATTACAGCAAGCCTATACAGTGTGTACTGTAAAAATTTAAAAATCTCTAGGCTAGTGTAGTGCCGAAAATTTGTATTTCTCTGTCTACAGTACATTACAGCAAGCCAATACAGTGTTTACTGTAAAAATTTCATTATCTGTGGCCTACTGTAGTGCCTAAATTTGTATTTCTCTGTCTACAGTACATTACAGCAAGCCAATAAAAATGTATTTATCTCTGGGCTAGTGTAGTCCAGTACTGTCCTGCATCAGAAAACTGTGTCTTTAGCGGACAGTAAAACAGTCTGCACCACATTTACAGACAAACCTATTAATATGAAGAAGGTGAGAACAAAGGGAGGTGAAAGTGGGCATGATGCTGATAGTTCAAGCAGAGACCGTGGCCCTGAGCATGATATTGATGGTGCAAGCAGAGGCTGTGGCCCTGAGCGTGATGCTGATGGTGCAAGCAGAGGCCCTGGGCGTGATGCTGATGGTACAAGCAGAGGCTGTGGCCCTGGGCGTGATGCTGATGGTACAAGCATAGGCCATGGCCCTGGGCGCAATTAAACTCTGCCTGCTGCCAGTGCACCAGAAAAAAATGAAAAAATCCACCTTAACCAGCTTGATGTCCAACTTAGCTGGGCGGCGCAGGACAACACTGTCCAAGTTGGACCAGTGCGAACAGGTGGTTGGTTAAATTGCAGAAGATAATGCTTCCAGTTGGTTAAGCACCACCCTCTCTTCCACAAAGTCTAGTCTCTGTAGCCAAGAGTCTGGTCAATCGAATCCTCACTCTGATCCTCCTTCCTCTACCATGTCGCGTCTGGCCAAACCAGTGATCCCACACTCGGATAGTCACATCATGGCCTCTTTTTATCGGCAGTACTTTGTTTGGCTCTCTCGCCAAGCACGCTTGAAGGGGTACCTGAGATATTGTGCCCTGATTCCTAACCTCTTGAGCCTTCACAGTCTCAAGAAGATGACAGTGGTGAACTGCAAATATTCGTTCATGAGGTGGATGATGATGAAACACAGTTGCCAATCACTGAGGTGGTGGTTAGGTCAAGTCAGGAGGATAAGCAGAGTAAGGAAGTGGAAGAGGAGGTGGTGGACGATGAGGTCACTGACTCAACATGGTTAGGTGAAAAGCCGAGCAAGGACAGCAGTACAGTGGGGGAGGCATCCGTAGCACCGCAACAGTCTGGAAGAGGCAGTTGGGTGGCAAAAGGGAGACATAGGCCCACACCAAACAGGCCCGCAACCGTTATACCGAGCACCCCCATGCGTAAATCTACCTTGCCAAGGGGTAGGTGTTCATTGTCAAGGGGTAGGTGTTTCCGAAAAAAGTGTAGACGACAAAAGAGTGGTAGTTTGCAACCTGTGCCGTACCAAAATAAGCCGGGGCATGAACACTAGCAACCTCACCACCACCAGCATGATCCGCCACATGGCATCCAAGCACCCTAATAAGTGGGCCTGGGTCTGCACTCTGTGTCTGCGGGTCCCACCACTGCCTCCACTTCCCCTGTGTTATGCACTGCTGGCCAATCCCCTGTCAAAGGCGCAGGCCCGGATGCCCCTCACCTTGCACTTGGACCTTTGCATGAACCATCAGCAACAACATCCACTTCCCTGTCCCAGCGCAGTGTTCAAATGTCGATAACACAGGCATTTGAACGCAAGTGCAAATACCCACCCACAGGCCATAGCACTGAATGCGCTAGTTTCAAAATTACTGGCCCTTGAAATGTTGCCATTTAGGCTTGTGGACACTGAGGCCTTCCGCAGCCTGATGTCGTCGGCCCTCCCTTGGTACGCAGTCCCCAGCTGCCACAGTTTTTTACGGTCTGCCGTGCCTGCCTTACTCCAGCATGTGTCCCAGAACATCACTCGTGCCCTGTCCAACGCACTTACTGGGAAAGTCCACCTAACCACGGACACATGGACAAGTGCTGGTGGCCAGGGACACTACATTTCCCTGACCACACACTGGGTGTAAGTTGTGGAGGTCGGGAGTGAGTTGGACCCTGGCATGGCACAGATGCTAACCACGCCCAGGAATGCGGACCGTACGTCAATCAGGGTCTCTGCCAGCAGCTATGTTACTGGCTCCAACCCCCACTTCTCCTCTTCTGCCGCCTCCTCCTCCACTTCCACCTCCAACAACAGTCAGCCATCAGTCGCTAGCTGGAAGCAGTGTAGCACTGCTGTGGGTAAGTGTCAACAGGCCTTGCCGAAGCTGATCTGTTTAGGGGACAAACAGCACCCCGCCACTCAACCTAGAAACAGGCATGGTTGTGTTCGACAATAGCCATAACTTGGTGGTGGCTTTGGAGCTCGGCAACCTGACACACATTCCATGTCTAGCCCACGTCTTAAACTTAGTGGTTCAGCGGTTTATCAAAACCTACCCCAATTTGCAGGAGCTACCGTCCACAGGTTGAGGCTTCCAGCTCACCGACTGTTGTGCGACGTGAGCACGTGGTGGAACTCTACGTTCTACATGTTGGCCTGTCTTTGTGAGCAGTTTAGGGCAGTTGTGGGATACCAGCTGCAACATGGTCATTGCCTTTCCAGTCAACTGCCACTATTCACAAGCAGGAGTGAGCATTGATGTCAGACCTATGTTAGGTTTTAAAAAACTTTGATGAATCCACACAGATGGTTAGTGGTGATAATGCTATTATCAGCGCAACCATCCCACTGCTGTGTCTACTCAAACAATCGCTGCTCACAATTAAGGAGGATGCTTTGAATGTGGTAGGTGAGGCAATAGGGGAGAAGATGACATAGGGTAATAGCCAGGCCTCACCCAGTTCATCTTAGGCAACCGAGGAAGGGAGACAAGGGGAACACACAGTAGTTCCAACAAAGGCAGGGCAACACTTTCCAAGGCATGGGACACTTTCATGACACTCTGCCAGCAATCTCACCCTGAATCACAGCCTAGTGCTACAAGGAGGGAAAAGTTTTGGAAGATGGTGAAGGAATACATTGCAGACCGTGTCAGCATCCTAAATGATCCCTCGGTGACTTACAACTACTGGGTGTCCAAGCTGGACACATGGCACAAACTTGTGCTCTACGCCTTGGAGGTGCTGGCGTGTCCTGCCGCCAGCGTATTGTCTGAGCATGTATTTAGTGCTGCTGGCTGCTGGCATTGTAACAAATAAGCGTATCCGCTTGTCCACTGACAATGCTGACCGGTTGACTCAGATAAAAATGAACAAGGCCTGGATTGCCCCTGACTTCTCCACTCCAACAGAGGAAAGCTGAGCTAATGAGAAACAAAAACGCAATTTAACTATAGGCTTTATAATGTACTCAATCCACAAGATTCTGATTTTTTTACCCTTTTCACCGCAAAAAAAGGGTATATGTTTGAATCCTGTTGTCTCAAATTCTCACCCACCTCCTCCTTCGACTCCTCTTCCATACAGAATATATATGCCCTTACTACAATGTTTTGTAGGGTTCGCGCGGCTTCAGGCCCTCCCCTCCAATGCTTTGTGAGGTCTGCTCACTTGTAGCCCATCACTGCAAGATTTAATGGGGTTCACTAGGCTTCAGGCCCTCACCTCTAATGCTTTATACCATCTGCTCACCTGTAGGCCATCACTGCAATGATATATGGGGTTCGCTAAGCTTCAGGCCCTCACCTCCAAAGCTTTATACCATCTGCTTACCTGTAGGCCATCACTGCAATGATTTATGGGGTTCGCTAGGCTTCAGGCCCTAACCTAAAATGCTTTATACCGTCTGATTACCTGTAGGCCATCACTGCAATGTTTTAAGGGGTTTGCTCACCTTTAAGCCCTCATTACAATTTTTTATTGGGTCCGCTCACCTTCAGGCCCTCAACTATAATGTTTTAGAGGGTAACCAGCACGCCCTTGCTGCAAATGTTTTTGAAGGTCACAAGTAGGCCTTCAATGATAATATTTCAAGGGTGTGTATGATGCCCTCCTTTATGTGTAATAAAGGGTGTATTGGAGTGGCGGTCCCTTGTAATTTTTGCCAGCCCTTTCACTTAGTGCATAGGCTTTATGAGTGTAGCAGTGTACCAGAACAATTGTAGCACCATGTGAATGAGGCCCTCCTTTATGTGATATACAGGCTGTATCGGAGTGCTTCTTCTTCCTTGTAATTTTTGGGAGCACTTGCACTTTATATACAAGTAAATATACAGTAAATAATGTTTCTTAACAATTTTTCCTCTAAAATCTATTTTATCTTTGGTTTTGTGCATATTATTGTCAGTCTGTAAAAGTGGCGTACTACTCAGACAACTTCGTTCCCAGCAGCGACCTGGTCAGGTTTAAGGAAGGGGCTGAATGGAAGAAGGCTTTTAATACCCCAAAGGGTCACTTGGAGAACCTGGTCATGCCTTTTGGGTTAACCAATGCTCCTGCAGTTTTCCAGCATTTTGTGAACGACATTTTTCATCATCTGGTGGGGAGGTTTGTTGTCATGTCAATTTTTTGCAGCATTTGCACTGAATATACAATTGAATATCCAGGAAAGAATGTTTCCTAACAATTTTCATCTAAAAATGTTTTTTTTTTTTCTTGGGGCGGGATTTTGGGTATGATTTTTTTGCTATGTAAAAGTGGCGGACAACTGGGACAATATGGTTCCCAGCAGGACATTGGAGTCCAAGATGCACCCAGACATGGTCCCCATGCTGTTCCAAATCCATTTTGGTTGTGTTTCTGTCACTTTCTGACCTTTTCCAATGGACCAGGCACCCTCCTCTCATCCCAGCAGGCAGTGCCTGGTTGTCTCCCTTTGACTTCCATTATACTCGGATGCTCGACCGAGCGCACGAATATCGCTATGTGTTCGGACCGAGTACCCGAACACCCGAACAGTTTGGTGCTCGCTCATCACTAGGTGTAAAATGAGTGCGCTTCTTCTTAACGCTAACATCTATCTGCAAGTCTGAGTTGATACTTGAGTTATTTGGTCAGTTTTGGTCCTGTGACTGCCCAAATAAGTGAAGTATGCAGTGATTCTAAGAGCGACACCTGTCATGTGCTTGTCATATTGAATCACAGTATTGTTTCGGTACCACAGCAGACTCCCTATGCGTGTAATTGCAAGGCACAGTGTTCTACACCTCTATAAAGGCTCTCTGAAGCCCGTAAATAGCTGCTTTTTTGTGCGATTCACAACTAATAAATTCGGATCGAAGCTAATTTTTCCCAAAATTTGGGCGAAACGGCTGAATCAAATTTTTTAAAAATGCGCTTATCTCTAGTGATATCATTGTTTTTATTCCCTTAGATGTTCTATCAATTGACCTATGTGATTTACAGTATGTGACTGTTGTAATGCTTGTGATCTGTAGTTATTTTATGGCCCCTCCAGATCCTTAGGATACTTAGCTCTGTTTGTTTACCTACACATAGCATCTCTTCTCATGTGTCTTGCTTAAGTGATTAATTGAGCTAAATTACCCCTTGTTCTATAATAACAATCCCTATAGGGGAAGCCCTTGCAGGGGTCAACACAAGCTAAAAAGCACCACAAGCTTGCCAAACTGACATACTGCCTAAGCGCCTGGCAGTTAATCATGGCAGTTGGGCAGGAGATGGAGATGTTATATGTGCTATTCAAACAAACTTAAACACAGCACAGGTATGTTACAGTATTGTTTCACCCAGTTTCTTGCTACGGTTCTCATTGTTACAGCTGTCTACCCTCAAATCAACCATAACTTCCGCCCGCTTTCCCTTCTCTCTACATCAGCCCTTCCTTTTTCCATCAGTCTGGTTCAGTTCGCATACACTTTTAACCTTCATACATCACCCTGACCCATCCGCCTCCATGGTGCAGCATAAAAAACACCTTTACAAATCATTCAACCACTTGCCGTCTCTTTCTGTTCTCCTGCTACTAGCTGTGAGAGGATATTTCACCAAACCCTGGCTCTCCCTCTATTGCCAGCTGCAGCTTCTTATCTGCCACAAATAGAGAAACCCCGAAAATCTTATTAACATTCACTGCACATTTTCTCCAGTCTCTTTTAACTGTGCACTGTGCACTTTAACTTAAACTCACGGTCGGTTTGTAACAAACTCCTTACAATCCATGACTTCTTCCTCTCACACTCTCTGAAGTTGTTGGCCCTTACAGAAAGCTGGCTTCAACATTTTAAAACCGCTTCCCCTGCCGCTTGGTGAAGGAGTAGGCATATTACTTTCTCCATAGTGCATATTTCAGGTCATTCACCCTGTACCCTCTTTCACATTCCACTCTTTTAAAATCCATACTATCAGACTATTCCGCACTAACTTAAACTTAATATTTCAATTTCTGTCAGCGGCACTATCATAACTCCTGGGCAACACACGCCCGACAGCGGCAATTTTTGACGGATCTTTACTTTGTTCCTCATATCCAATACTTGCTCGCTCTTGTCTTCTCCCCCTTCAAAAATATATCCAGAATGCGCCCTTTTCTTACAGTGGAAATGGAAAAAACTCTTGATGTTGCTTTGATTCATTCTCGACTTCTTGACTACTGCAACTAATTACTAATCAGTCTCCATCTCACTAAACTCTCCCCCCTTCAGTCTGTCCTAAATGCTGCAGCCAAGTTTATCTATCAATCCACGCACTAAACTGATGCTACTTGCCTATGCTAAACACTTCACTGGTTGCTCATCCACCACAGAATACAGTTCAAGCTTCTCACCCTCACCCAAAAAGACCTCCACAGTGCTGCACCTCCATACATCTCCTCCCTCACCTCATCCCTCATTTCTATCTACCACCCTACTTATGCTCAACATTTTGTTCGAGACCTAAGATTAAATCTTCAATATTCATACCTCTAACTCCCTTCTTCAAGACTTTTCTCGAGCTACACCTACTCTCTAGAATGCTCTGCCACTAGAACATCAGGTCAATTCGCAACTTAGTATAGAAATAAAAGGATAGCACACTGATTATTGGGTATACATGGAAAAGTAGGTATTTATTCATTCAAAAAAGTAATAGTAAGTAATAAAATAATGACCTATTGTCCAAAATGAAGATATCAAATGTTGGTTAAAAATGTTAAAATATGCCCATAGGTGGTAGTATAAAAAAGGAGGTTACAATTGATGAAGTATATGACTCAAAACCTTTTTGTTATGGCACAAGTAAAATAGAGGCAAATGATAGTCTGATAAGGTTAATTTAGGGTCCGTATGTCAAGTTCACACAAGTATAGTTTGTATCCTAAAGCATGGATAGGTGTATCCAAAGGAGTATATAGATATCCACAGGGAAAATATAAAATTAATTGTCCTCAAGAAAATATATGTAGTTGATGTCCATAGAGAATAAAAATATAAGAAATAATAAATGTCCTTAGTTCAAATCAGTGGCTGTGACTGTAATTTAAACAAAAATAGTCCAATGTGCACAAGAAATCAATCGTTGGTGGATAGTGGTGCTGGATTATGTATTCCAGAAATTAGTACATTACCACTCTTGCAGCTTTCTAGTGGTTTCCAGGGATCGCAGGCCGCTGGTGGAGAGCATCCACATGTGCTGTCTCACGCGCGCAGGCTAGGTTGATTCCGCTTTGGGTCCCGAGTTACCGTGTCACTTCCGGTGACGTCACTTCCGCATTGTTGCGGATCGGCGTCCTTGTGCTAGGAAGATAGCAGGAGAGCACATTCTATACACCTATTATCATCATACTACCCATTATTAAACTTCCTTGTGGATATCTATATACTCCTTTGGATACACCTATCCATGCTTTAGGATACAAACTATACTTGTGTGAACTTGACATACGGACCCTAAATTAACCTTATCAGACTATCCTTTGCCTTTACTTGTACCATGGCAAAAAGGTTTTGAGTCATATACTTCATCAATTGTAACCTCCCTTTTTATGCTACCACCTATGGGCATATTTTAACATTTTTAACTAACATTTGATATCTTCATTTTGGACAATAGGTCATAATTTTATTACTTACTGTTACTTTTTTGAACGAATAAATACCTACTTTTCCATGTATACCCAATGATCAGTGTGCCATCCCTTTATTTCTATACAGACTTCTTGCATTTAGCGTGGGGTACGCTTCATACCGGATACAGCACCTGAGTTTTACTCTCACCAGTTCAGTGAGCCGCCATACCATTATACCTAATTCAATTCACAACTTCCCTACCTTCAAACATGCCTTAAAAACTCTTACACCTCTAAAGGCAGTCTTATCAAGCTTCCTAAAATGACTGTTCCCAGACGTAACCCCTCCACCACCTCCTGAACTCGATCTTCTAAGGCCCCTTTCACACGGGAGTGATTTCTGTGCGGGTGCAATGCGTGAGGGGAACGCATTGCACCTGCACTGAATCCGGACCCATTCATTTCAATGGGGCTATGTACATGAGCGGTGATTTTCCCACATCACTTTTGCGTTGCGTGAAAATTGCAGCATGTTCTATATTCTGCATAGAAGTGAATGGGGCTGCGGGAAAATACGAAGCATCCGCAAGCAAATGCGGATGCAGTGTGATTTACCCGCATGGTTGCTAGAAGATGATCGGGATGGGGACCCGATCTTTATTATTTTCCCTTATAACATAGTTATAAAGGAAAATAATAGCATTCTCAATAGAGAATGCCAAGTAAAAAGGGCAATAGAGGGTTAAAAATAATAAAAAAATCAACTCACCTCCTCCATTTGATCGCGTAGCTGCCGGTCTCCTGTTCTGTCTTCAGCTGGGAGTGAAGGACTTCAGTGACGTCACTGGGTCACATGGTCCAATCACCTGCTTCCATCATGAAAGCTGGTGATTGGACCATGTGACCCAGTGACGTCACTGAAGGTCCATCACCCTCCTCCCCCAGCTGAAGACAGAACAGGAGAACGGCAGCTACGCGATCCAATGGAGGAGGTGAGTTAATTTTTTTATTATTTTTAACCCTCTATTGCACTTTTTACTTTGCATTCTCTATTGAGAATGCTATTATTTTCCTTTATAACTATGCTATAAGGGAAAATAATAAAATATACAGAATACTCAACCTGAAACCGGACTTCAATGATAAATTCCGGCTTCGGGTCTGGGTACCAAACATGCCGATTTTTCGCACGCGCATGTAAAACGCATTAAAACACTTTGCACTTGCGCGGAAAGATTGCATATTTTCCCGCAACGCTCCCGCCTCTTATCCAGGCGTCAAACATGGCACCCGTGTGAAAGAGGCCTAACAGTCCCACACCTGAAGCATATTGGCCTACACCGCTGCTTTCAGCTCAGTTATGGCTAGACTACTACATATCACAATCTTTTGTGTCACCCCCATTTCCTCATAGATTATAAGCTCTTACGAGCAGGGCCCTCACTCCTAGTCTTTCAGTTGTAAATTAGACAGTTACTTTTGTTTTGTACAAGAACCTTCAGAATTGTAAAGCATCATAGAATATGGTGGCGCTATATAAATAAATATTATTGTTATTGTTATTATTATTATTACTGCCTCCTTTGTACAAAAATATAACTACTATAATACTGCTTCTATGTAAAAGAATATAACTACTATAATACTGCCTTCTATTTACAAAAATGTACCTACTATATTACTGCTCTTATGTACAAGAATATAACTACTATAATACTGCCTTCTATGTACAAGAATATAACTACTATAATACTGCTTTCTATGTACAAGTATATAACTACTTTAATACTGTCCCCTATGTACAAGAATATAACTACTGTAATACTGCCTCCTATTTATAAGACTATAAATACTATAATACTGCCTCCTATGTACAAGAATATAACTACTATAATACTGCCTCCTATGTAAAAGAATACAACTACTATAATACTGCTTTCTATGCACAAAAAGATAACTATTATATTCCTGCTCCTTTGCCCAAGCATATAACTAGTATAATACTGCCACCTATTTACAAAAGTATAACTACTTTAATACTGCCTCTTATACACAATATTTCTACTATAATACTGGCTCCTATGTACAATAATATAACTACTATAATACTGCCTGTTGTATACAAAAATATAACTACTATAATACTGCTCTTACCGTATGTGGTGCATCCTCCATTCAGTCGTGCACACCTGACTAGTTTGTCTGCCCTAGAGGCTGGTTTTAATCAGAGAAAGTATAAAACAAAATTTTTTTACATGACACGGAGGCTCTTATTGCATTCTCTTTCTTTACTGAAATCTATAGCAGCACAGAGAAAAAACCTTTACCACACAAGGTAACCATGGCAACAAGCCCTCCCCTAACCCAGTATAAGAGTCCTGGAATCCAACAGCTTCTCCTCTTTCTTTGCTGCTCCACATCAAGATAAGTACTCTATGTTGTGTAGCCGTTTTTTATATATTGTAATACTGGTGTAATAGTACAGATATTGTTGGGTTTACCACCTCATCTTAGCCGTTGGTCCTCTGGACCTCTTATTGTTCTGTTTGTCTTATATTCCTTTTTTCCCTCTGCCCTGGGAGTTTTTTCCTCGGTTTCGTTCTTCCCACCTACCCTGTTTCTCTAGCGCTAGTCCATTCGGCCACTCCCCTCGCCATCTTGTATCCACCCATCTTCTTCTCCTTGCGCGCCTTTCGCGCTTCTGTCTTCACTGGAGTGAGAAGACTCTCATACTTCCTGCGGCTGACCGGAAGTCTCGCGAATTCTAGCGAGACTTCGGCCGTCACCTCAGCCCTGCAATTCGCGCTCCCCTGTGTCACTTCCTCACCGGATCGCATGTATCTGCAGTGCCTGTAAGCTGTTGAGTCTCATTTTCTGAGGATTCTGAGAATCTTAATCTGAGTCCCAATTTACCCTCCAGACCTGAGGCTTTACATACCTCTGCTATTCAACGCTCGGTAGCGGCTGCTATCCAAGCCGCCATGGACTATGTATCCAACGCTATTACTAGCTCCATTGTTGAAGGTCTTAAGGGCCATGCACCCTCCAAACGCCATCACGCCCTACCCGTCAGCACAGTCACACTGTGCCTGAGCCCAGTGCCTCCAGAAACCCTTTGACGGGTGTGCAAAGTATCACCACTGAGAGCGTGCATACGTCGCGCAAAAGAGCCTATGCCCGCCAGGCAGAAAAGGCGAGGCCTTGAAGGTGCGCCAGAGCGCAGCCTGAATCCGAGATATTTAGAGTCTCGGGTTCGCCAACCCCTGTCCAAGGAGGCAAGAAATAAGCTAAGGGCAGAGTGCCCAAGACCCATAATCTCTAGTAAAGTGGGCGAGACCCCTTCGGTAGACCCGAAGATGACACAATTCAAGTCCGGATGGAACCCGCGTAGGGGTTTAGAATCGGCCATGAAGGCCTGTCAAGACAAATTGCTTGATATTTTGGGTCCTCTGACCAAGATTTTTGAATTGGCAGAATCTGCCAAGGCCCAGAATATGCTCATTGACCCTGAAGAGCTTAGGGGATGGGTCCAGAGAGCGTTGTGCATCACCGGTAATGTCAATACCTCTCTTTCGATCGAGAGGCATAAGGCAATCCTCTTTAAAATAGAGCCAAAGCTCTCCAAATTAGCCCTCACAGAGGCTGGTAAAAACGCCCAGGGTCTCCTATTCGGAGACTCTTTCATCAAAGACTTCAGTCGATTTGTAGGGGCCTTCACTGCCCTTGACAAGGCCCAGTCGTCAATGAGATGCGTCTTTCAGGGGCGGGTCTCTTCTAGGGCCGGCAGCTCCAGGGGCCGCCTGTCCGGCCGCGCATCATTTCAGGCCCGCGGTGCTGCTGGTCGAGGCTCCTACCCATACCGCTTCTCTCAGGACGCAAGACAACTTCCAACATTCTTCCCGTCCCATGGTCCTTCATGGAGATCCAGAGGCTCTTCCTACCGTCGACCCCTCGGTAAGTCATCCTCTGTGTTCTTCAGCCGTTTGGGTAGGAGGAGACTCCATCGTTTTTCCCATGTCTGGTCGACTGTTACCTCAGACCATTGGGTCTTGTCCACACTTCAGGGGTTCCATATAGAATTGATATGTCCATCTGTACAGATCCCCACCCCCCACCTTGTTTGCCTTCCGCTGCAGAACCAACGTCTTCTACACATAGAACTGCTTTCCCTTTTTCAGAAGGGTGCGATAGAACGGGCTCCACCCCACTCCACCGGAATCATCAGCAACATGTTCCTGGTGGCCAAAAAGGACGGCCAGATGCAGGTGATCAATCTCGGTCCCCTCAATTACTATGTCCGTTATCGCCATTTCATATGTCCGTATCGCCATTTCAAGATGGAGGGCATTCACCTTCTAAGGGACATGCTCCTCCAGAACGATTGGATGGCCAAGATCGATTTGAAGGATGCTTACCTGACTGTCCCCATGGCAGACTCTTCCAGAGACCTCCTACGTTTCCATTGGGGCAGAGAAACTTGGAGATTTACCTGCCTTCCATTCGGCCTGTCATCAGCTCCTTGGTGCTTCACCAAGCTGATGCGGCCAGTCATGGCCTTCCTTCGCAGTCGCGGGATTCGTCTGATTATCTATCTGGATGAAATCCTTCTCATGGCCCAGGATCGCAACCTCCTCCTGGAGCACCTGTTTACTTCGATTCAGCTTCTATCCCGGTTAAGTTTTCTCATCAATCTAGAGAAATCGTGCCTAGTCCCGTCACATGCCATGGAGTTACTGGGCTTTCGGATCGACTCTACCACAGAGTCCCTCAGTCACCCTTCCACCAAAGTTCGCTCTATTCGCAAAGAGCCTCGCCAGATGTTATCCCTCCCACAAGTCTCCCTTCGTCAACTTTCCCGCGTCATAGGCCTACTATCCTCCTCTATTCAGGCGGTCTTCCCGGATCGAGCCCTTCAACGCCTCAAGATTGCCCACCTTCATGCTGGTGCTACCTACGAGGACCTGATTTCCCTAGACAGGGAGACCAGGAAGGAATTACAGTGGTGGATCCACAACCTGGAGGCCTGGAACGGCAAAGCGATCTTCGGCCCGCAACCCGACTTCACGATAGAATCGGTCATCAGCCTCTCGGGCTGGGGTGCCTACTGCAACGGCGTTTCCACTGGCGGCTGTTGGTCCCCTACAGAAGCGAACCTACACATCAACTCCCTGGAACTACTGGCCGGCTCCTTTGCTATTCGCAGCTTCACAAATGGTATGGCCAACGCCTGTGTCAGACTGCAGATGGACACATCTCGGCTGTACGTTATGTCAACGCCGTGGGAGGAACACGTTCTTCGGGCCTATCCCATCTAGCGAGGGACTTCTGGTAATTCTGCCTAGACAGGGACATCAGTGTTGTGGCGGAATATTTTCCGGGTTTACACAATACTCACGCGGATTGGTCCTCTCGTTTTCTGATGGATGCCAGCGATTGGAAATTAGACGAGATGATGTTTTCCTCCATTTTTTCTCGATGGGGTCCTATGTGCATCGACCTTTTCGCTTCTCGCATGAATTCCCAGCTTTCCAGATTCTACAGCTGGAGTCCGGATCCGGACGCGGAAGCAGTGGACGCGTTTCTCCAGGATTGGACCAATCTTCTGTCATATGCGTTCCCACCATTCATGATGGTTCCACGAGTCCTGGCTCAACTACGTCTTCAGAGAGCCGAGATGGTCCTGCTAGTTCCCTTCTGGACAGCCCAATCGTGGTTTCCTCAACTGCTAGAGTGTCTGATTCAAACTCCCTTGCTTCTGCCGTCGTTCCCGGACCTTCTACTCGATCCGTCAGGTCGCCAACATCCACTCGTGCTGGACGGTTTTCTACGCCTGCTCGCGTGCAGAGTTTCAGGGGATCCTGGGACGTCTCGGGCGTTCCGGAGGCAACTAGACGTCTTCTGGAGAACGCATGGGCCCCCGGGACCAGATGATCCTACCGTGCTGCCTCGAGATCTTGGACTGACTGGTGCCTGGCAAGGGACTTGGATCCCCTTTCAGCACCTGTAACGGAGATCCTACAGTTTCTCATGTCTCTCTTTGAGTCCGGTAAGGCATACCGTACAATTAACTTATTCCGTTCTGCCATATCTGCCTATCATTTGGGCTTTGATGGTCATCCAGCAGGTCAACATCCGTTGGTTTGTCGTCTTCTCAGAGGTTCCCATCTTTCTCGTCCCCCTCGTCCAAGTTTTTCTTGTACTTGGGATGTCTCCTTGGTTCTCTCCCTTTTTACTTCCTGGCCCTCCAATGACCAGCTGTCCTTGCAACAGTTATCTGCCAAATTGGTTACCTTATTTTGTCTGATTTCGTGTAAGCGAGTATCCGATGTCAGGGCCTTAGACTATGATGCTGGATCTTTTACACCTGAGGGTGTCGTTTTTAACATTTCTCGGCGTACCAAAACCAACATAAGATCAGTTTCTTACCCTTGTTTTCCTGAGGTTCCTTCCCTTTGTCCTTTCGCGTGCCTCCAGGTGTATGAAGCCCGCACGTCTTCTCATCATTCTCCGACATCTCCAGAACTATTTATTTCCTATCGTCGGCCCTTTGCTCCGGTTACTTGTGTCACTTTGGCCAGATGGGTTAAGTGGGTTATGTCCTTGGCTGGAGTGGATACTTCTGTATTCACGGCTCACACCACGAGAGGTGCTGTTTCTACGTCTGGTGGCTGGTGCCCGCTTACAGGATATTCTTCGGTTTGCAAACTGGTCTCGAGTGTTCACATTTCGGAAGTTTTATTTCCGACCATCTCCTCATGTATTTTCACTGGTGATCCAACAGCTTTAAACTTGCAATAGGAGCCTCCGTGTCATGTAATAAAATTGTATGATTTTCCTAGCTTGTGACGTAAAGTCTTGATTTTATTAAGGACACAGAGGCGAGTATTGCCCCCCCCCCATATGTTTTTTTCCCTTCCCCTTGTTTTTTCTACTATGGTATTTATAGATTTGGTGTTCTGTTCTATACGTGCTGTTATTATTCTCCATATTTATTAATATTTATTAATACCCACCATATTTGCCTTATCCTATATTGTCCTGTTTACATTATACATTGAAATGTTCGTTTAGATCTACAGTACATTAGATTTACATTAGTTATGTTTCTCTTTATCTGCTCTTTTCATAGGATGAAAGACCGGGTGTTCTTGGAGCTTGAGATCAAGTTTTGTTCCATTGCCTTTACTCTACAGTCATCCCTGTTGGATGTGTTCGGATTGAATTCTTCGCGGTTGGAGTTGGTCCGGTTTGGTTCGTGGCTGTTTTTAGATGTGTCTTCATCAAAGAAAGAGGAGGAGCTGTTGGATTCCAGGACTCTAAGGCCTTATTCACACGTCCGCAATGTAGTCCGCATGTATTCCGCAATTTTGCGGAATACATGCGGACCCATTGACTGTGAATGGGGCCGGGAACGATGCGGAGAGCACACACTGTGCTCTCCGCATCCGATTTTGCGGAGCGAGCCGCCGATCTTCCGGTCCACGGCTCCGCAAAAAAAATAGAGCATGTCCTATTCTTGTCCGCAATTGCGGACAAGAAGAGGCATTTTCTATGGAGTTCGGGCAATGTGCGGTCCGCAAAAATGCGGAATGCACATTGCCAGCGTGTCCGTGTTTTGCGGATCTGCGGCTCTGTGGATCCGCAAAACACTTGCGGACGTGTGAATGTAGCCTTATACTGGGTTAGGGGAGGTCTTGTTGCCATGGTTACCCTGTGTGGTAAAGGCTTTTTCTCTGTGCTGCTATAGATTTCAGTAAAGAAAGAGAATGCAATGCTCGCCTCTGTGTCCTTAACAAAATTATGACTTTACGTCACAAGCTAGGAAAATCATACAATTTGCACTCATAGTACCTACCAGTAGCCATTTGGCTCCAGGAGGAGTACATAGTGGGCTCAGCATGCATGTTGGTACCGGCATCCCTTAATTTAATGGAGGCTTATAGACAATATATTTGAAACGGCACACCAAAAGTTATTGATTGCAATTATACTTTTTATTCAGCCAGACATTTATGCTTTGTGCACGTTGGCTTACATAGATAGCCCTTCATCAGGCTTATAGATCCATTTGCAGGGAATGGCGCTGGCTTTGCAATCCAGCGCCATTCCCTGCAAATGGATCTATAAGCCTGATGAAGGGCTATCTATGTAAGCCCGAAACGTTGCACAAAGCATAAATGTCTGGCTGAATAAAAAGTATAATTGCAATCAATAACTTTTGGTGTGCCGTTTCAAATATATTGTCTATAATACTCAGGCCCCTGGAAGTGGAGTCAGGGCCAACAAGAAACGAGCACCCTACATAACTGCCAATTATCTGCTGAGTGCTGTGATCCCTACAAGTGTACACAATTTAATGGAGGCTGTTATGGCCCCAAAAATGGCTTAATAAGCAGGGTGGATCCAGCATGCATGCTGGGCCTGCACTCCCTGGATTTTATGTGGCTGTCATGGCCCATAACAGGTAGGATTTAGCCTTAGGACCACTCATAGAGGCGGCCTTGACGCTGCGAGTAGCTTATTACTTTTTGATCAAAATGTACACTGATGCCTCTGATAAACTCTAGCACTGTTTCTATGTACAAGAACACAACTACTATAATACTGCCTCTTGTGTACAAAAAATATAACTACTATAATACTGCTCCTATGTACTAGAATATAACTACTATAATACTGTTCCTATGTACAATAATACAACTACTATAACACTGCTCCTATGTACAAGATAATAACTACTATAATACTGCTCCTATGCACAATAATATAAATACTATAATGCTACCTCCTATGTACAAGAATATAACTACTATAATACTGCTCCTATGCACAATAATATAACTACTATAATGCTACCACCTATGTTCAAGAATATAAGTATTAAAATTCTGACCTTTATGTAATTTATTGAATATACTGTATATATTTGTACAGACATTGGTGTAGCCTTCTGTGTTTTGATTGCTTCTTGCCCATTGTATATTAGTGCTGTGTTGTCCACTGTGCTGTGTGGCTCTCTGTTTAGGGTCTATTGGTGCAGTAAATTACCCCTTCAGATCACTGCTGTGTCGTGGTTAATTCTCCATCTTTCTGGGATATCAGCCATATCATCCAGAGTTGCTGTGATGCTATTCCTTGGTAAACATTTCTCATTTAGTAGCAGAATTTATATTTACTCCTCGGCTCCAGCATGAGTCTGTGATTTTATATATTGACAAGTGATATTCACAAAAATCAAGCCTAGACATTCGATGCCGCTCCCATCATACATCAAGATGGAGTGCAGATTTTATATAATGAGACTGTGAGGACTTTTATCCTGTGCTCAATGCTGCCTTTGCTCAGTAAAGGACTTGGCCTAAACTGCAAAACAGGGGAAGGAAGTGAAACTGCCCAGGCGTGTTATTGGTATACGAAAATGTTTGACAACTAATAACATTGCATAATATTGTATATTACGTATTATTTGATAATCTTTGACATCTGTAGGTTATTATCTGACATAATGTGCGAAGTACAACTGCACTTGAAACCTAATGTGATAGGCCTCTTTTACACGGTCAGTACTTTTGCATCAGTATTTGCAAGCCAAAACCAGGAGTAGGTCCAAAGCACAAAAGAGGCACAAATATTTCTATTATACCTTTTCTCTACAGGTTCCTTCCTGGTTTTGGCTTACAAATACTTACCAAATACTGACTGTGTGCAAGAGGCCTTAAGTTGGAATGCATGCAGAGATGAGTGAATCGAATCCAACAAAGTTGAATTTGATCAGAATTTCAGGAGCCAAATTTTCTTGTGCTTTGTGGTAGAAAATCGATTTAACCTAAAATAATGTAAAAAATAAATAAATTCATACTTACCTTCTTCATTTGCTCGCGACGGTCTGGACATTGTCATCTTGAATAAAGATCTCAGGTGAAATCCCGTGTGTGTGATGTGCTGGGCCGCTTGACGAAGTTATCTCGGGTTGAGCGAGATTTTGTACACGATCTTCAAGCAAGATGGCAGCGGTCAGCCTGTCGCGAGAAAATAGAGGCGGTAAGTATGATTACATTTTTTGTTTCTGCTAATTTGACATTGTATTATTACTCTCAGATGCCACGATTACGTATGAATGCAGCATCTGAGGGGTACAATGATGGGGAGTGGCACTATCACAGCTTCCTGTCATTGCACCCACTACTTTAAAAAAATGCACTCCGTGGCAAAGTAATTTGTCATGAAGCAAATTTTTGGGTAAAATTGGGCGAAGAAGCTGAATCAAATTTTCCAAAACTTCCCTCATCTCCAAGTGCATCTATTACCATTCCTATAAATCGAAGAATCTTTCAAAAATCTGAGATTTAATAAATATGATGACTTCCTGGGATGGAAGATCCTCTGGCTTGTGTCCTTTACCACCATTATCCCCAAAAAAACTCATCAGCCTGACTTGGTGTAAAGGCTGTAGTGGCAATTTATTAACCATACAACTATTATTATTACCATGAATTGTAAACATATAGTGTAACCATTAATCCAACATGTAACATTTCCTTCAGTTCATGTTGAATGACATGAAAGGATCCTAGAAGGCAAACCTAGTACACCATATTCGCCAATTGCGATCCTCCACTTATGATCCAGGTTTTTTAATCCAACTTTACCCTGGGCCGCACTCTCCGACCCAATGGCACCAACTCCTGGAAATTATACCCCTGCAAGGCTATTATCCCAAACAGGATCCCCAAGCTTTCCATTCACCACCAACCTCCTAGATGCACGCCGAAAGAGATAGAGCCATGCACCTATTCCAAGTTTTGCCTCCCAGGATCCCCCTTTTACCTGCCTGCTACGATGAAAGAAACAGAAAAACCTACGAGTATGCTTCCCTTTGCAGGTGTGGCAAGGAAGGGGGGTTTATGGTTGCCAAAAAATTCCACAAAAAGTGGCCAATCCCTTTAAGAGCAAACTAATTGGTTTTATCACAGTCTGCCTTCACATGCCACAGATTGGTCAGAGAAATGTTGTCTTCTGTTCCATCTGAATGAGACTTGCAGAAATCCACGTGCTGGCTGGCAAAACAACCCTATTCAGAAGAATGGAACTGATTTGCAGAAATATCTGTAAGTAATCCCTTAAAGGGGATTGTCCCAAGATATAATCTTTTTCTCCAAAAGATAGGGGATAAGCAACTGATCGATGGAGGTCTGACTCTCACCAATCATGAGAGGTATTCTGAGTCCCCCAAATGAATGGAGGAGTGGTCTACCTTGCCTGTTGTCGTTCCATTCAGTCTCTATGGGACTGCCAGAGCCATTTTATATCATGCTACAAACCCTTTAAATGACGCATTCAGCACTGTTACACCTGCATAGATCTAGCCTGCACCAGGGGCGTAACTACCATAGCGGCAGACCATGCTACTGCTATGGGGCCCAAGGTAAGAGGGGGCCCAGTTGGGATCATCTCCTCTTCTACTGGAGGTAAAACTTGGTCAGGACTCTACCCTCTAAAGAAACAACTTTTAGCAACCAAGGCAGTGTAAAAATGGCCCAAAGGTCATTGAAAGGGTTTAGGCGGAAACCCTTCAGTCCTGTTTGGGGGGCCTGGTTTGAGCCTTGTTATGGGGCCCTTACTTCTCTATGTACGCCACTGGCCTGCACTCACTATACTTGCACATCTGTTTGCTCAGATCTCTTTTACCCACTTAATCTGTTATTGATGAAATATTACACCTACATTCATAGGCACATAATAGAATAATGCGCTATATCTGTAAGAACAAGCCCAGGGGTAAACTCTGCTTCATTTGTATTGTAAATGTACATGCTAATTATCTAACGAGTGATGTATACAGTATGGTTGTAGTCGATATATATTAGTAGAATGCAATATTTACTACCATGTCAGAGCGAGCCTAGGAAATACTGATAATTAGCATTCTGTAAAAGCTTCACATGGCACATGCTCAACCAGCGTTCACATAGGGAAAATGTCATATTTCAACGTCCTGCAGGATCTATCCTTCTAAAAAAAACAGTACCACAGATTAATTAGAAGCATGCACAATAAATTACAGGTGCATAATGGTAACTCTAGCTCCCACTGCATGCTGGGTATTGGTACATGCAACAATTCTTCTGCAAGTAATTAATATGTAATGTAGCACTGTGCATGCCCTGGCATCTCCTAGAAACGCTGCAATGGCTGACACATCTGAAACACGGCAAAAAGGTGTGTGAGTGATGATCAAAGATTACAAAATGTGAGAGAACTAGAATTTATCGATCAATTTCATTTGTTTTAAACATTTTTGCTGTTTTTCCCAATGGTCAAGAGGTGGCAGTGTTTCCCTTCCAATGTCTTCCATAGAGCACCATGATACATTAATAGCCTGCAATGTGCTATAGCTGAGCCAGAGAAGCTCTGCATCATTAACCAATTGTGCCTACCTGGTCCTTGCATTACATTGCTTCTTCTACTAAGGTGAAAAATTGTATAAATACATTATTTGATAAGAAATATATATATATATTTTTTTTTACCTGTGAATGAAGGCAACAACAGAGGAAAATGGAATGTAGGTGCAGTCATCAAGGTCATTTATATAATTGTTTTATGTAATGTCTACAATAATGGTTGCTTTCTACCTGAGATGTATAGAACAAGGACTAGATTGAAACAGGGCATGGTGCATCGAGAAAAGCATCTGTGGATATAGAGGCAGAGAAGAATAGATTTCTATTTGTTAGCATCTGAATAGAGGAAAAAAGAAGCATACTAATATATTATAAAAAAAATATTTGTGTATACTGATGCAAATGTATAAACTACGGTATGCAGACACTAATAAAAACAGAGTGATTCCCAGAGATCAGACTACTGGTAGTGCTTTGAAGGGTATACTTTGGACTACAAATGTTTGTAGACATTTGCCATTTATTGCTACTACACAAAGCCATCAACTCACTACGTTAGTGCACTTGGAAAAGTTATCTTTTATCTCATATCACTATCTCTATCTCTTATCACTATGAGTTATGTAATTTCCACCTTGTACTCTTTTATATTGTTGAACTGCACTTTATATGTTTATTGTAATACATCCTGTTAATTTGCACTATTGCACTATAGCTGCACTGCACTCTGTAAAGGGTTAATTCACAACCTGCTAATACTGACACACATGATGACTTTCTACCTATGCAAAGTTTTGGAGGGAAAACCAGACAGTCGAAGCTGACCTTTTGACTGTCTGGTTTAGCTCAGTTGTTTATGTCTGGAAAACCTGCTTAGATCTTGCTAAAGTCATGCATTGAAACTCTATACAAGTCTATGACAGACTAAAATTGCAACATTGTTTCTGTTTAGGCTGTGCTTCTAGATTCCGCCCCTCCCATTAGAATTTTCTAGTTCAGTTAGAAACTATATAAGGAAAGCAGTCATAGCCTCTAGATGTCTTCAGATAGGGACTAGTGTTTAGAAGGAGAGACTCTGCCAAACTATTACAGACCCTGGATCACCAGCTATGTGGCCAGGAAGCCATCCAGAAAACCAGCTCTTTGGCCAGGGTACCAGCCTTCTCAGAGAGAGATGGGAAGCTAGCTCAGGCCTTTCCTCAGTATCAAACCATCTTCTGCAAGGGAGGAGATTGGAGAAGCCAACTCATTGCCTCTATTGTTGTTTACTTGAGTTCCTCCAAGTAAAGCACACTGGTTTACTACTGACTCTAACTCTCTAGTCTTACCATATTTTTCTCCCTATAAGACACACATTTTTCCCACAAAGTGAGGGAAAAATGTCAGCGTGCCTTATGGGGCGAATACTAATGATTGCTTGCATTATGTAAGTGCTCATTACTATAGGAGGACAGGGAAGTGATGAATGTAGTGTGCCCCAAGCTTTGTACTGACCGTTTCCTGGTCTTCCTTTGCATCAGCCAGAGCAGGAGAGGTCTGAGACTCTGTTGGCCTGTCTGGTGGCTGAAATGTCAGGAGCACACATAGTTGCTTTTTCCTATAGTGTGCAAGCACGGCCACCACTGCTGGATTACAGGGTGGTCGTAAACATCAAAATGAGCAGGGTATAATGTGTTGATAAAATTAATCCAGCCAGTAAATGAAGCAATATGGAGAATCATAATACATTAGTAAGTCCCATGTACAGTATTAACTTTCTCTACATAATTAATGCAAGTTGCTAATGTGAAACAACCACTTTAATATGGAGGTCTGATCTGAGGTCTGATTGGGGGACATATTAATATTGACGGTCCATTCGGAGGTCTGATTGAGGGTCTGAGCTGAGATCTTATGAAGTTATGAAAAATATTTTTTTTCTTATTTTCCTTCTCTAAAACCCAGGTGTTTATTATGGGCAAGTGCGTCTTACAGGGTGAAAAATAAGGTATTTCTCATTGTGGTGGGCAATGCCTCATTGGGGTGTGCTTTGGGTGCATCAAAACATGATGACAAGTCAATAGTTTCCAGGGGGCCCGGTGTAGTGTTGGGACCACCCCAAACCTGGCCACTGCAGTATTACTCCAGGGCTTCTAAAAGTAAATAAATAAATAAGTAAATAAATAAATATAAAAGTAACTTTGCCAATAATATTGACTTAAAAATCTTCCACTGTTTTATGTTGAGCTATGTACCTCAGTAATTGCACACCGCAAACAAACCCTGTGTGGTCTAATCTTAAAGACAGGACACAATGCAAATGCATGTTACATCTATGATATTACAGCTTTTAAATCCTGCAGAAAACATTAAAGAGTGATGTCCTCCAACTTGTAAACCTGCTACGCGTCATCTTAAAACAGGTTTAAGGAGTGGAGCAACTTCAAGGTGGATGGATCTAATTACTGTGATCTGCGGATCATCCTGTTACTTACAGTACAAGTCGACAAGCTATGCTACTTTACAGATTATCGGTGTCGGCATTTATAATTACTCGCTCTGTCGTTAACCTGGCGATCAGCTCTGCAGATGAGAAAAGTGTCTGCACTTCAGTAGAAATAGCAAAATGTCAGATGTTGGAAGGACCTAATATAACATCTGCTTTACAAAGTGGCGAAATAGGGTTATATATGCCAGACAGTTTAAGAATTGCAGATTACAAATTACATTGTGCTTCGATTATTAGTACATCTTGTTTTTCAGATAACACAAGCTTTACAGTTATTGTGAACATCAATTCACATATAGAATGAAACAACATAAAAAGCTGTGTCACTTCATAAACTTCATCCTATATTATACTCCCACTATTCTGCTGGTGAAATGTGCTATGTAGGTACATTATACTTATTCTGAATAGATCCTGAGTTACATCCTTTATTATACTCCAGAGCTGCACTCACTATTCTGCTGGTGGAGTCACTGTGTACATACATTACTTATCCTGTACTGATTGTGAGTTAGATCCTGGATTACACTCCAGAGCTGCACTCACTATTCTGCTGGTGGAGTCACTGTGTATATACATTACTTATCCTGTACTGATACTGAATTACACACTCTATTATATTCCAGAGCTGCACTCACTATTCTGCTTGTGGAGTTACTGTGTACATACATTACATTACTAATCCTGTACTGATCCGGAGTTACATCCTGTATTATACTCCAGAGCTGCACTCACTATTCTGCAGGTGGAGTCACTGTGTACATACATTACATTACTTATCCTGTGCTGATAATGTGTTACAGACTGTATTATACTCCAGAGCTGCACTCAATATTCGGTATACTTTAGTTGACTATGATAATATATGTTAGATCCAGTATCCACTTGAGGTATTCACTTGAGATTCCAAATCCATGTTCCAGGTAATAAACTGTTGGACAATCAAACTGTATATTCACCATCCAGATATTTGCCTATTGGGCAGTGGTATAGTCAGAATCCCAATTCTCTGGGGTCAGTGGTAAATTCATGAAGTGAAGAAAAAATGTCCAGCAATGGAAATCTTCTAAAACCATCAACTGGTGTCATTTATAGAGTTGCATTTTTTAAAAGGTTGCCAATAAATTCAAGATTTACATTGCTGCATGTTTTTTACTTCAAGTTTCCTAGGAGTCCATGCAAGGTCTTTATCTAGCCTAGTGAGAGCTTACATTTGTTTGTGTTTGTTTTACTCAGTGGCAAATTAATCATCCAGGTACCTAAGTAGACTTCCTCTAGAAGAAGAATCCTTTGACTTTTGGGGGGTTTGATTGCACCTTTGCGATTGGTTGGACGTCTAGCTCTTTGAATCACTGTGGCCCATCTGTATATTATCTCCTCAATACCTCATGTGCAAAGGATACTTCTCTCATTTCTGTCCTTCTAAGAATGTTCATTGCAACATTTGCTCCCATCTTTTGACCCATTTTGATGTGTTACAGTGAAGTTGACCCCATTGAGCAGGCTGTTGTATGCTGTTCTCTTACCAGCTATTATAGAACATTTAGAATTTTTGTAATCACCATTGTCCTTAAGGATTTCTAAATTCTTCCCAATCTCTCCAATCAATAAAGCTATGAATGTCCCATTTAAAGCAGACATCAAAGAGTCACCTGCACAAAATGCAACCCGAGCAGCCGCTACGAGATTCCATTGTATTTTTTTATTCTTAAATATAAGTACAAGTCCTTTTGATTTTTTCCTTCCTTTTAAGCACTAAGCCTTCAAACAGAAAATGTCTGATCATTTCCAGAAGATCAAGAGAATTTATACTGGTACCACTTAGTTTACTTGATCTTCAATTATATAAAAACTGTCTTCTCTAAGAGGATTGATTAGGGAAAGACCTTGAAACGCTACTTATATCGTCTTGTAACCTTACAAAAGTGCTTTTTATTATTGCGGTATTTTATGTGAAAATCTTTCATGTTCCAGCACAAAATAAAATAGAATTGCGGAAGAATATATATTTCCTCACAAGGATTTTTACTACTTTTGTTTATTTATTTATTTAAAGTTTAAAATTTGGACTTGGTGAAAGCATTTTTTTGCAATCTTTATTTTTCAATTAATAGTAATTAATATTTATTATTTCTGTATGAACATTATTATTATTATTATTATTATTATTATTATTATCATCTAATTTTTTGTACTATTAGTTTTAAATCTTAACAAGTATGGATTTACTTTTAATGATAATGGAAACTCTTGTACTGATTTTATTTTTGTTAATTGCAGATTAATTATTTGCAGAGGGAGAACCAAGCAAAGTCCCAAAGCAGAAAATAGGGAAATCACAGGTGACAACATAATCAATTTAAGTTCTATCACTTTAGCTGAGGATCATAAAAAAACTATTGTGCAAATGCCTAAAGTTTGCCCCTAGTGCCCCTTTAAATAAGTTTAACACTTATGTAGGTATAGAGAAGTATATGAAGAAGTTATGTTGTAAGAAATATATTTTAAAGAAACCTATGAATCAGTAAAATAAGGTTATCTAGTTATCAACACATAGATGTCAAACTAAAATCAAGAATATATCCAAGGTAAGGCATTTAGAAGGGCAGTGGCGGCTGATATTAGAAAAATAAGGACTAGGGACAATGGAAAAACGAACCTGACAAATAAGGAAATAGAGGTGATTAAGGATCTACAGCAGAATCAAGAAATCTCCATACGCCCCGCAGACAAGGGAGGGGCGATAGTAACTTTAGATACTAAGAAGTATGAGGACAAATGTAGAAAGCAGTTGTCTGACATTTACAAATATATCCAATTGGAAAAGGATCCAGCGGAAGTGTATTATATTGAATTGTTTCCAAATTTTGAAAAAGCACATAATAAGGGAATACTTAACAAGTCTGATTTTATTTTAGGAACCCAAAGAAGACTACCAGTGTACTACTGCATTCCCAAGGTCCTCACGGATCCTGTCAATCCACCAGTTAGGCCGATTGTTTTCGGCATAGGGTCTTTGACATCTAACCTATCGCAATACTTGGATGGATTTCTACAGCCTTATGTTGAGAACACTCCATCCCGCCTGAAAGATACCACAATGGTGGTTAACTTGTTGGAAAATATAACATTTCAGCCTCATTGGATTTTGGCAACAATAGATATTAGTTCACTGTATACATGTATTAATCATAATCAAGGAATACAGGCTATATCTCAAATTCTGACACAAGAAGGAAGGCTCGAAGGGGAGCAGATACAATTTATATTGGAAATTAGGTTTGTACCATTCCATAATTATTTTTATTTTGATAAAAATTATTTACAGATGACAGGGACCATCATGGGCACCAGGTTTGCCCCTAGTTACGCTAATTTGTTTATGGAAGCATGGGAACAGGAGACCATCACTCCCAAACTGGGGTCGGGTGAAGGTATAAAGACGATATTTTGATCATATGGGGAGGTTCACACCAGGAATTATTGGAGTTTATAGAATATAAATAATATATTTTATAATATAATTATAATAATAATCAGTATAATTTGAAATTTATCCCTAACATCAATTCATAAATGGTGGAATTTCTAGATTTGAAAAAAGAGATGAGGGATGGATCATTTATTTGTAGTACATATCAGAAAGAAGTAAAACAAATAAATTGCAACTGAGCCAAAAAATTGTTTCTCCATAAAATCAATTATTTATTAAATAAACAATAAAATGATCAAAGTAACCCCAAAAGTTAAGGAGATGGGAATACCAAAACAGGGTGGATCCACCACACGTTCCTCCAGCATGTATAATGCAATCAAAGAATTAATACTATCATTATTGATGGCATTGCAGTGATGAAAGACATATATCCAAATCTAAAATCTATGATGAAGTCTGCATGACCGTAACCCTAATACAGCTATACATATGATCACGCCTGAGCATTCTTCAAAACAAATAGGAACAGAACATTAATAAATCAAAAACAATCCATACCAAAGGAAAACCCCTATATATCAAGTGCTCGTGGGTGTTGTGCAAAAAACGCTATACAAACAGTACCTTGTCATCCAAAAAAATGATTAAATATTGTGAAAAAACAATCAAAGACATTCTAAATAATTCATAATTTACATAATAGTTATAAAGTGCATAGTGCAACATTGTGATATACTGATTTAAAAACTGATAGAGATTCATGCACATCAAACACATAATGCCACTAAAATAGATAAATTAATGGTGAAAAAAAGGAGGTTATAATAGATGTCAAATCAAAAAAGGAATCAAAATGACCAAAGCAAGATCTAGACAGCAACTCTTACATCCCAATGAAAAAGTAATAGGTTAGGAGACCGCTATTATATGTTTAATTTATAACAAGCAATGGTATCGAATAGGAGAAATTTTACAAAGACATTGGGGCATTACTCTGACAGATCCTGTTTTAAAACGAAAGCTATTGGTCAGACCTTTGATGACTGCTAGGCCAGCAAAGAACCTGAAGGATGTGTTAGTACATAGCCACTCCACAGATCAAGAGACCATTTGGTCATGTGGCTTTAAGAAAGGGCAGTTATCCTTGTGGTGACTGCAGGGAATGTAGCAACATTGATAGAGTTATGAATTTCACAAATAGTAGTGGATCTCGTAATTTTGAAATCAGACACTCTATTTCTTGCAGTACCAGCAGGGTTATTTATTATGCCACCTTTCCATGTGACAAAATCTATGTGCGATTGATTACTAGAAAGTTAAAAGTAAGAGTCAGAGAAGATGTACGAGACATTGAAAAAGCTGAAGAAGTGGAAGAGATTCAAGTTTTATAAACCATTCCGAGACACTTCAAATTGTTTCATGGATGTAACTGGAAATGAATCAGATTAAGAGGAATAGATGTGGTCAAAATGGGAACCAGAGAAGGGGATAAAGCAAAGAAGTTGGCACAAATGGAAAGTAGGTGGATATTTACATTAAACACCCTGACACCAAATGGTTTAAATGAAAATATGGGATATAATGCTTTTCTATGAGGCTGTATTTTTTATGTTTGGGGTTTTGTTGTTTTATTTATTGTTATTTCTAATAACTTTTAGATATTGGTTGTTCCAAGTGTGAATAGGGGTGAGCTTGGCCCAGAAAGTCAGCGGATACAGTAAAGGACTACAAAGAAGATGAAGATAAAATGAAGGGAATATACTTGAAGATATTACTTTAATAAGAACTGTGAATAGGAGTGATATCTGTTTTTAAATTAATCATATATATTGGTATTGACATTTTTTGCAGCAAATTTATTTTCACCATAAATTTCACTATTTTAGTGGCACTATTTGTTTGATATGCATGAATTTCTATCAGTTTTTAAATCAATATATCACAATGATGCACTATGCACTTTATAATTATTATGTAAATGATGAATTATTTAGAATGTCTTTGTTTATTTCACAATATTTAATCAGTTTTTTGGATGACAAGGTACTGTTTGTATAGCGTTTTTTACATAACACCCACAAGCACTTAATATATAGGGGTTTTCTCCTTTTAATATCTTTTTTTTTAACACACATATTATGCATATTATCATTAAGAATTAATCATGTACATTTGATTATTACAATATTTAATAGGATATGTTGCTGTAGTTGAGGTTTTAATATTATTTTATATCTTTAGAAAGATCTGTCTGTTGCCCTTTCCAATTATAGACACTGCGCAATGCGCCTGACCGATCACATGACCATGGGAATCTCGGTGCGTGGGCCACTTCTAGTGCTGTGGTGACGGAGACACAGGGGTGGGCCTTTGTGCTCGGTCATGTGCTCCCCTCGTCTGTAGTGCAGATCGGCTCGTTTGCAGAGATGCATGTTTAGTTTGGCCCCGCGCCAAGATAGAAAAACTATATCTGATAGAATTATTAGACAGGTCTCTATCCAAAGTTAGAGAAATGGAAGAGCATCGTTTTTTACATCAAAAAGTACATGAGCAAAGCAAACCATAGAGGACTCATGTAGAATTATTTTACCATTTAACCCCTTCCTGACATGTGACGTACTACCTCATGGAAATCAATGACTTCCCACATTTTGACGTAATAGTACGTCATGGTGATCGGGCGTGCACCGGAGCGTTGCGCACCAGATTACTGCAGGGGTCCAACAGTCCCTGATAGCCGGGCCCCTGCTGTATCTGCCGGCATCGCTGTTTACATCGATGCCGGCGGATTAACCCCTTCTATGCTGCGGTCAGCGCTGACCACGACATAGAAGGGGTTTGCTGCGGGTGAGAGAGCCCATCGAGTCCCCGATCTGATGTGGCGGTGACTTAATGGGTGACAAGGCAGCCCGATGCCGTGCAGAGGCTGCCCAATGCCTTGCACGGCATCGGGACCTGGCATCTACGGGTGCCCAGGAGATCCAGCCTCAGGCCCGTCTCCTAGGCAACCTGTTAGTGTATTACTCTGTGTAATGCATTGCAGAGGGGATTGCAATGCATTGCAGAGGGGATAAGACCCCCAAAAGTTGAAGTCCCAGAGTGGGACAGAAATAAATTTAAAAAAAAAAAATTAAAAAAGTGTTTTTAATAAAAAAAATAAGTTTCAAGTAAAAAAAAGAGAAATCCGCCACTTTCCCCAGATTTTATAATAGAAAATAGAAAAAAAGGGAAAACACACATATTAGGTATCGCAACGTCTGTAACGACTGTCTCTATAAATATATCACATGATCCACCCCGTCCGATAAACACCATAAAAAAATAAAATAAAAACTGTGTCAAAAAAGCCATTTTTGGCACTTTACATCACAAAAAGTGCAACACCAAGTGATCAAAAAGGCGTATGTCCCACAAAATGGTACCAATAAAACTATCACCTCATCCCACAAAAAGTAAGACCCTACCGGAGACAATTAGTAAAAAAAAAAAAACTATGACTCTCAGACAATGAAGACACTAAAATATGATAAAGTGAAATAAATTTTAAAAAGTAGACATATTAGGTATTGCTGTGTCAGTAACAACCTGCTCTATAAAAATATCACATGACCTACTGTAAAAATAAAATTAAAACAAAGTCATTATTTGTCACCTTGGATCACAAAAATTGAAACACCAAGTGATCAAAAAGGTGTATGCCCCCCAAAATAGTACCAATCAAATCGTCACCTCATTCCGCAAAAAAGGAGACCCTACCTTGGACGATTTGATCAAAAAATAAAAAAGCTATGGCTCTCAGACTATGGAGACACTAGAACAATATTTTTTTGCTTTCAAAAATGCTATTATTATGTAAAACTTAAATAAGAAAAAGTATACATATTAGGTATTGACACATCTGTAAAGAGCTGCTCTATAAAAATATCACATGACCTACCTAACCCCTCAGGTGAACGCTGTAAAAAATAAATAAATAAAAACTGTTCCATAACAACCAATGTTTTGGTCACGTTGCCCCATAAAGTGTAATAATGAATTATCAAAAAATCATATGTACCCAAAAATGGTACAAATAAAAACGTCAACTCTTCCTGCAAAAAACGAGCCCCTGCACAAGACGATCAGCAGAAAAATAAAAAAATATGGCATTAAGACCTGAAACATAATATTTTTTTTAAATGCTTTATTAAGGTAAAACTGAAACAAACAAAGTAGACATATTTGATATCATTGCGTCCATAACAACCTGCTCTATAAAACTAGCACATGATTTACCCTGTCAGACGAATGTTATAAAAAATAAAAAATGAAAACAGTGTCAAAACTTCCATTTTTTGGTTACCCTCTCTCACAAAAAATGTAATATAGAGCAATTAAAAATCATATGTACCCCAAAATAGTACCAATAAAACTGGCACCTTATCCCCTAGTTTCCAACATGGGGTCACTATTTGGAAGGTTCTACTGTAAAGGTGCATCAGGGGGGCTTCAAATAGGAGATGGCATCTGACCAGTGCAGCAAAATCTGCCTTCCAAAAACCATATGGCATTGCTTTCCATCTGCGCCCTGCCATGCGCCTTACATCACTTTATGACCACATGTGGGGTGTTTTTGTAAACCGCAGAATCAGGGTAATAAATATTGAGTTTTGTTTGGCTGTTAACCCTTGATGTGTTAAAGAAAAAATGGATTAACATGGAAAATCTACTAAAAAAGGGAAATTTAGAAATGTTATCTCCATTTTTCTTCAATTCTTGAGGAACACCTAAAGGGTTAACAAAGTTTGCAAAATCAGTTTTCAGTAACTTGAGGGGTGTATGCAATATGATAATTTATGGGGGTTTCTACTATGTAAGCCTCACAAAGTGACTTCAGACCTGAACTAGTCCTTAAAGAGTGGGTTTTGGAGATTTTCTTAAACATTTTAAGAATTGCTATTAAACTTCTAAGCCTTCTAACGTCTTAAAAAAATGTAATGTAGTATATCGATGTGGAATAGCACTCGCCAGATCTTGCGGTCTTCCGGAATGCAACAGCCAGCCTGGAGCCCTAGATCCACAGAGGCTTCTGAGTATATAGTGCAAAGAGAGATATCGAAGGCAGCATGTCCGGATGAAATCCCTTTATTCTGGGAACTGCTCACATGAAAAAACGTGAATACAAAAAAGTGCTACGTTTCGGCTCTCATACAGCCTTTATCCAGCATAGTGTGCTCAATACATACATGAGTTTATAAAGTGAAGACTCCACCCCTTCTCAGAGGTGTATCCAATCACTGCATTTCATTATAGACAATTGATGTAAAAGGTTAAAATTTCTCAGCCAATCGAAGTAAGGCTAAACAGCTGATGTGCCTACAATACATCCCCTATAATAGACAACATTCTCACCTGACCATACACAGTGAAAGGGAAAATAGTGTTGCACGCTTGTCTGCGCGTCCCTCGATCTCCACTGCGCATGTCATGCAAAAAGGAAGTGGAGAATCACTTGACTACAACAGTCACATGACCTCCTATAGCAACGCGTCCTGTATCCAGTATACACAACTGAGCAGAGGGGAGTTACCTCACGTGATCAATCACATGATCGCAGACAAACAAGTCCTTGCGATCATGTAGAAATCTGCTCAATCGCAAGCATGACGCATTGTCTCTCAAGCACCGATCACACATCCATTGCAGAAACGGTTTTTCCATGGATGTCTACCTAATAGCGTGCAGTGGATATGGACATACAGCGCACCTGAAGTGCAACATATTGTTTTGATCAAGCGTGCATCATGAACTAATGCTGTGTGCAATGTGAATAGGTGCCCACTATACATTAATACTTTATATCACAATCTAAAAAACTTTATGTATATAAAAACACACATCACTGAGTACAATTCAGCAGACTACATCATGGATGCGTCACACAGACCCAACACTGAATTCAATATTTAACCCATAAGGTTGAAGGGCTTTTAATTCGAATATCCATTTAAGCTCTTTTCTACGTAAGAGACGATGTCTGTCACCCCCTCGTCTCATTTTACCCACCGAATCAATAATGCGGAAGCGTAATTGGATCCAAGGAATAAGCACCGGGGTTTGAAAAATACTTCCAAGATGGAGGGACCTTCAGGATCTATTAAGGTCAGAGATACTGCAAGCATGAATACGTGTTTATATACTGAGGAACAAATTCAGAGACTCATTAATGGTGACGGTGGGGATGTATCCTTTTTAAGTACCCCCTCTGTAGACTTGCTCAAAAAGAAGTTTGAGCATGAGTCCAAAAAGCTTGTCACCATGGAACTTCACCTGAATACTTTAAGGGAATATTATCGCTCACAACGTACCCCTAGGGAATTGCGATCCCACCTCAGACCAACTCTTTTCCCCAATAATGAGGAATTCTGCAAAATGTTTGAAATGACCAATAACAAATATGCTTTTGAACTGATGTTGCTGAACATTGACTTTCTGGGTTGAGAGATTGAGACAGTCAAACAATCATTGACTGCTATTGAAACACAGATTCAGGGATTACTGAATGATGATGAATTTGTGGCACTCATTGAGAAAATTCAAATATACACACAGCGACACAAGACCGAGGTAGAAAAAATCAAAAGAGACAAATGGCACAGAGACCAGGAAGATTACCAGGGGGGCCATGTATATAATTGGCAACAGCAAACACAAAGTAGACCACGCAGAAAGAAGGGCAGGAAATTTGATCAGAGCCTCTTTGGATTCACCACCGGTGACTCTGACTCATCGGATGATATCAATAAAATACCTTTTTTAGGGCCTTATCAACCCGGCGCAAAAGACGGAGCCGGAGGAGGGGTGGACGGAAGTACCACAGATCTCAGAAAGAATCTGCCTCCTCCCTTCCAGAAACCCAACAGGGGCACACGGGGACGGACCACGAGACGCAACCAGATGTAATGAATAACCTGGTCGCTAATATCTCATCTAATGAATTGACTATGGAACAACTAAAAATCCTGGGACGTTGATTGTCTTTTTGCCCGGACCAGGGTGACAACTGGTTCGACTTGGAACTTAACTTACATCGTTTCTATCGGGTATTAAGACAGAAAGCTTTTTTCTCCACAAAAGGCGAACATAATGTGAGACCATCACCTGACTCCATTGACAGGGCTGATTTTTCACTCAAAGCATTGAACTTGAACGTGAAGAGTGATTTTTCACCCCCCCATAACAATCATGTTGTAGAGGCCTACGACACGACGGGTACTATGTGCAATCTGACCAGGGGAGAGAGGGAGGCATTGACACAATTAGAGCATAACAAATCAATTACTGTTAAGCCGGTGGATAAGGGGGGGGGGGGTGCAGTGGTGGTTATGGACACAGTGAGTTACAATCGGGAGGTGCATAGACAATTGAGTGACCAAGAGGTATACATGGAATTGCAGAATGACCCCAAATGGGAAATTATGCGTAGCCTTGAGATAATTATCAGTGATGCCCTTAAGAAAGGCATCATTGATAAGGAGGTCAGCGACTTTCTCAGGTCACTCCTCTTCTCTATGTACTTCCCAAGATTCATAAAAGCCTCATTGACCCTCCAGGTCGACCTATAGTGTCGGGCTGTGGATCAATATTCAGCAATATTGCAATATTTCTGGATAGGGTCTTACGTGTCCATGCCACCAGCGCGCCCTCCTACATCAGAAACACAAGCCACTTTCTATTAAAACTCAGGGACCTGAGTCTGCCTGCCCAGCCTCTTCTTGACAGTTTTGACATAGTCTCATTATACACATCTATTGAGCATGTATTTGGATTGAATGTCATCGATGTGGCCCTGGCTGGCACCGGGCTCTCCCTGGGGGGCCGTGGATTTGTCCTCCAGCTCCTGGAGGTGGTCCTGAAGCGGAATTATTTCCGCTTTGGGCACACCTTCTACCGGCAGCAGCGTGGTGTGGCCATGGGTTTGAACGTGGCACCCACGTATGCTAATATGTTCATGGCGGAGGTGGAGGACAGATTCATATATAGGTCACCTTTGTTTAGGGGAGCCCGGTGCTGGTGGCGCTACATTGATGACATTTTTGTGATATGGGATGGTTCTCTTGATGAGCTACATCTGCTTCATCAGTATCTGAAGGACCAAAAAAAATGCCTCAGGGGGGCGCCAATTTTTAGTTACTCCCAGTGAAAATGCAAAGGTAGAACTAAAGAACCGCTGGTATATCGTTACTGGGTCATACTAGTTGGTTAGAAGAAATATCAAGGAATATGTATAGTATACATATTACTATACATATTCCTTGATATTTCTTCTAACCAACTAGTATGACCCAGTAACGATATACCAGCGGTTCTCTAGTTCTACCTTTGCATTTTCACTGAGAGTAACTAAAAATTGGCGCCCCCCTGAGGTATTTTTTCTTGTCCTTTTTTGGTCCTTTATTGACACCCACAGAGGATCCACTCCCCTGTGGGATATCCCTCGGCAGCCTTTTTATTCCTCTCAGCGGCTCTGTCACTCCGCCACCTTCCCTCTTTTTCATTCGTGTCCTCCTTTGGCGCCCCAACTGTTAAACCCAGTCCCCCACAAGACTTGTGTTTAACCCTCTTCATTTATCCTATTCTACTATATCATCAGTATCTGAACAGTATGGTTCCGGGTCTGGAATTCACCATCACGGTATCCCATACTGAATTACAGTTCTTAGATGTGATGGTGCATATCAATGAAGGCACGATTGTGACAGATATTTACCACAAGCCCACAGATAGAAAGAACCTATTAAGATATGACAGTAACCATCCACGTCGTATGGTGGAGTCCCTCCCCTGGAGCCAGCTGTTGAGGGTGAGACGAGTGGTATCCGATGATGAACAATTTGAAAAAAGAGTTGATGAGATGGGGGGAAAATTCCTAAATAGGGGGTACCCACGGAAACTAGTGGAAAGGACAAAACACAAAATGGCATTGGTTGACCGAGAATCTACGCTTCAGGGTAGGACAGTGAAAAATGAAAATAAACGGATCCCTTTTGTGTCCACTTATGGTGCTCTCAGTGGGAAAATCACACAGATCATACGCAAGGAGTGGCATATTTTACAGAAAGGGCTACCCCAGATACAGGAATTCGATAAGTTGCCCATGATGGCATGCAAGAGGGGAACAAATCTATGTGACAAACTGGTGAAAACGGAGGTCACAGAGTCCCATGGGGATGGACAAACATATCTAGCACCAATAAAGATGGGTTACTACTAGAGATGAGCGAACTTCAAAAATTTGTTCGGCGTTTGGCTTGGGGTAATCGCCGCATCCCGTTATGGATTCCACTACCGCGGACTATCCCGGCATATGGAATCCATAAGGGTCGGCTTCCATGAACCCGAACTTTGGAAAAGCCGAAGGACCTGGGGTGACGTCACCATCATGTGATCAGTGCAGGGGGCGTGGCTCAGCACTGGATTCAAATTAAAATCCCTTCAACCTTATGGGTTGAATATTGAATTCAGTGTGGGGTCTGTGTGACGCATCCATGATGTACTCTGCTGAATTGTACTCAGTGATGTGTGTTTTTATATACATAAAGTTTTTTAGATTGTGATATAAAGTATTAATGTATAGTGGGCACCTATTCACATTGCACACGGCATTAGTTCATGATGCACGCTTGATCAAAACAATATGTTGCGGTTCAGGTGCGCTGTATGTCCATATCCACTGCACGCTATTAGGTAGACATCCATGGAGGAACCGTTTCTGCATTGGATGTGTGATCGGTGCTTGAGAGACAATGCGTCATGCTTGCGATTGAACAGATTTCTACATGATCGCAAGGAGTTGTTTGTCTGCGATCATGTGATTGATCACATGAGATAACTCCCCTCTGCTCAGTTGTGTATACTGCATACAGGACACGTTGCTATAGGAGGTCATGTGACTGTTGTAGTCATGTGATTCTTCACTTCCTTTTTGCATGACATGCGCAGTGGAGATCGAGGGACGCGCAGACAAGCGTGCAACACGATACTATTTGCCCTTTCACTGTTTATGATCCGGTGAGAATGTTGTCTATTATAGGGGATGTATTGTATGCACATCAGCTGTTTAGCCTTACTTCGATTGGCTGAGAAATTTTAACCTTTTACATCACTTGTCTATAATGAAATGCAGTGATTGGACACACCTCTGAGAAGGGGTGGAGTCTTCCCTTTATAAACTCATGTATGTATTGAGCACACTATGCTGGATAAAGGCTGTGTGAGAGCCGAAACGTAGCACTTTTTTGTATTCACGCTTTTTTCATGTGAGCAGTTCCCAGAATAAAGGGATTTTATCCGGACATGCTGCCTCCGATATCTCTCTTTGCATTAAACAAATGTGATGACATTTTTAAAATGATGCCAAATTAAAGTAGACATATGGGGAATGTTAAGTAATAAATATTTTATGAGGTATCACTTTCTGCTTTAAAAGCAGAGAAATTGAAATTTTGAAAATTGCGATTTTTTTTTCAAGATTTTTGGTAAATTTGGGATTTTTTCCATAAATAAAGGTGAAATATATTGACTAAAATTTATGACTATCATGAAGTACAATGCACCACGAGAAAACAATCTCAGAATGGCTTGGATAAATAACAGTGTTCCAAAGCTATTACCACATAAAGTGACACATGTCAGATTTCCAAAAAAATTTACCTGGGGAGAAGGGCAAAAACTGGCCCGGGGTAGAAGGGGTTAATGTGGATTACAGGAAAGTGGCCAAAATCAATCAAAACATTGGCATTTGTTAAAGGAGGATATAATATTGGGGTCTGTAATTCCAAATGAACCACCAATAGTATATACCTCGGCACCTAATTTGGGCCTAAAGATAGCAGCAACGGTTAGAAGTAATAAAAAGAAAACAACATTATTCAATTGGATGAACCTGAAAGGCTTCTACAGATGTGGATTGTGCCAAAATTGTAAACAAACTAATTTTAATAGGAAGACAAGTGTAGTATCATCCATAACTAATAGTTTCAGATGGGAGAAAAAAGAAACACTCACTTGTAAAAGTAAATTGGCGGGGGATGGGGGTGATGTTATCTCTCGGATGTCCAGGTGTGAATCGAAAAAGATATATGAATTTAGATCCTTGTTACCAATGGGGTTGAATACAGAACTGGAGATCTTTGGGTTCTTATAATGGGTTAGGGGACAGAACACACGGAGCCTCGATGCCAGGCTGTATACCAGCGCACTGACGCTCTCTGTGGCTTTCCCCTCACCCCCTCTTTCTACCATTTCATGCCTGATTTTTATTTTTATCATTTTTCTTTCTATTTTCAAGTCTATGTTTTTTGTGTGTTTATTACTTTTATTCAGAATACAGTGTTACATTACAGCCAAATGCTAGAACTAGATGATAGACAGTTTTATAATGGATTTGATGAATGGTAAAATTGATTAGCACACAATGTGCATTCAGTCTACAATAGTTGGCAGCAGAAAGGCCAAAACAGTTGCACCCAATATGATTGCGAATAGAATTGCCAAATGTGATCCAGATTTTGGAACCCACGATCCCTGATATTATATACTATTTTACCACTGAGGAAGGAAAAGTCCATTCTGAAACACGTCTGGTGGCAGTTTTCTGAAGTATTGGAGGTGTGCACTGACATCTAAAAACATTGCAACACAGAGAGTATCCAAATCTCCCTTGGTGTCACATTGCCTCTAGAACGCATGCACGAATCAAGGCATCAAAAGAGGCATAGATGCCCGTGATGAGAACATAGTCCTACCACTTTACAAATCACTAGTCAGACCACACATGGAGGACTGTGTACAGTTCTGGGCTCCTGTGAACAAGACAGACATAGCAGAGCTGGAGAGGGTTCAGAGGAGGGCAACTAAAGTAATAACTGGAATGGGGCAACTACAGTACCCTGAAAGGTTATCAAAATTAGGGTTATTCACTTTAGAAAAAAGACGACTGAGGGGAGATCTAATAACTATGTATAAATATATCAGGGTTCAGTACAGAGATCTCTCCCATCATCTATTTATCCCCAGGACTGTGACTGTGACAAGGGGACATCCTCTGCGTCTGGAGGAAAGAAGGTTTGTACACAAACATAGAAAAGGATTCTTCACTGTAAGGCCTCTTTCACACTTGCGTTTTGACGATCCAGCGGGCACTTCCGTCCCGCCGGATCCATCAGAACGCAAGTCGCCTGAAAGCATTAGAAGACTGATCAGGATCCTGATCAGTCTTCTAATGCTTTCAGGTTACTATGGCAGCCAGGACGCTATTAAAGTCCTGGTTGCCATAGTAGGAGCGGGGAGCGGGGGAGCGGTATACTTACAGTCCGTGCGGCTCCCGGGGCGCTCCTGAATGACGTCAGAGCACCCCATGCCCATGGATCACGTGATCCATGCGATCACGTGATCCATGCGTGTGGGGCGCCCTGACGTCACTCTGGAGCGCCCCGGGAGCCGCACTGATGGTAAGTATACTGCTCCCCCGCTCCCCACTACATTTTACCATGGCAGCCAGGACTTTAGCGTCCTGGCTGCCATGTTAACAATTGAGGAAAAGCTAAACGTCGGATCCGGCGATGCGCCGAAACGACGTTTAGCTTAAGTCTGGATCCGGATTAATGCACTTCAATGGGCATTAATTCCAGATCCGGCGTTACGGCATGTCTTCCGGACTTTTGGACGGAGACAAATCCGCAGCATGCTGCGCTTTTGTCAACGTCCAAAAAACGTTTACATACTGAACAGAAGACATCCTGATGCATCCTGAACGGATTGCTCTCCATTCAGGATGCATTAGGATAATCCTGATCAGTATATGTCCGTCCTAGAGCCCCGAGGACGGAACTCTAGGACGGAAAGCAAAAATGCTAGTGTGAAAGGGGCCTAAGAGCAGTGAGACTATGGAACTCTCTCCCTGAGGAGGTGGTGATGGTGAGTACAATAAAGGAATTCAAGAGGGGCCTGGATGTATTTCTGGAGTGTAATAATATTACAGGCTATAGCTACTAGAGAGGGGTCGTTGATCAGTGGACCTGATTAAGGTATTTTAAAACATCATATGCACATAAATCACAACAGATATCAACGTAGCTTACTACAAAGCAACATTGTAAGCTGTTCATTTACAAGACAATGCCAGATACAGATCATTGCAAAGCATTGCAAGTTTGCCACTGATCAAGAGAAAGCCTGATATAGAATACTATTCACATAAAATGGAGATACAATTGGCAACTATGAATTTATGGCAATAGATACACACTAAAGTGATGAACTATAACAAAAGGAAACCATTTTTTATTACATGAACTTTTTTATATATATGACATTTTTTATGCGAGAGCTCCACATTTAAAGGGACCGTGATCATATGATTATTATTGGGTGTATGAAATTTGGTGATTTTTATTTGTATTTTATCATTATATATGCATGATAAATTAGTAAAAAGTCATGCAAATTTCTGTGAGCCATCCATTTATTTGATTTATAATTGCAGATTGTGTATAGTGTATAAATCCTTCACTTAGCTGGTGGTGGTGTAGAATATGACATAAATCCATCAGAGCACTGCTCCTGTTTTTAACAGCTCCCTCTGCTCCATCCTCCCTTCTTTTAGCATTATTGATAGCTGCAGAAAGTAGGAGGAGTTTGTTCACAGCAGATGCATTTGGACAGTGAGAAGGCATTCAAGCAGGGCAGTTCACACAGGCTATAGATAGGGAAGTACACACATTGGCTTTGTGCCAGTGTTGAAAGAATACAGAGCACCTATTTCAGACTCTGAAGGAGGAATAAGGGGGGAATCACACAGTCTTCAGCATCAGCAACTGTCAGCATAAGTAGGTGGAGGTCTCTCACAAGCTGTAGGAGGTAAAATCCGTCCAGAAATAAAGCTATGTTGATATATGAGAGCTAGTGAAGGCACAGCATCCTGGACACACACCTTACAGCCATGATTTACTATATCACACTTGACACAACCCAGAAGGCTTTATGCTCTGGGGCATGGATGTAAGCAAAGCTTTTGGTCATAGTGTGTGCCTCACAAAAGTTTGGAAAGAATAGACGGAGTTGTGGGTGGCATTGTGCAACATTTTCTGTACCCTGGATGCATAGGCTAAGTGCATAATTGTGGTAAGAGAATCAAGGTAATGCGCAGATGAGATTATTGCATGGATTAGGTACCTGATCTGAGCCTAGAGAATAGATACAGTAGCTTAACTACTGTAAACTTACTAAAAAGATATTTATATGGCAAGCCTATAGCAACCAGCAATTTGCACCACACCATATGTACCATTCTTTATTGACAGCAGTAAAATAAAAACCATGCCATAATGATATAACAGCGCTGGTTTTAAGTGATAATGAGCACCTATACAAGTGTATGGTCCAGTTCTGTAACTCTATATTTAGAGAAAAGTGAAGTTCGATTTGACTGCTTCAACAAATTTTGCTAAAAAATTTGCTTTGTGATGCAGGTAAAAAAAATAAAAGCCTTATCCATTTGATGCCTTATCAATTTGAGTGCGAAGAGGCCGCAATGTGCGTGATGACATCATGTCGCTGGCTGGTGTCAAACGTCACCTTACACGAGATTTTGTGTGGGATCTTCAAGCAAGATGCCTGTGGCGGCCTCTGCACACTCAAACGGACTAGGTGAGTACGATTTTTTTATTTATTTTTAATGTAATTTCAGGGAAAATTGATTCATTACCACAAAGCACGAGGAAATTCTACGACTCTGCAAATCGAATTTTCCCTGAAATTTGGATCGAAGTTCACTTTGGATACAGTGCTAATACAGTGCCACGCCAACCCCAGTGGTGGACTGAGTGTCCCTTAGGCCCTAGGCTATTCACAAAACCTGAGCTACAAGGGTAGGGCTCATGCACATGGCCATAGTCATTCTTGCGGATCAGCAAAGCACGGATACTGGCTGTGGGCATTCCACATTCTGTGGAAAGGAACGTCCTGCCATCGATAGAACAGTCCTATCTTTGTCCTTAAAAGGGACAAGTAAAGGACACGTTGTATTTTTTATTTTTTTTGCTGGTGCAAAAAAACGGACATACGGATGCAGACAGCACACATTGTGCTGTCTGCAACTTTTGCGGTCCCATTGAAGTGCGTAGGTCCACATCTGACCCACAAACAATGTGAATCGGATGTGGACAAAAAACACAGTCGTGTGAATAAGCCCTAATGCTGTATCTATAATCAGCTTTAGGATGACCTATTTTGACCTAACATATAGTACTTACCAAAAACAGGAGAGAGGACTCCAGCATAACGTAAACCGGACATTATGCAGGCCATAAACTTCTATTATGACAGAATAAATAACGGAATGCCTCTAAAGGCATTTCGTTATGCACTCCATCATGGAATTGTGTTATGGTCAGTGGTAAATATCACAACACAAACCCGCACACGAACTTCAAAATATGAAGTTCGCTCATCCTTAGTTCTCACCATAGTAACACTTTATCTTGAACAGTATTTTCCAACTTATTTACAAGGATTGTTGTTGGCTGTGATTGGTCACTTCTCTAGAATTTCCTCACTTCAGTCCAGTTCTCTATTATCATTTTGGCCCACTCAGGGAATTATCTGTATTTTGGATAGTTAATAGTTGACATCTTATGTGGACCCTCTCTTCTTCTCATCTAGAGCCTCCTTTGTGGCATTGTTCTCCCAGCCATAATCAGCTTCCTTTTCTGACTGCTGCATTGATGCATCCAGCTGAATTCACTCACGTTCAGTCCTCCAAACCTCTCTTCTCAAGAGGGTAGGCAGATATACCCCTTGGTTTCTGCCCAGAACTGCACTCCCCCTAACTAGTACTCAGGATGAGTTACATCCAGACTGAGGCAAGGGCCCATATCACCGATATTCGCCTTCTTCTAGCCAGTGGCGTAGGGATTGCCATAGCAGCCATAGCAATGGCTATGGGGCCCTACGCCACTGGGGGCCCGGGCTGATGAGCGCAGTCTTGCTGGGGCACCGCCGCCTCTCCATAAAAAATGTTGCTATGGGGCCAAGTCATTTCTAGCTACGCCCCTGCTTCTAGCCATCTTGTAACTCAGTATCAAACCACCACAGCCATTCCAATACCTATCATATTAACCAAGAAATTAACCAAATCTGATTAGACATCAATTTTCCTCCACCCTCTTAGACATCCTCCTTTTTCTTTTCAGTTATAGTCCCCTGTCATTATTGATACCTTGTTAGAGGATAAAAAAAGAAAATATTAACAATAAAAGATAAACATGAAGTCTCATGTAAAGTCAGGACCATCTACTCCCAACTGCTGCCTCGACCTTCTTCTGAAACAAAAGTCAGTATTTACTGGTACTGACTGAGATGGCATGGAGATCTTAGGATGTGTCCACTCCCTCTGGTCGACACAGCGAGGACATGGGACAACCCATGGGTCTTGTGACAGGAACATAATGGCTGCTGGTTTTGTATGTATTCCATCAACGTGAATGACACCTCAAACCAACTACCAGTAGTGGATTTAGTGACGGGAAACATCCTGCTGTTTGACAGGAAGATGGTGGCCGCTGGTTACTAGAGTGCACATGCTTTGACACAAATGTGGCATTTGGCATTCTGACCTGAACAGCACAACTATGGCGCAATTAGGACCAGGCACCTACAGCACCATAAATTATATTATCATTACTGGCATCGACCTACTGAGGCGTAGACAAGTATACTGATCCAATGACACCAGATATCTGCTGGAATTTTTTTTAAATCTTATTTCATATGAATATGCTGTACCTCAACTCAGTAATATATTGAAGTGACTTTGATGTCACTGAGGCTTTCTTTTGACTCTTTTATTGCCGGTAACTTTTGATCCTCAGCAACGGTGCATCAGTTATAGAGAACATCACAGCCATTGTACTTTTATTCTGATATATACTTATCTATACTATATCCTTCTTATATCTGTAAAATACACATATATTTGTATACTTATTGGGTACATTACTACATATATGGTCTCTGAGTGTGTTTGGTAATAAGTATTTGCTGAGCTGTTTTAGACCATTCCTATACCATCCAAATTATGTCTGAGCACATCATAGGTTGAAAAGACTATCCCCTGATAAACTGTAACCTGAATGTTTCAGTGAAACATATTGACACTGGTTGGACACTTTCTATGATGATTATCTGATCCCTAATGGATTTAACATATAGGTCCCATGTACATCCATATATGGTATCTATATTTTTTTATCTGGGACTTTTGGGCCATTTTGCTTGGGATCTATTTGGCTTAGTGTGTAGTATAACAATATACAGGAAACAAGGAATCCAGCTCAGCTCGGGTGAATGGTTTTGCGACTTTATTCCAACGGTTTAAAATTACATTCAAGAAGTGAAAAACAGTGACGCGTTTCAGACCTTTATAATATCTTGGTCCTTGCTTGTCATGAAGAAGGACCAAGATATTATAGAACTGGTTGGAACTGTAATAAACTGTTTTTACCCCTCTTGTTCACCAATTCCTCCTATAGATGAGGGGATTTTGTTGTCTTCTGATAATTTCTATGTCTGTGCTTGTCTCTGTGGTTAAACTTGTGGGTAGTTTAGTCCGTGGATCTCCTTAAAGTAAATACTCTATTTTAGTTGGTGATGTAACCCTGTTGGGATTATCCCCTTGATGTTTAAACATTATAGGATTATAGGATCTGTGGCCGTTCTTCTTCACCAGTATAGTGCCAGATTTCTAGAGGCCTATACCGTTTGCATCACTGCTACTCTCAACAATATGGGACTGCTTGGAGCCCACAACCTGAGAATCTGGCATGAAAAATGCAATCGTTTTAGGGGTTAAAGGTGAAGCACATGGAGATTGCTTAGACTCTATGGCCCAGTCTGTTCAGAGCCAGTGGCTTACAGTATCCAGATCTCATCCAGAGAACTGTGGTCCTCTTAACCCGATGGTGCGGCAGGTCGAGCATGTGTCCTGTTGCTCCATTCATTCTCCATGGGACCATCAGAAATAGGCAAGTCCAATAGAGAAAAATGGAGCAGCCTGCAAAATTAAGGAAATGAAAGCTGTCTTTTTGGGATCGGTAGGCGTCCCAACGATCGGTCTCCCAGTAGTTAGTTATTCCCTGTCAATTTCAAAACTTGGCATTACATAAAAAAAAATACATTACAGCTCATAAATATTTTATGTTTTGCATATACTTAAGGCATAGTTTTTTGCTGTATTGAGTAGTCTATGTTATGCGATATAGCATCAGATGTTATTGTTGACCATGCGTGGGTCGAAGAAAGCTATACTTCTGATGTTGTCAATAAATCAGGTATTAAAGGGGTTTTCTGAAATCTAATATTAATCACCTATCCACAGGATCGATTATCAATATCTGATTGGTAGGCGTCTGACCCAGGATCTCTCTCGATCAGCTGTTTGATGGAGCAGAAGTGCTTGGAACATACGGAGAGGGGTCCCCTGCTTGGCATATACTATGCTTGTCATAGGAGAGAGCCAGTATTATCCAACAGCTCCTGTCTGTCCATGCATGGCATGGTTAACCACTCACTTGAATGACCACGGGTAAAATTTTGGGTAGCCATTAGAGTTGAGCGAACACCTGGATGTTCGGGTTCTAGAAGTTCGGCCGAACTTCACGAAAATGTTCGGGTTAGAGATCCGAACTCGACCCAAACTTGACCCCGAACCCCATTGAAGTCAATGGGGACCCTAACTTTTGAGCACTAAAAAGGCTGTAAAATAGCCCTGGAAAGGACTAGAGGGCTGCAAAAGGCAGCAAAATGTGCTTAAGAACATGGCAAATACTCTGCAAACAAATATGGATAGGGAAATTAATAAAAAACACATAAAAGTTTTTTTTTAAATAAAAATTAGGAATGATGTAGGAGGAAGAGGTTGAGGAGGCGGTGAATAGGTGGATGTGGCGGTGTAGGCTCATGTGGCGGTCTAGGTGAAAGCAGCGGCGGAGGAGGAATAGGTAGCCAACACAGATGTGTGTTATTTTGCATTTTTACATAGGGGTATCCCCCAAAATATTGGAACATAAGTTGAGTACAAGGATGGATGGTTAAGGCTGTTAAAACTGTCTATTCTTCACAAGGTACAGACAAGTCTTGTGGGATCCAGGCCTGGTTCATTTTAATGAACGTGAGCTTGTCCACGTTGGTTGTGGACAGGCGGCTGCGTCTGTCTGTAATGACACCTCTTGCCGTGCTAAATACACGTTCAGAGAGTACACTGGCTGCAGGGCAGGCCAGCACCTCCAAGGCATACAGGGCAAGCTCTGGCCATGTGGACAATTTGGAGACCCAGAAGTTAAATGGGGCAGAACCATCAGTCAGTACATGTAGGTGTGTGCACAGGTACTGTTCCACCATGTTGTTCAAATGCTGCCTCCTGCTAACACGCTCCATATCAGCAGGTTGGGCCGTTTGTTGCGGCAATGTGACAAAGCTTTTCCACATGTCGGCCATGCTAACCCTGCCTGTCTTTGTAATGGGGATCCAGCAGGGAGACCAGCCAGTAGTCAGCACACGTTAAAATGTGGGCAACTTTGCTGTCGTTGCGCAGGCACTGCAGCATGTAGTCGCTCATGTGTGCCAGGCTGCCCAGAGGTAAGGACAAGCTTTCCAATGTGGGAGGCGTATTGTCTGCATCCTCCCTATCCCCCAGCTACACACCAGTGATGGGCCCAAGATGCGTTGGTTGCCACCCAGCTGTGAACATGCTTCATCCTCATCCTCCTCCTCATCCTCCTCGTCATCCAGTAGTGGGCCCTAGCTGGCCAAATTTGTACCTGGCCTCTGCTGTTGCAAAAAACCTCCCTCTGAGCCACTTCCAAAAGACTGGCCTGAAAGTGTTAGAAATGACCCCTCTTCCTCCTCCTCCTCATCCTGGACCACATCCTCTTCCATCATTGCCCTAAGTGTTTTCTCAAGGAGACATAGAAGTGGTATTGAAATGCTGATAACGGCGTCATCGCCACTGGCCATGTTGTTGAAGTACTCCCAGTCATTGGTAGTGAAGTGGTGCTGTTCCGCAGTGCGACTCACCCGAGTGTGCTGCAGCTGAAACTCCACTATGGCCTGCTGCTGCTCGCACAGTCTCTCCAGCATGTGCAAGGTGGAGTTCCACCTGGCAGGCATTTCGCATATGAGGCGGTGAGCGTGAAGGCCGAAGTTATGCTGTAGAGCAGAAAGCCTAACGACGGCCCGCACTTTATGCAGCAGCTCTGACATGTCGGGGTAGTTGTGAATGAACTTCTGCACCACCAAATTCAGCACATGCGCCAGGCAAGGGATGTGCGTCAAACCAGCTAGTCCCAGAGCTGCAACAAGATTTCGCCCATTATCGCACACCACCAGGCCGGACTTGAGGCTCACTGGCAGCAACCACTCGTCGGTCTGTTGTTCTATACCCCGCCACAACTCCTGCGCGGTGTGGAGCCTGTCCCTCAAATACATCAGTTTCAGAATGGCCTGCTGACGTTTACCCCGGGCTGTGCTGAAGTTGGTGGTGAAGGTGTGTCGCCGACCAGATGAGGAGGTGGTAGAGGAGGAGGAGGAAGCCGAGTAGGAAAAGGAGGCAACAGGAGGGAAAGAATGATGCCCTGCGATCCTTGGTGGCGGAAGGACATGCGCCAAACAGCTCTCCGTCTGGGGCCCAGCCTCCACTACATTTAACCAGTGTGCAGTTAGGGAGATATAGCGTCCCTGGCCATGCATACTGGACCACTTATCTGTGATTAGGTGGACCTTACCACAGATGGCGTTGCGCAGAGCACACTTGATTTTATCGGATACTTGGTTGTGCAGGGAGGGCATGGCTCTCCTGGAGAAGTAGTGGCGGCTGGGAACGACATACTGTGGGACAGCAAGCGACATAAGCTGTTTGAAGCTGTCCGTCTCCACCAGCCTGAATGACAGCATTTCAAAGGCTAGTAGTTTAGAAATGCTGGCATTCAGGGCCAGGGATCGAGGATGGCTAGGTGGGAATTTACGCTTTTTCTCCAAGGTTTGCGAGATGGAGAGCTGATAACTTCGGTGTGACATGGTGGAGATGCTTGGTGACGGAGGTGGTGGTGTTGGTGGCACATCCTCTGTTTGCTGGGCGGCAGGTGCCAACGTTCCTCCAGAGGCGGAGGAAGAGGCCGAGGCAGCAGCAAAAGAGGGAGCAGGGGGAGCCTGAGTGAGTTCCTTGTTTTTAAGGTGTTTACTCCACTGCAGTTCATGCTTTGCATGTAGATGCCTGGTCATTAGTGTTGATCACAAATTTTCGAATTGCGAATTTTTATTGCGAATATCGGCACTTCGAGAATTCGCGAATATTTAGAATATCGCAAAATATATTCGTAATTACGAATATTCGTTTTATGCGAATTTTTATATGCAAATTTTAGCAAGAAAGAAAATAATGTCATTATTTTCTTGTTTGCGAAAATTCGCATTAAAAAAATTGCATGAATTAGCATAAAAATTTGCATAAATTGTCATAAAAAGTCGCATAAACTGGTATTTAAAAGGTATCTTTTAAATGCCAGTTTATGCGAATTTGTATGCTAATTTATGCAAATTTTTTATGCGAATTTTCGCAAACAAGAAAATTATGTCTGGAGATTACGAATTTGCATTCCATGTGGGGTCTAGGACCTCATCGTCCCCTGCATCGTCTTCCACACAGTCTTCCTCCCTGACCTCCTTTTCGGTCTGCACACTGCAGAAAGACGCAGCAGTTGGCACCTGTATTTTATCATCATCAGAGACGTGCGGACTCCGATGAGGTGGTATTCCCATGTGCTCATCATTAGGAAACATCAGTGGTTATGCATCAGTGCATTCTATGTCTTCCACCCCTGGGGAAGGGCTAGGTGGATTCCCTTGGGAAACCCTGCCAGCAGAGTCCTTAAACAGCATAAGAGACTGCTGCATAACTTGAGGCTCAGACAGTTTCCCTGATATGCATGGGGGTGATGTGACAGACTAATGGGCATGGGTTTCAGGCACCACCTGTGCGCTTTCTGCAGAAGACTGGGTGGGAGATAATGTGAACCTGCTGGATCCACTGTCAGCCACCCAATCGACTAGCGCCTGTACTTGCTCAGGCCTTACCATCCTTAGAACGGCATTAGGCCCGACCAAATATCGCTATAGATCCTAGCGGCGACTGGGACCTGAAGTAGTAGGTTCAGTAGGACGTGTAGCTGTGGCAGAACGGCCACGTCCTCTTCCTGCACCAGAGGCTCCACCAACACCACCACCACGAGCATGACCGCGTCCCTTATTAGATGTTTTCCTCCTAGTTAGCGTTCACCAAGCAAAGTAAAAAGTAGTTGAGTCTGTAAAAAGTAATTATCCGCCAATAATAACCCTGATGTAGGGAATTAAACTCAATTTTTCTTTAAAAACTCTATATGACAGCGGTATTTGTGGCCTAAATTTCACAGTAGGTTATGCACCTATAATCCCAGATGTGCAGTATATCAGAGGTTTTTTTTTTAACCCCAGTAAACAAAAGCCGTATTAGTGGCCTAAATTTCACAGTAGGTTATGCACCTATAATTCCAGATTTGCAGTATATCAGAGGTTATTTTTTAACCCCCAGTAAGCAAAAGCCGTATTTGTGGCCTAAATTACACGGTAATTTATGCTCCTATAATCCCAGACGTGCAGTATATCAGAGTTTTTTTTTCACCCCAGTATGCCCCAGTATGAGAAAGCCGTATTTCTGGCCTGAATGTAACACTCACTTATGCACCTATATTCACAGATGTGCAGTATATCAGAGGGTTTTTTTTTAACCCCAGTAAGCAAAAGCCATATTTGTGGCCTAAATTTCACAGTAATTTATGCACCTATAATCACAGATGTGCAGTATATCAGAGTTACTTTTTAACCCCAGTAAGCAAAAGCCGTATTTGTGGCCTAAAATGAACCGTCCCTTATGCACCAATAATCCTAGATGTGCACTATATGAAACAGAGGGTTTTTTAAACCCCAGTGTCTCAAAGCAGTATTTTCTGGACTTGCAGACATGCAGATATCCTGTGCTAGTGCACTATTGTTGCATAAAATGGCTGCCGATCATGTATTGACTAACTGTAGGAAAAAAAGTTCGTTTTCAGTAGTAGTTGACTCAGGGCAAGCTTAAAACAATTGTGCACTGCACCCACAAAACACATTTGCTGTGGATCGCTGAGTAAAGAAGCAGTTCTTCATAAGATTCCTCCCTGATCTCTCCCTCACAGCAGCTGCAGACTATCCCTACACTAATCCGAGTAGAGTGACGGGCGGCGCTACGTGACTCCAGCTTAAATAGAGGCTGGGTCACATGCTGCACTCAGCCAATCACAACCATGCCATTATTAGGCATGGCTGTGATGGCTTCTTAGGGCAAGAAGTAAAACGCTTGCTGATTGGCTGCTGTGCAGCCCTTCAGAAAGCGGCAAGAAATCGCCGAACAACGGACCCGAACCCGAACTTTTTAGAAAATGCTCGGGTTCGGGTCCGTGTCCCGAACACCCCAAAATTCGGTAAGAACCCGAACTATACAATTCGGGTTCGCCCAAATCTAGTAGCCATAGCATCTCACAGCTTTTGGCAAAATTTGGAGCAAGTATGCATGTTACTAATCTCACTTTCTTCACCGCATTTGTCTCAGCCATTGCCTGGGTGGCAGCAATTTTTGAGTTCCCTTTCAGTTAAGTCCAGGGAAAGTAATTACTGTGAATAGTATGCATTGATGGTGCAGAGATTTGTTCTGCTCAATGATGTCCCTGTAGATTAGCCAGGCAAGCAAAAATGTGAAGGACAGCTCTATACTGTATCTAGGGTACTGAAAATCAGAAAAATATATTTGTGCAATTAAATATATCCTGCTTTGTGTAGGTAGCAATAATACCACCATTCAGTACTTTCACTTTTAAATTGTTCTTTTCTTCTGTGGTTTTGTGACACCTTAATGACCCATGTAGGATCAAACAAGCAATTATATAAAATGTAAAACTGAAAGAACCAGTATGTAGCACAGAGCTCTGCTAATGGCAATGGGAGCTATAATATACTTCGAGGAATGTATTTTTGATTTTCAGACGTTTGATGTAGATTTAACTTGGGAGAAATGTATTTGATTTTTTTTTTTCTATAATTGTACAAGCACTGAAAGACCCGGCATGTGACAGCTGCTGAAGGTAGGACTGTGCTCCAATCTACTGTTTAGCAGATATTTTTCAAGGGAAATGTCAAGATTCAAGACAGATTGTTAAGACACTTGTTAAAGGGAAAACTTATTTTTCTGATGTAATTACTTATAAGGGTTTCTTCAAATTCCTCAAAAAGGCACCACCAGATCCAGTCCTTTCACTAAGACCTTTAGTATTGAATTGTAGATTTTCTTGCAAGATACCATTCTACATCATAGGAGTATAAATTCCCCAAATTAGTGAGCCTGGAGTTAATGTGGATTGATTAGGCCCCTTTCACACGAGCGTATCCGGATTAGGTCCGGATGCGTTGCGGATGCGTTCAGTGAAAACTGTGCGATTTCACAGGCAAAGCCATTCAGTTTTGCCTGCGATTGCGTTCAGTTGTTCAGTTTTTTCCGCGCGGGTGCAATGCGTTTTGACGTGTTTTTCACGCGCGTGATAAAAAACTGAAGGTTTACAAACAACATCTCCTAGCAACCATCAGTGAAAAACGCAACGCACCCGTACTTGCTTGCGGATGCAATGCGTTTTTCACGCAGGCCCATTCATTTCTATGGGACCTGCGTTGCGTGAAAAACGCAGAATATAGAACATGCTGCAATTTTCACTCAACGCACAAGAGATGCGTGAAAAAAAACGCTCATGTGCACAGACCCATTGAAATGAATGGGTCAGGATTCAGTGCGGGTGCAATGCGTTCACATCACGCATTGCACCCGCGCGGAAAACTCACTCGTGTGAAAGGGGCCTTATAGAAGACCTATCAGCTCTCCAGAACTTTGAGGATAAATTTACAGCGGCATTTTACCAGTTGGGGTTGTGCGTCCTGACTTTATGAAGCGCTCACTTGTCTGCAGGAGGAGGGGGAAAGAAGCGCTGTGAGCACTGTACAGTACTTACCCCTCCTCCTGCGTGCTCTTCTCAGGGCCTGCACTGCTGTGTCCTGGCTGCCTGCAGTGTCAGGACATACAGAGCGCACTCCAATCCTGATGCTGCAGGAGGTCAGGTGACTGCAGCGCAGGCCCTGAGAAGAGAAGACAGCCAGGACAGGGAGGGTGGTGACAGGAGAGGTAAGTTACCTTATTATTTTACAGTCTGATTTGAGGTCTGATATGAAGGTCTAATAGGGGGTCTGGGGAGGTCTAATGGGGGTCTAGAGTGGACTATGGGGGGTCTGGAGGTCTGACTGGGGGGTCTGAAGGTATGACTGGGGGGACTGGAGGTCTGACTTGGTGGGTCTGGAGGTCTAATGGGGGTCTGATTGGGGATCTGGAAGTCTGATGGGGGGTCTGGAGGTCTAATGGGGGTCTGATTGTGGGTCTGGAGGTCTGACTGAGGGTTCTAGAGGTCTAATGGGGGTTTGATTGGGGGTCTGGAGGTCTGACTGGGGAGTCTGGAGGTCTAATGGAGGTCTGATTGGGGTCTGGAGGTCTGACTAGGGGTCTGGAGGACTATTATGGAGGTCTGGAGGTCTAATGGGGGTCTGGAGGTCTAGTGGGAGTCTGGAGGTCTATTGGGGGTCTGGAGGTCTGATATGGGGGTCTGGTCTGAGGTCTGATATGTGGGTCTGGAGGTCTAATAGAAGTCTTATATGGGGATGTTATCTGAGGTCTGATATTGAGTCGGGGTCTTAAATGGAGGTTTAATGGGGGTCTGATCTGAGGTTTGAAAAAACAACCTTAGAACACCATATAAGACAACCGCACATCCTATAAAATCAGATCAATTTATTGAAACACAAAAAATGACATGAACCATCATAGACAAATGTTAAAAATGGATCCACCACATTGGCCCTATCAGGGACAATAAGAATAAAAAGCTACACAACTAACCAGGAAGCATAAATTCAACATAAATAAATAGTAATCAAGAATAAACTTCCTCAAATTATGGAAATCAAAAAAATATCAATACCACAATCATTATAGCCTCACATAGCAGCGTGTAGTTAGGGTAGAGCCCCTAAGGGAAAAACCTGACGCGTATCGCCATTCCTGGCTTCCTCAGAAGTTCTGGTGAACTGAATCAACAGTGTTCCTTTTAAATGTTACATAATTGTAAATAATTAATAAGCACCTGATACATATATAATTAAAGACCCAATAATCGGGGGCTAACCTGTAAGAGGATTGCGATTTTTCATGCCATAGGTCAAACATGCGGTCTACATGAGGCGCGGCGTCTCATTCAATCCACTGCGCAGGTGCCAATAACATCGCCGGCGGAAGGAGCAATTGCGCTCCAACCAACCGGATATGCGTGTCAAGAGCCCGGAAATCAGGAAGGTCATATGCGTTCCAAACACCGGAAGAGCTGAACACGGCTGCGAAAATATTGTTATTCAAGAGCGGGAACCGCCCCATCATTAACCGCAAAGCCGCGATGAGCTCCCGATGCTTGAACTTTAGACATAATTCATGGGAAACAATAGGATACCAACAAAATAGTGATATAATCGTGAAGAATACAAATTGTGATACATAAAAAATCTAAAAATGTGCAAAGATGACCAAAAAAGGAAAATATATTATTACTGAATAACACATGATCATTAAAACCTTAAGTAATATAATAACAGATCACTCTTGATCAAAATTGTGCAACCATCATTCAAAATTTTTTTAACCATATCATAACCATTATTATTTATTCATTGCCAAATCTAATTATCAATTTGATAAAAATTCATATATAGTATTACAATTAATTATTTTTTATTTTTTTATTTTTTTATTTTTTATATTTTTATAAAGGTTTTAATTTTTTTATTATTATTGATTATTTTTATATTCATTATTAATGTTTAATTAATTTTTTATTTTTTGTTTATTATTTTTATATATTTATAATTTTATTTATAATTTATAATTTATATAACTTACAATAATTTATAATTTATATTATTATTATTTAATCTATAATTATTATTAATTATTATTACTATTAATTTACTCCATTTTACAAATTAGTATCAATCAACAATTCATAATTAGGCAATTTCATAATCAATATATCATTTAACAAAATAATCTATTGCTTATTCCTGTAATGAAAATGATTGCACAAATTGATCAAAAAAAAAAAAAAAAAAAAAAAGTGACAATAAACACCAATAATAAATTAGATAGTTAGATGAAGTCTTCATCTGTGTTGTGAATCCCCAATCTTCAAGTGAGATGTCATCAAATTCCGTGTAGTGATGAAAATCAAAACAAACAGTGCTCATCAAACTCTGAAAAGAACAAAAACAGTGAATAGTCGTGCTGAATTAAGTATAAAATCCTGTGAAAGTAAGTTCTTCATTAAGTCCATACGGTGTCATGGTACCCAAATTAAAAATCCACCTAGCTTCAGATTGAAGCAATCAATTTGATACTTTTGTGCCCCTAATATCTGATTTAACATGCTCCAATCAATAATAATAATCAATAATAATAAAAAAATTTAAAACCTTTATAAAAATATAAAAAATAAAAAAATAAAAAATAATTAATTGTAATACTATATATGAATTTTTATCAAATTGATAATTAGATTTGGCAATGAATAAATAATAATGGTTATGATATGGTTAAAAAAATTTTGGAATGATGGTTGCACAATCTTGATCAAGAGTGATCTGTTTTTATATTACTTAAGGTTTTAATGATCACGTGTTATTCAGTAATAATATATTTTCCTTTTTTGGTCATCTTTGCACATTTTTTGATTTTTTATGTATCACAATTTGTATTCTTCACGATTATATCACTATTTTGTTGGTATCCTATTGTTTCCCATGAATTATGTCTAAAGTTCAAGCATCGGGAGCTCATCGCGGCTTTGCGGTTAATGATGGGGCGGTTCCCGCTCTTGAATAACAATATTTTCGCAGCCATGTTCAGCTCTTCCGGTGTTTGGAACGCATACGACCTTCCTGATTTCCGGGCTCTTGACACGCATATCCGGTTGGTTGGAGCGCAATTTCTCCTTCCGCCGGCGATGTTATTGGCGCCTGCGCAGTGGATTGAATGAGACGCCGCGCCTCATGTAGACCGCATGTTTGACCTATGGCATGAAAAATCGCAATCCTCTTACAGGTTAGCCCCCGATTATTGGGTCTTTAATTATATATGTATCAGGTGCTTATTAATTATTTACAATTATGTAACATTTAAAAGGAACACTGTTGATTCAGTTCACCAGAACTTCTGAGGAAGCCAGGAATGGCGATACGTGTCAGGTTTTTCCCTTAGGGGCTCTACCCTAACTACACGCTGCTATGTGAGGCTATAATGATTGTGGTATTGATATTTTTTTGATTTCCATAATTTGAGGAAGTTTATTCTTGATTACTATTTATTTATGTTGAATTTATGCTTCCTGGTTAGTTTTGTAGCTTTTTATTCTTATTGTCCCTGATAGGGCCAATGTGGTGGATCCATTTTTAACATTTGTCTATGATGGTTCATGTCATTTTTTGTGTTTCAAGAAATTGATCTGATTTTATAGGATGTGCGGTTGTCTTATATGGTGTTCTAAGGTTGTTTTTCTTGGCTATTTATTTTCACCTTGACCAGCACTCCTGTTATGTATTATGTGTGCCCCCATTCATTTATTCATTTGTTGTCCTAGTGTGTTCAGGTTGCTTTTTTGCCTGGACGTTCTGGGGTGAGGCACCCTTGGTTATCTGATACTTAGTATGGCCTTCAATTTAGAATCTAGGAGGCTACCTGGAATTCACAGGTCTCAGCGGTTTTTCATGAGAGTGGTGATATTGATTTGGGAGGAGATTTCAGACAGTTGACTAATGATATTATTGATTCCCATAAACTGTATACTCGTATTTGGTGGAATATTAGGAGTTTGGAAGAGTATTTGAAGTGTTCAATTGTACCTAGGGGTCTGAGGAGCCACATGGGAACAGGGATTATTACAATGTTCAAAAATATTGATTGGTATGTTGCTGGACCATGATAGATGTCTTCTTCTGCAAATCAAATCTAAATTGATGGATATGGAATCAAAATTGTCCAAGTTTGAACAGGAGAAAGTGGGACAGTTTAATATAAAATTAAAAGAGATTATGGAAAAGTTTGATAAAGAGATCATGTTGGCCAAGAAGTCTAAATTCCAAAGGGACAAGTTGGATTTTGAGAGAAAACAGATTTTCAAATGGAAGCATAACGGCAATGCCCGGGGCCCTTGGAGGGGTGGTCATAGTAACAATGTGGAAAAATCGGATGATCAACCTGTATATGGTGGTACGAGCGATGATTTTTTATCCGATCTAAGCGAAGACAGCGAACAAGGAGAGGGCTACGGAAATCCCAAAAAAAGAGGACCATATTTCCGGAAGGAGAATGGTCCAGGGGGTCCCAAAAAGAAACCAACTCGGAGACAATAAAACGTGGTTCCTCGGATTCACTTCAGATCATTAACCTTACGGACTATCGGTTGTCGGAAATTGAAAGGTCGGTATTACAGAGAGGTTTGTCTTTTGTGCCTATGAATGTCTTGGATAAATTTACATTTGTAAAAGATATATATTTATTTTGTAGGCAACTTTGTTTTAAACTATTGTATGATCAGCCAAATATTATACAAGGGCTGATGGAGGATGAAAGGGCCGTCTTTGTCGATTTATTAGACTTGCTAAAGGAAAATGATTCTGAAGTGGGGAGAAGACAATTTACCCTGCGTAGACCCTCCACTGTGACACCATCCCTGGGCATGTTCCCTAACATAAATATGTTCTTTCAAGCAATTTTACGAGAAATGCAGCAACTAAAGATCAATACGACTAAAGGGAGAAATCTTGATAGTCGAGAATCTAAGGCCCTGTGCAATTTACAACATAATGACAGCTTTGTAATCAAAGAAGCGGACAAAGGTGGCAATGTGGTCCTTTGGGATAAAAAATTATATGTTGAAGAAGCTAAACGACAATTAAATAATAGAGATCTCTATACCCCTATGCCTTCAGACCCGACCATGGTTTTTAAAAACAATTAGATCAATTATTGGAACGGGCATTAAATATGAGGATCATTTCAAAACGTGAATTTGATTTCTTAAAGGTAAGCCATCCTATGGTTCCCACGTTCTATATGTTACCTAAAGTCCACAAAGATTTGTTTAAACCACCTGGTCGCCCTATTGTGGCAGGCATTGGTGGACTTTGTGAGCAATCATGTATTTATCTTGATTTTTTCTACAGACCTATGTTTTGGGTTTGAAATCGTACATTCGTGATTCCTTACACTTGATTCAAAATTTACAAGATGTTTTGATACCACCGGGCACGTTTTTGGTTACGTGCGATGTAGAGTCTTTGTACTCAAATATTATCCATGAAGATGGTATGTCAGCGGTTCAATTTTTCCTTTCTGACTCAGTTTCAGGGGACCCAGCCCACCACATGTTCTTGGTAAGTTTATTAAGATTCATACTTACTCATAATTATTTTGTCTTTGACAGAACATTTTATAAACAGGTATCAGGGACCGCCATGGGGGCCCGGTGTGCGCTTCATATGCCAACCTATTTTTAGGTTGGTGGGAGGCCACGAGGGTATACCCCATGGCGGCATTTAAAGAACATGTGGTGGGCTGGTATAGATTTATTGATGATATACTCTTCTTTTGGCAGGGCTCACGAGAGTCATGTGAGATGTTTATCAAGGAGCTTAATTGTAATACCAACAAAATATTCTTGACGCATAATATTTCAAGTGAAGAAGTTGATTTCTTGGATTTGAAATTAAGGTTACAAGGATCACGGATTATTACATCTTTATTTCGGAAAAACACTGCCACAAACAGTCTGTTACACTTTGGGAGCTTTCATCCACTCCATGTGAGAAAGGGCTTACCCACGGGACAATTCCTGCGACTTCGTCGCAATTGTACAAATATGGATGATTTTCGGGCAGCCTCACAGGACCTCACCTGCCGTTTACGTGGAAGGGGCTATCCAAAAAGATTGTCTCACAAGCTTATCAAAGGGCGAAGGAATCGGATCGAAAAGAACTACTGAAACCACTGCCGAGACCTAATCACCAGAAGAAAGTACGTCTGATTACTTGCTATAACAACCAATGGCCCGATTTGTATAAAATATTAAAAACACATTGGTTCCTTTTACAGATGGATGAGAGATTGGCACCGTACATTGATGTGGAACCAAAAATAATTGCGCGTAGAGCACCAAATTTAAAGGATAGATTGGTTCGTAGCCACTTTCAAATACAGACAAAATCTGTACGCACGGGGGCAGGGGGCCACTAAAGGGGACTTATTCTTGTGGTCAGTGTAATATATGTCAATTCATGAGTAATACTGATAGCTTTGAATGTTTACAGGATACAAGGATTCGTCTCAAACATTATGTCAACTGTCGTACTAGAAATGTCATTTATGCATTGATTTGCCCATGCTTGAAACTATATGTTGGACAGACGTCTCAGGAACTGAGGAAGAGGATTCAGCAACACATCTCGAACATACGATTAGCGGCACGGGACAAAGAAAAAGGTGAGAAGCCTCTCACCAGTGTTGCTGCTCATTTCCTAGAATTTCATGGGGGTCGTTATCATGGTCTTCAGGTCATTGGCCTGGAGCATGTTAAATCAGATATTAGGGGCACAAAAGTATCAAATAGATTGCTTCAATCTGAAGCTAGGTGGATTTTAAATTTGGGTACCATGACACCGTATGGACTTAATGAAGAACTTACTTTCAGAGGATTTTATACTTAATTCAGCACGACTATTCACTGTTTTTGTTTTTTTCAGAGTTTGATGAGCACTGTTTGTTTTGATTTTCATCACTACACGGAATTTGATGACATCTCACTTGAAGATTGGGGATTCACAACACAGATGAAGACTTCATCTAACTATCTAATATATTTATGATATTATTGGTGTTTATTGTCACTTTTTTTTTTTTTTGGATCAATTTGTGCAATCATTTTCATTACAGGAATAAGCAATAGATTATTTTGTTAAATGATATATTGATTATGAAATTGCCTAATTATGAATTGTTGATTGATACTAATTTGTAAAATGGAGTAAATTAATAGTAATAATAATTAATAATAATTATAGATTAAATAATAATAATATAAATTATAAATTATTGTAAGTTATATAAATTATAAATTATAAATAAAATTATAAATATATAAAAATAATAAACAAAAATAAAAATGAATTAAACATTAATAATGAATATAAAAATAATCAATAATAATAAAAAAATTAAAACCTTTATAAAAAATAAAAAATAATTAATTGTAATACTATATATGAATTTTTATCAAATTGATAATTAGATTTGGCAATGAATAAATAATAATGGTTATGATATGGTTAAAAAAAATTTTTGAATGATGGTTGCACAATCTTGATCAAGAGTGATCTGTTATTATATTACTTAAGGTTTTAATGATCACGTGTTATTCAGTAATAATATATTTTCCTTTTTGGTCATCTTTGCACATTTTTTGATTTTTTATGTATCACAATTTGTATTCTTCACGATTATATCACTATTTTGTTGGTATCCTATTGTTTCCCATGAATTATGTCTAAAGTTCAAGCATCGGGAGCTCATCGCGGCTTTGCGGTTAATGACGGGGCGGTTCCCGCTCTTGAATAACAATATTTTCGCAGCCATGTTCAGCTCTTCCGGTGTTTGGAACGCATACGACCTTCCTGATTTCCGGGCTCTTGACACGCATATCCGGTTGGTTGGAGCGCAATTTCTCCTTCCGCCGGCGATGTTATTGGCGCCTGCGCAGTGGATTGAATGAGACGCCGCGCCTCATGTAGACCGCATGTTTGACCTATGGCATGAAAAATCGCAATCCTCTTACAGGTTAGCCCCGATTATTGGGTCTTTAATTATATATGTATCAGGTGCTTATTAATTATTTACAATTATGTAACATTTAAAAGGAACACTGTTGATTCAGTTCACCAGAACTTCTGAGGAAGCCAGGAATGGCGATACGTGTCAGGTTTTTCCCTTAGGGGCTCTACCCTAACTACACGCTGCTATGTGAGGCTATAATGATTGTGGTATTGATATTTTTTTGATTTCCATAATTTGAGGAAGTTTATTCTTGATTACTATTTATTTATGTTGAATTTATGCTTCCTGGTTAGTTTTGTAGCTTTTTATTCTTATTGTCCCTGATAGGGCCAATGTGGTGGATCCATTTTTAACATTTGTCTATGATGGTTCATGTCATTTTTTGTGTTTCAATAAATTGATCTGATTTTATAGGATGTGCGGTTGTCTTATATGGTGTTCTAAGGTTGTTTTTTCTTGGCTATTTATTTTCACCTTGACCAGCACTCCTGTTATGTATTATGTGTGCCCCCCATTCATTTATTCATTTGTTGTCCTAGTGTGTTCAGGTTGCTTTTTTGCCTGGACGTTCTGGGGTGAGGCACCCTTGGTTATCTGATACTTAGTATGGCCTTCAATTTAGAATCTAGGGAGGCTACCTGGAATTCACAGGTCTCAGCGGTTTTTCATGAGAGTGGTGATATTGATTTGGGAGGAGATTTCAGACAGTTGACTAATGATATTATTGATTCCCATAAACTGTATACTCGTATTTGGTGGAATATTAGGAGTTTGGAAGAGTATTTGAAGTGTTCAATTGTACCTAGGGGTCTGAGGAGCCACATGGGAACAGGGATTATTACAATGTTCAAAAATATTGATTGGTATGTTGCTGGACCATGATAGATGTCTTCTTCTGCAAATCAAATCTAAATTGATGGATATGGAATCAAAATTGTCCAAGTTTGAACAGGAGAAAGTGGGACAGTTTAATATAAAATTAAAAGAGATTATGGAAAAGTTTGATAAAGAGATCATGTTGGGCAAGAAGTCTAAATTCCAAAGGGACAAGTTGGATTTTGAGAGAAAACAGATTTTCAAATGGAAGCATAACGGCAATGCCCGGGCCCTTGGAGGGGTGGTCATAGTAACAATGTGGAAAAATCGGATGATCAACCTGTATATGGTGGTACGAGCGATGATTTTTATCCGATCTAAGCGAAGACAGCGAACAAGGAGAGGGCTACGGAAATCCCAAAAAAGAGGACCATATTTCCGGAAGGAGAATGGTCCAGGGGGTCCCAAAAAGAAACCAACTCGGAGACAATAAAACGTGGTTCCTCGGATTCACTTCAGATCATTAACCTTACGGACTATCGGTTGTCGGAAATTGAAAGGTCGGTATTACAGAGAGGTTTGTCTTTTGTGCCTATGAATGTCTTGGATAAATTTACATTTGTAAAAGATATATATTTATTTTGTAGGCAACTTTGTTTTAAACTATTGTATGATCAGCCAAATATTATACAAGGGCTGATGGAGGATGAAAGGGCCGTCTTTGTCGATTTATTAGACTTGCTAAAGGAAAATGATTCTGAAGTGGGGAGAAGACAATTTACCCTGCGTAGACCCTCCACTGTGACACCATCCCTGGGCATGTTCCCTAACATAAATATGTTCTTTCAAGCAATTTTACGAGAAATGCAGCAACTAAAGATCAATACGACTAAAGGGAGAAATCTTGATAGTCGAGAATCTAAGGCCCTGTGCAATTTACAACATAATGACAGCTTTGTAATCAAAGAAGCGGACAAAGGTGGCAATGTGGTCCTTTGGGATAAAAAATTATATGTTGAAGAAGCTAAACGACAATTAAATAATAGAGATCTCTATACCCCTATGCCTTCAGACCCGACCATGGTTTTTAAAAACAATTAGATCAATTATTGGAACGGGCATTAAATATGAGGATCATTTCAAAACGTGAATTTGATTTCTTAAAGGTAAGCCATCCTATGGTTCCCACGTTCTATATGTTACCTAAAGTCCACAAAGATTTGTTTAAACCACCTGGTCGCCCTATTGTGGCAGGCATTGGTGGACTTTGTGAGCAATCATGTATTTATCTTGATTTTTTCTACAGACCTATGTTTTGGGTTTGAAATCGTACATTCGTGATTCCTTACACTTGATTCAAAATTTACAAGATGTTTTGATACCACCGGGCACGTTTTTGGTTACGTGCGATGTAGAGTCTTTGTACTCAAATATTATCCATGAAGATGGTATGTCAGCGGTTCAATTTTTCCTTTCTGACTCAGTTTCAGGGGACCCAGCCCACCACATGTTCTTGGTAAGTTTATTAAGATTCATACTTACTCATAATTATTTTGTCTTTGACAGAACATTTTATAAACAGGTATCAGGGACCGCCATGGGGGCCCGGTGTGCGCTTCATATGCCAACCTATTTTTAGGTTGGTGGGAGGCCACGAGGGTATACCCCATGGCGGCATTTAAAGAACATGTGGTGGGCTGGTATAGATTTATTGATGATATACTCTTCTTTTGGCAGGGCTCACGAGAGTCATGTGAGATGTTTATCAAGGAGCTTAATTGTAATACCAACAAAATATTCTTGACGCATAATATTTCAAGTGAAGAAGTTGATTTCTTGGATTTGAAATTAAGGTTACAAGGATCACGGATTATTACATCTTTATTTCGGAAAAACACTGCCACAAACAGTCTGTTACACTTTGGGAGCTTTCATCCACTCCATGTGAGAAAGGGCTTACCCACGGGACAATTCCTGCGACTTCGTCGCAATTGTACAAATATGGATGATTTTCGGGCAGCCTCACAGGACCTCACCTGCCGTTTACGTGGAAGGGGCTATCCAAAAAGATTGTCTCACAAGCTTATCAAAGGGCGAAGGAATCGGATCGAAAAGAACTACTGAAACCACTGCCGAGACCTAATCACCAGAAGAAAGTACGTCTGATTACTTGCTATAACAACCAATGGCCCGATTTGTATAAAATATTAAAAACACATTGGTTCCTTTTACAGATGGATGAGAGATTGGCACCGTACATTGATGTGGAACCAAAAATAATTGCGCGTAGAGCACCAAATTTAAAGGATAGATTGGTTCGTAGCCACTTTCAAATACAGACAAAATCTGTACGCACGGGGGCAGGGGGCCACTAAAGGGGACTTATTCTTGTGGTCAGTGTAATATATGTCAATTCATGAGTAATACTGATAGCTTTGAATGTTTACAGGATACAAGGATTCGTCTCAAACATTATGTCAACTGTCGTACTAGAAATGTCATTTATGCATTGATTTGCCCATGCTTGAAACTATATGTTGGACAGACGTCTCAGGAACTGAGGAAGAGGATTCAGCAACACATCTCGAACATACGATTAGCGGCACGGGACAAAGAAAAAGGTGAGAAGCCTCTCACCAGTGTTGCTGCTCATTTCCTAGAATTTCATGGGGGTCGTTATCATGGTCTTCAGGTCATTGGCCTGGAGCATGTTAAATCAGATATTAGGGGCACAAAAGTATCAAATAGATTGCTTCAATCTGAAGCTAGGTGGATTTTAAATTTGGGTACCATGACACCGTATGGACTTAATGAAGAACTTACTTTCAGAGGATTTTATACTTAATTCAGCACGACTATTCACTGTTTTTGTTTTTTTCAGAGTTTGATGAGCACTGTTTGTTTTGATTTTCATCACTACACGGAATTTGATGACATCTCACTTGAAGATTGGGGATTCACAACACAGATGAAGACTTCATCTAACTATCTAATATATTTATGATATTATTGGTGTTTATTGTCACTTTTTTTTTTTTTTGGATCAATTTGTGCAATCATTTTCATTACAGGAATAAGCAATAGATTATTTTGTTAAATGATATATTGATTATGAAATTGCCTAATTATGAATTGTTGATTGATACTAATTTGTAAAATGGAGTAAATTAATAGTAATAATAATTAATAATAATTATAGATTAAATAATAATAATATAAATTATAAATTATTGTAAGTTATATAAATTATAAATTATAAATAAAATTATAAATATATAAAAATAATAAACAAAAAATAAAAAATGAATTAAACATTAATAATGAATATAAAAATAATCAATAATAATAAAAAAAATTAAAACCTTTATAAAAAAATAAAAAATAATTAATTGTAATACTATATATGAATTTTTATCAAATTGATAATTAGATTTGGCAATGAATAAATAATAATGGTTATGATATGGTTAAAAAAAATTTTTTTAATGATATGGTTGCACAATCTTGATCAAGAGTGATCTGTTATTATATTACTTAAGGTTTTAATGATCACGTGTTATTCAGTAATAATATATTTTCCTTTTTTGGTCATCTTTGCACATTTTTTGATTTTTTATGTATCACAATTTGTATTCTTCACGATTATATCACTATTTTGTTGGTATCCTATTGTTTCCCATGAATTATGTCTAAAGTTCAAGCATCGGGAGCTCATCGCGGCTTTGCGGTTAATGACGGGGCGGTTCCCGCTCTTGAATAACAATATTTTCGCAGCCATGTTCAGCTCTTCCGGTGTTTGGAACGCATACGACCTTCCTGATTTCCGGGCTCTTGACACGCATATCCGGTTGGTTGGAGCGCAATTGCTCCTTCCGCCGGCGATGTTATTGGCGTCTGCGCAGTGGATTGAATTAGACGCTGCGCCTCATGTAGACCGCATGTTTGACCTATGGCATGAAAAATCGCAATCCTCTTACAGGTTAGCCCCCGATTATTTTTTTGATTTCCATAATTTGAGGAAGTTTATTCTTGATTACTATTTATTTATGTTGAATTTATGCTTCCTGGTTAGTTGTGTAGCTTTTTATTCTTATTGTCCCTGATAGGGCCAATGTGGTGGATCCATTTTTAACATTTGTCTATGATGGTTCATGTCATTTTTTGTGTTTCAATAAATTGATCTGATTTTATAGGATGTGCGGTTGTCTTATATGGTGTTCTAAGGTTGTTTTTTCTTGGCTATTTATTTTCACCTTGACCAGCACTCCTGTTATGTATTAGGTGTGCCCCCCATTCATTAATTCATTTTCTGATCTGAGGTTTAAAACTGGGGTCTTATATGGGGTCTGACATAGAGGTCTAAAATGGGTTTGGTCTAAGATGGCGGATCTCATTTAGGGTTTTATATGGGGATCTGATCTGAAAGGAATAGCGCACAATATAAAGCGGTGTTTGGTACTGTGTGGTACCAGTATTTTCAGAGGGACTGTTTCTGCAGGAAAGTATTGGGGAGCACAGTGGACACAGTATTGGGAGGGGGGCAGGATGGGGATGTTGAGAAGGTGGGAGGATGATGGAAAAGTAGTAAAGTAAGATGTCTGTTTGTTAAACTCTGCAGAGACGATGCGTGGCTGAAATAAGTCACCATGGTGGTCTGGTCTAACAGGAGAAGAAGAGGAAAGAGAATATCTAAATCAGAGAAGAGAAGTCACTGGATGTAAGAGGTATGTGGTGCTGTATGACCCTATATGTTCTATGGCGCTGTATGTAATGTTTTCCAAGTATTTATTTGAAGAGGTTGTCTGCTTTTTTTTGGTATGAACGCTGCCTTCTCTGCTCTGTTTACCTGCTCAACACTGCAAATGCTACGGCGAGCAGGTGAACAGAACAGAGAAAGCAGCTCTCATATGAGCGCTGCCCTCTCTTTAAACAGATGGGGGCACAGAGGGCATTACTAATGTGAAGGGGACACAATGGGCATGTCTAATATGGAGGGGGCACAGAGGGCATTACTAGCACAATGGGCATTACTACTATTAAGGGGGCACAATGGGCATTATTAATGTGAAGGGGTAAAATGGGCATTATTACTATGAAGGGAGCAAAATGGGCATTACTACTATGAAGGTGGACAGTGTGCATTATTACTATAAAGGGGCACAATGGGGATTATTACTATGAAGGGGACACAATAGGGATTATTACTGTGAAGGGGGCACAAAGAGGGCATTACAACTGTGAAAGGGGCACAGAGAGGGTATCATTACTGTGAGAGGGCACAAAGTGGGCATACCTACTGTGAGGGGGCACACATCTGTACAAAACTACTGTGAAGGTTGAACAATGATGGCAATACTACTATCAGGGGGTACACTTTTTGAAAGTATTGGAGGGGGGGCAGAGAAAGGACCCACCCCGGGTGTGCCAAACACCCTAGGCACGCCATTGGGGATACCCTCTTTGATATTGTGACTTGTCAATTTATTGAAATATTTGCAGCAGGAATAACAGAAGAATGGATCAATGCAGAGAGCTAAGAAAAGATGATCCAGAATTGTAATTCCCATTCATTTACTTTCCTTCTCATATCTGTCCCTCTTTTACACTCCATTTTATTTCCTTTTACCTCATTTCCTCTTTATCTTGCATCCACTTTGTTTTCTTGTCTTCCCTTACTTAGTAATTTTGTTCTCTTTGTTTTTTCAAGCTCTTCCCTTTTCTCTTCCCTCTTTGTATCCTCTTCTTATTTGCTTAATTTTTTTTCCCCTTTCATACGTTTTCTTCCTTTCTCTTTCCTTCCCTCCTCTCTTCTAATTTTCCTTCCTCCCATCCTTCCTTTCTCACTCCTGCCCTCCATCTTTCCTCCCTCCCTTCATTCCTCATCCTTTCTTCTATTCTCCCTTTCTTCCTTTTTTTTCCCTTCCTTTCTTTGTATTTCCATTTCTTCCACTCCTTCCTTTCCCTGAATCCTCTAAACGGAGCCTTTGCAAGTCTTATGTGGCAGTGTCTAGTGAGTTTGATTTTCCACATTCATTCAGTAATACAAATCAGTACTTTTGAGAACATTTATGTTACATTTCAAATAAGCTGAACATTAGCGTGAGTCACGCACAATCCAGCTTCATGTTTTATTGTTAATACAGTGGCCTAAAAATGTTCAAATGATGTGCCAGGTTTAATATTTGGCTAAATTGCTATCCTTTTGTCCAGAGCCATTTTCATAACTAAACAATATAGAAATAATTTTACTTTGTCTTTAATTTACCAATGAAATGAGTTCACAAGGAGTTTAATTTGGTTGATTTTTATTCCGGCATCTCTTCTCTATTTTGAACAAGCTCTTATCATCATCTTTATAAAGAGATTGCAAAATGTGGACAAATGTTAATAGAAAATGTATTACAATTGAGATAATAGATGGAGAATTCAGCATTTCCCTTCTTTTATATATGAAGTGCTTTTTATGTGAGATTTAAATTAATCACTTTAATGCATTTTCATCCTCATTTTGTTCTGTAACCTCCTTTTTTGAGTTCAGAACTGTTGGAATGAATTCTACAGCAAGGAAGCGGATGGTCAAGGTCCTTTTGAAGTAATTTTTCTACATTTATATGTAAAATATGAGAAGAAATGGACATTGGTGCTTCAAGTTCAGAATGTCATTGGAGACAATTGGAGTAGATTTCTGTATTTGCTGATGTACCCTATGACCAAGTAATGATGATGACTGAATGCTGTGTGTGGTGGTACTTTATTTTCTTTATCCTTAAGAACCATTTACTTATTTTTTTATTGGCTATGACTTCTATAAAGACTTTATGAGGTTAATTTATAACTGTTTGTGCATGCCGCCTTCGTTGCAAAAGTTTATAACTGTTTACCCATTTCCATTATGACTATGACTTTTTTCTAAAAAGGTCCAATTGTCTTGAGATTATATATGCACAAAACAAGCATAGGTTACGCCAAAAATCTACACTAGGTCTTCACTGGTATAGATTTCAGTTTCTGCCACATGGACCTCCTAAAATGCACCAGAATAATTAAGAGGCACCAGACACCAGAACCAATAACCATGATATGAAATTACAGGCATAGCAAATTTGTTATTATACTCTGTATGGAGTATAAAACTGATCTTGTTACATGAGATGTTTGCAGAATAAAGACAAAAAAAAAAGACGTTGAGCGGTTGGCAATTTTAACAACCCATTTTTATGTAACCCATTAGGAAATTCTAAGTTAATATAAACGATTGGTCCTCTATTCAGGATACTGGGCAGAGAGCAGTTACAAAGAGCATCTCACTCTCTAGAGAAGCTCTTCTCTTCTGCATTACACAGACAACCTATTTAATTGAATGGTCACTGTGTAATACTTAAGTTCCGCTGTGGAGGCGCTGCAGGGAAATGTAACCTTTGCTGTCAGGTTTTGTCATGGATTATAGCTAATCACTAGAGATGCAAGTAAATTACCATTTAAGGAGCTAGATCTAAAAAGAAAGAGAAATTTTTCACTGCCTCAAAATAATCATATAATGAGATTGTTACTAAACAAATAAAAAATTTGATGGAGCAGAACAGAAATTATTTGAGGAAGAATATGTCATATCAAGAGAGTAATGTGTTGAGGGCATTAGAACAAAAAAAAGATATCACAATAAAGCCCGCTGATAAGGGGGGAGCAATTGTCATTATGGACACTATCAAATATTTTGGGGAGCTACAGAGACAACTAAAGGATGTGGAAGTATATGAAGCACTGGGAGAGGATCCTAAATGGGACATAATAAAGGATTTGAATGAGATTATCGATGACGCCTTTGATAAGAAACTAATCGATAATGATCTAAGTAAATACCTGAAGGTACAGTGCCCCGTTACCCCATTGTTATATATGCTTCCGAAATTACACAATAGTTTGGAGGACCCGCCTGGCAGACCGATTGTGTCTGGCAGGGGGTCTATATTTAGCACTATTGCAGTGTTCTTGGATAAATTGATTCGGGTCCATGCGGTCAAAGCTCCCTCCTATATCAGGGATACTGGGCATTTTCTCATTAAATTATGTGAGGTTAATCTACCGACCCACTTTTTCCTCGTCAGTTTCAATGTGATATAATTGTATACATCTATTAAACATTAATATGGCTTGAAGATTGTTGATGTGGTGCTCACCAGCACGGGACTCACTCCTGATGCTCGCCAATTTGTTCTCCAACTGCTGGGGGTGGTCCTGAAGAGGAATTAATTTCTCTTTGGGGACACCTTTTACCAGCAATAGCGGGGTGTAGCAATGGGGTCGAATGTGGCCCTAACTTATGCTAACATCTTTATGGCTGAGGTGGAAGACAGGTTGGTATACCATTCAGCATTTATGGAGGGGGTCCTCATGATATGAGGTGGAAATATGGAAGAAATGAATGAATTCCATTAGCATTTGAATATGGGGGTCCCAGGTCTGCAATTCACCATAACTGTTTCTGAACGTGAATTACAATTCCTTGATGTAAAGTTGTATGTTGGGGATGGGATTATTAAGATGTACTGTATTTGTACCAAAAACCCACTGACAGAAACAAATTATTGAGATATGATTGCAATCACCCTCTGCGCATGTTGGACTCGCTTCCATGGAGTCAATTGTTACGGGTCAGAAAAGTAGTATCAGATGATTAAAATTTTCATGATAGAGTGGAAGAGATGTGCAATAAATTCTCTGATAGGGTATATCCATGTAAATTATGGAAGACTAGCAAAAAAATTATGACGGTTAATAGGGAGACCACACTGCACAACTCTCCAGTCGATAAAGGGATTCAGAGAATCCCTTTTGTGTCTATGTTTGGCAATCACAGTAATGATATTGCCGACATTTTGAGAAAGGAATGGCATCTATATATGGGTTTACCAACTGTTTGTGAATTTAGTAATCCACCACTGATGGCATATAAGAAGAATGCCAGTCTACGTGATAGACTGGTTAAATCCGATATAGGGGGTGCGTGTGAAGACATACAGATATATTTGGCACTGAGAAAGATGGGCAATTGTCCTTTTTTAGGATGCTGCAATTGTGGCAATATGATAAAAGGAGATACATTTGTCCATCCTTGCAGTGGTAAATATACAACATCCAAGGTGTTTATATCTGTAGATCTAGGGATGTGGTCTACATGATACAATGCCCTTGTAGTTTGATTTATGTGGGGGAGACTACCATGGAGATTAGAGAAAGAATAAACAAACATAAAAGCACAATTAGGAAAAAGATGCTGGAGAAAACAGTGGCCAAACATTTTGTGGAATGTGGCCACTCTATCAACCAACTGAGATTCAGAGTGATAGATTCGGTGGGGATATTGAGAAGAGGTGGGAATAAAGAGCAGATCCTTAGGAAGAAAGAACTTAAATGGATCGTTACCCTGAAGTCACTGCAACCTTATGGTCTTAATATTGAGTTCAATGTGAGTGGTATAGATTAATGAAGGTGAGCTGGTGGTTGTAGATGTTACATAGATTCAGGTCCAATTCAGTTATGGAGTATGTAACTTTTTTAATTTTATACTTGATTTTAACATATCACCCCTTTTTTCTCTCTCTCTTTTATATAGATGGGGACGGAACATGGTGGAGGGATCGAGGCACCTGGATTCCAATATTTATTGACCACGGGGTAGGAGATCTTTTTTATATAAACATTGGACTCCCTATTATGGGGGTAATCCACTCTAGACTATAGATAGATATACTGGTGCAACATTCCCAAATGATGTGATTATATATTGCATATGGTGAGGCAATTTGATGCGGTGCGGGACACTACCTTTTGATTTGGGAAGTTTCCAGCATGCCACAGATGGTTTGGTAAAAACGTGCAAGTAATATAGGACATTGGCATAATTTCATTGAGAGAGTGATGGTAACTATTACAATGAGGTCCTTAGTTGTACGCATTAGCATAAGGAGGCGGAGTTAGGATATCAAGCTACCATCATGTGGTCTTTGTTGATGACATGATATTTTGCTTAATTTGGGATCTGGTTAAACACCGTGTACATTGTGGACATGCTCAGTTGAGATTGGGAGACGCGACTGTGGAATCCAGGTGATCGATGGACGTGCCGCCGTGAATACCGCCCCCCACACAGTAACACATGTATTTTAATTACACACAAGGATATTAAAATTTGCACTTGATTATGATCTATCCTAGACTGGTCAGATTAAAGAAGTGGATGTTGTGTTACCTGACTGATAGGCTATTCTATAGGTGAGGGAGGGGATATATGCACAATATTAGAGATGGTATATTCATATGTTACTATGCTTGATAAAGGCTGCTATGTTTGGTTTTCTCGTGTACGTGTTCATTGAAGTCTCATCAATAAAGAAGATACCGGAGATGCTGCTGTCGCCTTCTATTTTCTGCTGTCCTGGTGACTGCTGAGGATCTGTGGTCACGGCATGGCTGGTGCATTCTGGTGTGGTCACGGAGACCCATGTGTGCTGCTTCTCTACACATATTTTAGAGACACAAGTGGGAGATACTTTATCACCTGCTTTTTGTCCAAGGGACCTTTCAAAGTGAAGACCACCCTTTAGGGAATAGACTACACAAAACCAGTAATTTTTACAAATCCACCATTTCTTTTTCTCATCCTTCTTCTCTTGTTCTATAGACAGCATCTTATCTCCACTTTTTAATCCTTTCTCCTGCTCCTTATCATATCACTGTCATCTTTTACTTCATCATTCTTGTTATGGCAGAGGTGTGAAAAAAATTGTGTCAACCAGCAGATTTTACTTTTGCCTAAATCTAAGGGACTTATCCCGAAAGTCCCCAGGTTTACACCCTTTAACCCCTATATAGGGATCTGCACTTCACTGAAGGGGAACCGCCAAGTCACTACCTCCTTAAGTAGTTTCAGTATGGTTGATAGATGAATTGTAGTTAGGGACAGGCCGAGGTCAGGGCAGGCAGAGTATGAGCAATCATCCCTAGTTCAAGGCAGGAAGTGAGGGGTCAATAGGGAGGTCAAGCACAGGTCAGGTCAAGCAGTGGAGGATCAGAATATGGTAAACAGGCAGAAATCTGCACACCGGCAAACAAATACAGCACACCTTTGCAGGCAACTAGCAAGCTAGATTATCTATTGCTCAAGCACATTCCCATAGGGGGAGGTGCCTTAAGTACTTGTGGCTGACCAGCCATAGGCTGGTGTGATTTGGGTTGTACACGCTGGCCCTTTAAAAGCTAGAGGGAGCACATGTGCTCTCAATTGGCAGGGAGGAGATTCCTTTGGTGGCAAGACCAGGTCACAGCCGGCAGGAAGCGGCCACAAATTAGTCCAGTGGCTGAGTCTGGCTGCCGATGTAACAGTCCTCTTAAGAGTTCACAGACATAAATTTATCTGAAAATTTATTATCTTCTCGTTTTACTTTTCATTATGACTCGCAAAGTTTCCGTATGTAGAGTACAATCAATCTGTTAAGAGAAATGAGTGAACACAATAGAGTCATTTGTTAATGTAGGTATCTTAATCATTTTATCCTTCTCCTTGGATCCATATGTTCCTCCTTCATTTTTTCTCCCTTTTTCTTCTGCTCTTTATATCATCTTTTCTAGTGATGAGCAAATCAGTTTGGTTAAAATCAAATGCAACCCAAATTTTCCACATATGTGAGTTAAAACCAAATTTGATTGTTTGTGATTGAATTTGGGTGAATTTCTCAAAATGGCATCATCCATTTATCAGATTGGAAGAAAAGAAAGAAAAGTGAGGAGGATCAAATGACCCTGGTGGTCCGTGTACACACAGTAGCAGGAACTTGGACTAAAAAATGTAAGGAAATCCAACACCACAATGTATTTTTAAAGAGTTGTTCATTACCACCTTCAGCTATGCATTTACCCATAGCCAGACATGCTGCTGTAACTTTGACATTACCAATGATGTGTTGGCCTTAAAGAGCTTAAAAGGAAGTACAAAAAGTCCTAGGAGATGTTAGAGTGTAATACCTGACTTCCAGGACACAATTTGACCCCGGTTCAGGTTGAACCTTTTCGGACCCAAATCTAATCAGCCCACCAAATTGAATTTCAGGAAATTTTTTCATCATCATCTTCTCTCTTCCTATTCTATTTAATTACCCTGCATCTCTCCAAGAATACTTGTGGCAAGATACTGTAAGGCTTGATTTGGATCCTTTTTGTCTTCATCCTACAGATCAAATGCTGATCTTTTGTTGAGTAGTGTCTCTGAGTCTGAAGTTTGCATATGAAATTAGTAGCAAGGAGTTATATTAATGAGGTCTTGCAAATGTACATCAATGCTATGCATCAAGGCAGAAGGTTCCTATTACATTAGGAGATAACAACATAAGAAATCTGAGTCTATTGCCTGTGAATGACCACAGAATTTCCCTTTGATCAACCATCAATGCTTACTTGAAAGAGGCCATAAAAAGTAAAGAGTGCCCCTGTCATTACTTGAAAAAATATCAGCTGTAGTTTGTAGAGAAACTTGGAAGTAGGTATTTCATTTCCATGCAGCGCCACCACAGGATACATTAAGCACTACATGGTGCACATAAAAATCAATGCATGTCTATGTAATCTAGAATAGGACAGGTCCTCCACATTGAGTAACACTCTTGGTGGGTTTTCTAAACTAACCAAACCCTGTATACCAACATGTGGCTCAGTGCTGGGCAATGTGGCACATCTAAAGAGGTTTGTGTACAACACAATAGAATGACCTGTAGTCAGATGAAAGGCTTCAATGTTGTCTGTTTTCCAGACAAAATGTTTTTTTTGTTACAACAATTGGGATGTTTTTTTCTTAAGGACATCAGCCATTATTACATTCGACAGACTAAGATGCAATGAAAACAGAGAAATATCTCTACTTCACAATAAAATAATTTGATGTATTTTCTTTCCCAAACGGCAAAAGAATATCCTCCTGCAGATATGGTCTCCAGTACTGCACACAATACTCCCAATGAGGTCTCCCTAGTGCTCTGTAGAGCGGCACGAGCACCTCCCTCTTTCTACTGTTAATGCCTCTCCCTATACACCCAAGCATTCTGCTGGCATTACCTGCTGCTCTATGACATTGTCTGCCCACCTTTAGGTCGTCTGATATAATGACCCCTAAATCCCTTTCCTCAGATACTGAGGTTAGTACTGTATCACTGATTTTATATTCTGCTCTTGGGTTTTTACGCCCCAGGTGCATTATCTTGCACTTATCGACATTAAATTTTAGTTGCCAGATTTTTGACCATTCCTCTAGTTTTCCTAAATCCTTTTCTATTTGGTGTATCCCTCCAGGAACATCAACCCTGTTACAAATCTTTGTGTCATCGGCAAAAAGCCACACCTTACTATTGAGGCCTTCTGCAATTTCGCTGAAAAAGATATTAAACAATATGGGTCCCAGAACAGATCCCTGAGGTCCCCACTGGTAACAATACCATGGTCTGAATATACTCCATTGACTACAACCCTCTGTTTTCTGTCCTTCAGCCACTGCCTAATCCATTCAACAATATGTGAGCTCACGCTCAAAGACTGCAGTTTATTGATAAGCCTTCTATGTGGGACAGTATCAAAAGCCTTACTAAAGTTCAGATAAGCGATGTCTACTGCACCTCCGCCATCTATTATTTTAGTCACCCAATCAAAAAAAATTCTTTACCTTTCTGTCCATGATAATCACTAATAATATTATATCTGCTGTAGCATCTAATCAAATTTATATCATTGGTATCAAATATTCAACATTACCATTAGTACAACTGATGGTCTAGGATTGTATGGCAGCTTATTCCAGTATCCATCGTGGTCTATGACAGTGAAAGAATTAGTTTAAGGATCTCTGGTGGACCAGGACAATTAAAAGGTTGATGTTAATAATCAGTGAAAAAGTTACTAGAGCATACTAACTTCACCAGACTCCAGGATTGTCAGGGCTGTAGATATCTGTTTCCTTTCTGCTGAGGATATACAGGATTGGTCAGCTCTATTATTGAAACCGCGCAGTCCTGTTTGTGATTAGGTAAACTGGTTTTGGAGTGCTCTGCCTAAATAGTATTAGTGAAGTGAGTGGGACTTATGTGACTCCTATCATTGCATCGGCATTATGCAGAACATAATGTCAGGCAACATATTTTCAGTCTTCAGTTTCCCAATTTGATTCGTCTTTGCTTAGTGTACATCATCAATTATTATTTTAGCTACTATGTAACTGTCTGAAAATGCAGTACCTGTGAGTCTGAACAGACTACAGTCACAGAAGGAGCAGCTGGAGGACATGGTCCTACAACCTACAGTACAGGTATATTATTTCTTCACAGGGAGTAATCTCATACATTTCACTACCGAAGGAAGGACACCAGGGATATTATCATTAACCCCTTTACTGCCCTAGACCACCAGGGAACTATTAGTATGTATTTTATTGGCAGGGCCACAACAGAGGTTATTATTATCCTCTTCACAGCCCTGGTCCAGCAGGGATGTTATGATTAAACCTTTTATTGCCCCAGATCATAAGACATGTTACAATTCTTCATTTTACTCTTTTGTAGCTCATCCACTTTTTGCATATTTTTTTGCAGACTTGTTCCCTTCCTGTCTAATTAAAGCAGTCTAGCTATACTTCTTTGAGATCTCTCATTACCAAGACGTTTCTGCCCCAAACCACTGTTCAAAGAATGCACTATGTTTAGTGCCTTATTCTTCATGAACTCTATAGAAGAATTTCCTAAAATATCAGGAGTATCTGAAATACTGAGAAACCATTCCATACAGCTCCAACTTTGCACAGATTACATTTCTTCCCCATGTCTGCAGATTTCATGCATTAAATTGCTTCCACGTGATTGGCTGCTTAGATATTTACATGAATGATCGACTTTGTGAAGTTTCCACCGAGTGCACCTACCCTGAAACTCCTCATCTCTACAAAGTCTGCTACACAACCTCCTGAGAGTATTTACATCTTCTCATGATGATATACTAATCTGCTTCCGCTCCAGTAACAACCCAACCTGACCTTTATTATATAGTAAAAGGAGCTGTGAGACCAATAAGAGGTGAACACATAGGATATTGACTGAAAGAACATCAAAGAAAACTTCCTGTCTAGTGTATAAATCCTTTCCTCCAGATGCACTTAAGACACTGAAATCCATTCCAAATGCCACAAAACATATGGCGGCCAAGCAGATAGTGATGGATACAATGCGGAGCTTCACAGGTATTACTGCACTCGGTGGAGATACAATGATGCCAATGTGTCTAACTGCATGGTCTATAATACTGGAGCTTTTGGCTTGTGGGTGATCCAGAATTTCTAATGTTACAAGAAAAAGAAAATAATCAAAATTGAATCTCATTGTAAGATGCAAACCCTCTGTTTGGACTTGGGTAACTGGACTCTTGGGGTACAATTCAATCAAGATCCGATGGATCTGAATGGATAATCCAATTTCTGTAAAACTTTTTTATATCACAAAGTTATACTACAAAAGAAGAATACTGGGATTTGTTTTTTTGTGTGAAATGTTACAAAATATACACAATGTAAATATACACAATGTCTCTTTGATGCATGCACATTTAATTTAGTGTACACTAGAGTTGAGCGGACACCTGTAAGTTTGGGTTTGACGGATTCGGCCAAACTTCACAAAAAAGTTTGGGTTCGGGATCCGAACTTAACACGAACTTGACCCCGAATGCCATTGAAGTCAATGAACACCCGAACTTTTGGGCACTAAAATGGCTGTAAAAAAGTCCTGAAAAGGGCTGAAAAAGGCAGCAAAAATGTGCCCTGCAAACAAATGTGGATAGGGAAATGACTTAAAATAAATAAAAATTAAAAATCAAAATCTTGATCTAGGAGGAGGAAATGGATGTTGAGTAGGAGATTGAGGAGGAGTTAGGTGGGAACCCACCAATGAAACAGACGATTTTTAAAAATATTGGCCCCTTGCACCCAGGCAGAGGAAAGGTTTATTCATGGCAAAAATGGTAATATTGCACCCAACAATTTAAAAAGGATTCTCAGCATTTTCGGTCACTGTCACCTATACAGAGCAGGGGTTTGTACCTGGCAAAAATGGCAATATATCATCCAACAATTTAAAAAGGATTCTCAGCATTTTCAGTCACTGTCACTTATGCAGAGCAGGGGTTTGTAACCGGCAAAAATGGTAATTTTGCATCCAACTATTTAAAAGAAGATTTTTCAAATTTTCGGTCCCTGTCACCTATGCACAGCAAGGGTTTGTACCTGGCAAAAATGGTAATATTTCACCCAACAATTCAAAAGAAGATTTTCTGCGTTTTCGGTCACTGTCACCTATGCAGAGCAGGGGTTTGTACCCGGCAAAAATGGTAATTTTGCACCCAACAATTTAAAAGAAGTTTTTTCAAATTTTCGGTCCCTGTCACCTATGCAGTGAAGGGTTACTTGATGGCAAAAAATTGGAATATGTCAACCCCTGAACTCCCAGACAGATTAACTATATTATTGTCCCCGACACATATGCAGCGCTGGCCGCAAGGGTAATTCCTGCCCATAAAAAATATGATTTTTCCACCACCCATGAATAACATGGATTTAATTGGTATATTTTGGGATGCCTTTTTTTTCGGTCTGCACACCACAGAAAGCCGCAGCAGTTGGCACCTGTGTTTCGTCATCATCAGGGACGTGCTGCGGTGGTCTTCCCATGTCCTCATCCTCAAACCTAAGTGGTTGGGCATCCGTGCACTCAATCTCTTCCTCTTCTGGGTCAGGGCTATGGTTATGGCCCTGGGAAACCCTACCAGCAGAGTCATCAAAAAGCATAAAAAACTGCTGCATGACTTGGGGTTCAGATTGCTTGGCTGATTTGCAAGAGGGTGAGGTGAAAGCTGCAGGGCTGCAGGTGCCAACTCTGCGCTTTCAGCAGTGGGAGACAATGTGAAGGAACTGGCGTCACTGTCAGCCACCCATTCTACTATCGCCTGTACTTGTTCTGGCCTCACCATCCGTAGAGCAGCATTCGGGTCTACCAAAAAACGCTGCAGCTTCTGTCGACTATTCACACCTGAGGAAGGTGTTTCACTTGGACCTGTATTTGGCGCTGAACGGCCACATCCTCTCCCAGCAACAGGAGCTTCACCAACACCACCACGACCATGCCCCTAGATTTTAAAATACGTTTTTGTCTGTTGTATGCAAACATGCTCTGTCCACCAACTACAGAAATGCACTATGTCACCGAAATTTTTTAAAATAGGTTTTTCAGTGGTGTATGCAAACGTGCTCTGTGGTATGACAGTACGGGTTTATTCCATCAACTACAGAAATCCACTGTCACCGCAAAATTTTAAAATAGGTTTTTCAGCGGTGTATGCAAACGTGATCTGTGGTACGACAGTACGGGTTTATTACAGCAACTACAGAAATGCACTATGTCACCCCAAAATTATAAAATAGGTAATGTAGAGGACTTAACCTGCCAGAAAAAAGGAATTTTTCGTCCACTGAGCTACCAAAAAATAAGTAGACTAATGTCCCTGGCAGGCTGGCACACATGCAGGTCACACACAATTCCAAGGACACTGCAGTTGCTCAAATGGGCTCAGGGCTGGGTACAAATATGAAGCATAGCACCCTCAATAATTGCTGTAGTTTGAAGAGTTAACACCACTAAGTTCAACAGATTTCTTCCCTAATCTCTCCTAGAGAACACCAGCAGCAACCTGTCCCTACAATAAGAGCAGCAGAATGACGTGCGGCGCTACGTGACTCCAGCTTTCTTTGCTGCTCTTCTACAAGATAAGTAGCATACACTTCTCTGCTATATGTGGGACAGTTTTTGGATATATATATATATATATATATATATACTGTTTTATTCTGTTTTATATATACTGTCTTATGTTTATAGTACAGGTTTTATTGTCTTGGGCGGTCTCCCTCCCTTCTGGAGGTCCTTGATATATATTATAGGTATATATAAGGGTTTTTTCTCTCCTTAGGTAATTGGGGATCTCTGCCCTTTCTCCCCCCTATTTTATTACCCTCCTTTCCCTACCTGCCCCGTCTCTTCTCCTTTACAGACAGCGTTGTCACCTCTGTTACGGCCGAAATCTTGCGCGATTTCGGCCGCCATCTTCCTTTCTCCTTCCCGTCTTCGCGCCGCTCTGCTCTGCGCGCGCGGCGAGATCTCGTGGTACTTCGCGAGATTTCGCCTGTTTCTCCTCTCAGAGCTCCGGTCTCCCTGCGCCTGCTGCTGCTCCGGCTTCCTCTGCCAAAGTGGGTCAGTTAGATCCCTTCTAGTGCCCATAGCTGTGCCTAGCCTCTGCGTTTTAACTCCTTCACATATTGTGGTCATTAGTACTGCCTCATCTTTACATCTCGCATTAACATGTCTCAGGAAAGCCTGCATTTAAATCGCCCTGTTCCTGACGACATGGAGGAGAGTCTTCCTGCCCAGGACTCAGGTATTATGCCCAGTGACACTCAATCCCTAGCCATCCAGCATTCTGTTGCTGCTGCAATTCAAGCTGCTATGGGATCCATGTCCACTGCCATATCCCACTCTATTTCTTAAGCCCTAATGGCTCACCCTTCCTCCAAGCCTCATGACTGCCCCATGCCATTAAGGCCAAGGCCGTCCGATATTGAGTCAGCCTCCAGAAACACTATGATTGGTGAGAACAATGCCACCCATGATAGCACGCCCCGTTCGCGCAAGAGAGCCTATGCCCGCCAGGCAGAAAAGGCGAGGCAATGGAAATGCGCCAGAGCGCAAGATGAAAGCGATTCAGAATCTGATCTCGCTTCTGATGAGGAGGTTCAGTCATATGACTCATCTGATATGCAGGAGGCAGAACCTCTAGAGGTGAATCTGCTGGGTCCATCCTCAGCCCCCACTGAGGTTCCCTCAGAATCATCTGAGGCAATTTTGGACCCTTCAGGAGAACCGCTCTTTAACCCGGATGCGCTCCACCATCCGAGGTCTGCGGAGTGGCTACCGTCCACCCATGTGGCCAAGTACCTAGAGGCCCGGGTACGTCAACCTCTCTCCAGAGAGGCAAGCAATAAGCTTAGAGCTGAGTGCCCCAGACCTATCGTACCCATACAAGGTCTGTGAAACGACCGTAGTAGACCCAAAGATGTCCCAACTTCTAGCAAAATCGGGCTGGAACCCTAGGAAGGGCCTGGATTCGGCCATAAAGTCCTGTCAGGACAAATTATTGGACCTCTTGGGCCCACTGACAAAAAATTTTGAACTGGCGGAATCGGCCAGAACCCAGAATACTCTGGAGGACCCAGAGGAGCTCCGGGGTTGGGCTTAACATGCCGTGTGTATCACTGGCAACGTAAATACCTCATTCTTGTTTGAGAGAAGAAAGGCCATTCTCTTTAAAATAGAGCCTAAGCTCTCAAACTTGGCCATGACAGAGGCAGGCAAAGAGGCACAGGGCTTACTCTTTGGAGATTCCTTTATTACGGATCTTTCTCGCTATGTGGGGACCTTCACCACCCTGGACAAGGCCCAGTCTTGCATGAGAAAGGTGTTTCAGGCACGGGTCTCTAACAGGGCCGGCAGCTCTAGGGGCCGCCTGTCCGGACGATCATCTTTCCAGACCCGCGGATCGGGTCGAGGCTCCTTCTCGTATAGACCTCCCAACCAAGAGGTCCGTCAGCCTTCTGCCTTCTTTCCCACCCGTGGCTCTTCATGGCGTTCCCAAGGAGCGAGAGGATCTTCTTCCAGACGTCCTTTCGGTAAGTCAGATCACATCTCCTTCTTCGGTTCCTTGTGTGGGGGGCAGGCTCTGTCATTTTTCCCATGTCTGGGCTTCCATCACTTCAGACCCATGGGTCCTCTCAACCGTTGTGATTCCTGTGAACCCTGTGATTCTTCCTACCCCAAAGCGTTTATTACTACACCAGGAATTGACAGCACTATTTCTGAAGGGCGCCATAGAACCAAGCCCCGCCCCTGGCGAGGGTATCATCTGCAGCATGTTTCTGGTAGCCAAAAAAGGAGGCCAAATGCAGCCTGTAATCAACCTACGGGCACTAAACGCCTACGTTCACTACCGGCACTTCAAGATGAAGGGCATTCTCCTCAAGGATATGCTCCTGCACGGAGACTCGATGGTCAAACTAGACCTAAAAGATGCGTACCTGACGGAGGTGTGGCGGTTTACTTGTCTCCCCTTCGGGCTTTCTTCAGCACTTTGGTGCTTCACCAAGCTGCTATGCCCGGTCATTTCCTGTCTCCGCAGTCGAGGAATCCGCCTGATTATTTATCTGGACGATCTACTCATCATGGCCCAGAGTCCAGTCGTCCTCATTACTCATCTACAGTGGTCGATGGATCTACTGTCACGTCTGGGATTTCTCCTCAAAATGGAGAAGTCCTCTCTTACCCCCACCCAATCCATCGAGTTCCTGGGCTTCACTGTCAATTCTGTCACGGAGACCCTAAGTCTCCCGCCCACCAAGGTCCGCGGCATCCGCAGAGAGCTTCGCCGCACCCTCTCCCTTCCTCAGGTCTCCTTACGACACCTAGCATGTATCATAGGACTTCTCTTATCCTCCATCCAGGCGGTCTTTCCGGCTCCATTGCACTACCGAGGCATGCAGCGCCTCAAGATTGCTCATCTCCAAACGGGAGCTTCTTATACGGGTTTGATCACCATAGATGCGGAGACCAGGGACGAGCTAACTTGTTGGATCCACAACCTGGAGGCCTGGAATGGGAAGGCGATATTCGGTCCTCGCCCGGATTTCACCATAGAGTCAGACGCCAACCTTCTGGGCTGGGGAGCCTACTGCAACGGGGTGACCACCGGATGACGCTGGTCCGAGGAGAAGTCCGGGCTACACATCAACTCCCTTGAGCTTCTAGCCGGATCCTTTGCAGTTCGCAGTTTTGCGAATGGGTTAGCCAGAGCTTGTATCAGGCTCCGGATGGACAACATCTTGGCGGTCAATGCCATGGGGGGCACACATTCCACGGCTTTGTGCTACCTAGCTCGGGACTTCTGGATGTTTTGTCTGGCCAGAGACATCACCATCATGGCGGAGTATCTACCGGGTCTTCACAACACCCATGCGGACTGGAGTTCACTTTTTCTGGCGGATTTCAGCGATTGGAAGTTAGACAGAATGATCTTCTCTTCCATATCCTCCCTATGGGGACCCTTCCACTTGGACCTCTTCGCATCCCGTTTGAACACCCAACTCCCCAGGTTCTTCAGCTGGCATCCTGATCCGGAGGCGGTCGATGCGTTTCTTCAGGACTGGTCAGGCCACCTCTATTACGCCTTCCCTCCATTTGCTATGATCCCCCGAGTCTTAGCTCAGACCCGCCGTCAGCGTGCGGATCTCGTCCTTGTTGTCCCATTCTGGACCTCCCAATCATGGTTCCCTCAACTACTGGAGTGCCTGATCCAATCCCCTCACCTTCTTCCAGTATTCCCAGACCTTCTTCTGGACCCTTCAGGTCTGCGACACCCTCTGATCCTAGAGGACTCCCTACAACTCCTGGCTTGCAGAATTTTGGGGAACCTTGGAGTGTCGCTGGAATTTCGAGTCAGCTAGACGCCTATTGGAAGAGGCATGGAAAGAGGCATGGGCTCCCGAAACCAGACGGGCCTATCGGGCAGCCTGGAAATCTTGGGCTAGCTGGTGCCTGGCTCGGCACCTGGATCCTCTTTCAGCCCCTGTAACCGAGATCCTCCAATTTTTGTCATCTCTTTTTCAACTATCAACTTGTTGCACTCTGCAATTTCTGCTTTTCATCAGGGATTTCAGGGATGCCCAGCGGGCCAAAATCCGTTGGTATGTCGACTCCTCAGAGACTCCCGCCTTTCTCGCCCTCACAGACCTCGTTTCTCTTCTACCTGGGACGTCGCCTCTGTACTGTCTTTGTTCTCCTCATGGTCGTCTAATGAGGACCTTTTTCTCCGCCAGCTTTCGGCTAAGTTGGTCTCTTTATTCTGTTTGATCTCTTGCAAGAGAGTCTCAGATGTCCGTGCCCTAGATCATGATGCTCGCTCCTTCACTCCTGAGGGGGTTGTGTTTAACATCACGCGTCGCACCAAGACCAACATTCGGTCGGTCTCGTTTCCCAGCTTTCCTGAAGCTCCGGCTCTCTGCCCAGTCGCCTGTCTCCGTGAGTATGAGGTTCGTACGAATCCACATGGCTCCCCCTCGTGCCCTCAACTTTTCCTTTCCTTCCGACGACCGTTTAATCCTGTCTCCATGGTTACCCTGGCCCGTTGGATGAAATGGGTTATGTCGCTGGCAGGAGTGGATACTTCCATCTTCACAGCACATTCCGCCAGAGGGGCTTCAGCGACTTCCATGGCCGTGGCAGGTGCCCGGTTAGAGGACATCATGAGACTGGCGGATTGGTCTCGAGTTTCTACATTTCGGGAATTTTATTTTAGGCCTGAGGTTCATGTTTTTTCCTCGTTGGTAAGTCAGCTTTAAACTCGCAATTGGAGCCTTCGCGTCATGTAATAAAATTGCATGATTTTCCTAACTCGTGAAGTCATGATTTTATTAAAGACACGGAGGCGAGTATTGCCCCTTCCCTAGCTTCCCTCCCTAGTTTGTTTGGGGATGTTCTTAAAGTCTACTGTATATGCACTTGAATTTGTCTAAGATTTCGTTCTACTGTACTCACTCGGGTACACTCTGTTGAAACGTTTACATTCCTTCTAAGGATGTTTTCAACTTCTTTTCTTGTTCTCTTCTCTCGTAGGATGATCTTACAGTGGTGATTAGTGTTGATTCTCCAGCATTGTTCTTCAGTTGAGGACTGGCTGTTTCGTTACGGTGCTTAGAGTTTTGGGTTTTCCACGTTCGGATTTCATGAAGAGGATTCGTCATCAAAGAAAGAGGAGGAGTTTACTATGATCAGGACTATTATGTGGGGTCCAGTGGGGAGGGGTTTGTTACCATGGTTATCCTTATGATTGATATGGTTATTTCTTTGCTGCTATGATTTTCAGTAAAGAAAGAGATAACAATACTCGCCTCCGTGTCTTTAATAAAATCATGACTTTATGTCACGAGTTAGGAAAATCATGCAATTATACATTCAACTCAATAACAGCATGCAGTTAGCTTCTGAGCTCCAGTGGTGGCTGCAGACAGACCAAATTTAGTTTTTTTGGTTCTATGTTACGGGAGATTCGAAGTTCTGTATAATAGAAGCAGAACTCTGATCAACATAAATATACATTAAGAAATTTGTGTGCACATAATGTTGGCACTAAAAATAACATCGTAGTAAAAAGCGGATAAAGGTTTAGAAACATATTAACAGGACAAAATATTCCTGTGGCAACATTTCCAATGAAACAGTTAACTTGAAGTGTGGCAAATTATTTTTTTTATGCCGATCTAACTCAATTTACAGCGGAGTAAATTTCAAGTGGAGATTTTTAAAAGCGGTTGAAAAAAAAAGTTTATGGCATAAATATATCTATACTTTCTGTAGGATAAAATTTTGTGCAACATGTTTATTTGTAAATCTATAAAAAAGTCAAAAACGCTCTATAAATTCTGCAGAATTTTATTTCCGCAACTCATCTTCCTCCCTTTGGCTCAGCCTGAATGGTGAGCATTAAGCAGAGAAGATGTATTATTTCAAGGAGTAGAAAATGTAGCAATGCTGTCTTTTTAACATTACAAAGTGCTGGTTCTCTGTTGCCCCTGTTTCCAGATCGAAAGCTTTTGCCGGCTGTTACTTTATATATTTTTTTCATATCAGTATTTATCAATTAATTAGGAAAGAATATGAGCCATAAAATAGCTGAGAGCAAAGCAATAAAACGAGGAATGATCCCGGTAATGAATGATATTAAATTACAGGCAGGTAATTGTTTGTATAGTAGTAGGAAGAACATTGGTTATTTGATTAAGATAGAAAGGTAGAAAAACCTGTGTTTTCTTTGTTTTTACGTAATTACTTTTTAAAATTCATTTATTTTTTATAGAGTTGATATTTTAGATCAGTGGCATATCAGTAGCAATTCTCTCATGGTAACTAGGCAGCAAAGAATAATTACTTTTTGAATTTATTTTAGTTTTCATAGAGTGTATATTTTATATTTCACAAGTAACAATTCTTTAATGGTAAGCAGGCAGAAAAAAATTAAGATTAAAAAGTTGACCTTAATCTTGAATATCTGTTATTGAGCTCCTTTTTAGAAGACTGAGAATGAGATATTACATAGACATATTGAAAAAGAGAACTGCCACCTGAACAGTTACTTCATCAATGGCAGTAGTAGGGGGCACAGATTAGCCCAGCAAGCCCCTTAAGTGCCAAACAGGTTTTAGAAAACAATATGCCACATGTACTGATGGCGTTCTTCATCGTGATCCCTTTCAGCCATTCCAAAGCATTGTCGAAGCTCACATGTGACTAATTTGCAAAGTGTATGACAATAATATTTATCGGTATGTGTACAGAATATGGCAGAATTATTTAGTCTACAGTATAAGGTGGCATTTTGTGTGTACACTGTATGGTGGTACCTTGTGCGGCACTGTGTGTTTGCATTATTTATGGGTATGATGTACTGTATGGAGCAATATGATTGCTTTGCACGGTATAGAGCAACATGTTTGGCAGCATTATTGATGTGTGCAATGTAATGTATGGCAGCATTTTTGTCCCAAGATGTTGTCCCAAACTTAGAAACTGCTACATTCTCAATGCAGTATACTGTATTTCATAAAACCAATGAGCCTAGGACTTCAAAGGAGAACTCAGTAGAACATATAGCAACACTAGCACAATGCAAAATACAACAGGGGCCCAAAAAATAATTACAATTTCATGAATACAATAATTGCAACAGGGGACCCCTACAACCAATTGCACTAGTGGGCTTTAGACACTCCAGTCCAACACTACATGACATGTCTTGGCCATGTCTACCTCCTTTTGAAGTCAGGACGCATACCACAGGAGTCAAAATACAAAAATTTAAAAGAAAAAATATAAGATCTAGGAAACTTCATTGTATACACAAATTGTCATGCCAATTGGAGCACTTTGAATTCAGGTAGAATTGATTTGAACCAAAAATGTAATTGTCAACCAATTCGACCAGACTGAACCTAAATCGAATTTTGATGATTCATTCATTTCTAGATCACAATGAAACCATAAGGGTTAATGCACATGACCATTGGCAGTTTCGCTTTATGCAAATTGAAGATCCACAGAACATGAATAATGGCCATGTGCATTCTGCATTTTGTGGAACGGAACAACCGGGCCAAAATAAAACAGTCCTATCCTGATCCGTAATATGGACAAGAATAGGGCATGTTCTATTTTCCATTTGACTTTATTTGGCACATTGAGCGGCTGTTTATTGGATGTATTTTTTTTCTTAGTGTACAGGTGTCTTTGTATTTATAACGAAAATGAATTCAATCAGAATTTCTGGAAAAAGTCAATATGCAACAAATCCGAATTTCCTTGCACCTCGTGGTAACAAATCGTTTTTTCCTAAAATGGTGGTTGCACATGTTAGAAAAGTTACAGTAAGATGCCCGGGAATGTGATATGACCCATAAAGCCATGCAGCCAGCCAATCAGTAGATAGCCAACCCCTGTAATGTAACAGCCCTAAAAAAGCCTCATCCCGCATTGGTACAGACAGGCAGTCTAATATATCTGTGCATTTATCTAGTCCACCTGCTGGGCCATTTATACTTAACTTGCTCTGTTATTCAAAGACTTACTGTGTGTCTGACTTTGTCTCAAGAGGCAGTCTAATATATGGGCGCATTTATCTAGTACACTTGCTATGCCATTAATACTTTGTTTATTCTGTTATGCATGGACTTACTGTGCGTCAGACTCATTGTCAACAGATGGTCTAATATATAGTCACGTTTATCTAGTTCACTTGCTGTGCCATTTAGGCTTAATCTGTTCTGTTATACATGGACTTATTGTGCGTCAGACTCAGTGTCAATAGGCAGTCTAATATATAGGTGTGTTTATCTAGTTCTACTGTTGTGCCATTCATGGTAGCAGCAGCAACAGGCCACAGCTGGCACTGTCATCTAGCGGATTTTGACCAACAATCCAACTATACTGAAGTGGTTGACTCACTCTTAAACATCATCTCAAGTGACATCAGACACACACAGCCAGGAATTGGTGGGTTTCTCTGTCACCACACTTAGTTTGCATGGCCCAGGAACAAACTCTGTTCTTTCACCTGTCCTGCAACTGCCTCTTTCTTTTGCTGCTCCTTCTGAGAAGACCAGCTAGTGAGGACAGTCAGCAACTACAGGCCAGTACAGACTTGAAGGAGAGGTCCGCTGCATTCTCATTTAGGCGTGCAACTATCGATGATAACAATCGAGTAGGAGCATGTGTTCCCAGCGGTCAGGTACGTGGACATGAGACGGGTGAGGGTGACATAAGTGATGAGCAAACAGTAGTGGATGATTATGCAGCTGATTGCACGTAGGAGCCAGTCGAAGAGGGGGCATCATCATCATTAGGGTGGCAGTGCGCTGATGAGCAAGCAGAGTGGACATAGAGGGAGAACTGGAGTCAAAGGTGCCTGGGGTAGAACGTCTGCTACTCAGAAGCCTACCTGTCCAGAAACAACTAGCGTTGCACGGGTTCATAAAGGAAGCGGCAGGAAATCAGCATGGAGTGATCGGTGTAAAATGTAACACTTGGTAGTGTGGGATTTTTTTATCAAGTCACTGGAAGATGTTAGTTGTGGTGGTATGCAGGATATGTGGGCAGAAGGTGAGGCGCAGGTGGCATGCAAAAGTTAGCTCCACGGTCCTGCATCAACACATGGAGCATCACCATAAAGTGGCCTGGGAAAACCTTGGCACTAATGTAGTGGTAAAGGCTGATGCAGCAACCTTTGCATGTCCCAGCAGCCCAACCCCTTCTCCAGCAGTCAGGGCTCCTCAACCTCAACAGAAGGAAGCTGTTGTTCTTTCCCTTCGTCTATTGCTTCTGATTCTCCTCCAAGTACTCATCACATGTTTCACCAGCAATCAATCACGGTGGCGATTTCAAACAGTATGCGTGCACTCATCCAACACCGCTGAGGCTGAACATGCACCTGACCAAGTTGTTGGTACTACAGTCCTGGCTTTTTCATGTGGTTGACTCTTCACCTTTCAGAGAGCTGATGGCTTGTGCCCAGCCAAGGTTGAAAGTCCCAAGCCATTATTCATTTTCTAAAAAAGCTGTACCAGCCCTGCACTAGTATTTTGAGCAGAAGGTGGGCTAGTCCTTGAGCCTGTTGGCGTCTGGTAAAGTTCATGCCAGTGCTGACATGTGGATCTATAACTATGGTCGACTGCAATATGCGTCCTGTACAATCCACTGGGTGAATGTGGTTCTGGCCCAGGCACTCCAGCAGCTTGACCAGGTGTTGACAATGCCAACTGTGCATAGTAAAGGTGGTATTTCTGTGCCAATGTCCTCTTCTGCCTCCTCATCCTCCACCTTGTCCTCAGCCTCCACTGTAGGCACAGTTCAGAGGGGTCCTCCAGCATACCACCTATGTAAAGCACAGAGTTGTCACATGGTTCTGCATCTGATCAGCCGAATACCGCGTGTGCTCGAGCGCAATGCTCAAGTCCCCTCCTCTCCACACGTTTCTTGGCTCCTCCTCTCCACACGTTAGTAGAAAAAACTTTTCAGAGACCCAAATGTCCTTTTAAGGACTATTGTGTGTGGCAGCAGCAATATATTTTTTTTAGCGCATCCTGCGCTAAATAGCGTCTAATAGGCTGCTGCGGACGGTTAAATTATCTGCGCCACATCTCCTGTGTAAAGTGTGCGCATCCCAAAAATATCTGTCACATCCAGTGTACAGTACCTTTTCAGTAGGCACAGTTCAGAGTTGTCCTCCAGCATACCACCTATGTAAAGCACAGAGTTGTCACATAGTCCTGTACCTGATCAGCCTGAACGAACTGAGGCACACCGGGAGGAACTGCTCCACGTCATTAACAAAAAAAATCGAATCCTAGGCTGTCTACTCGTCAACCGGAGATAGGCACCATGGTCTGGAAAAACATTCTGTCTGCGCTGTGTCAGGGAGGGCTGACCCATGTGTCCTGCATCTTCAATCTTGTTGTCACCTGGTTCCTGAAGTTTTTCACCCAGCTGCAAGACCTCTTGAAAAAGTCAAGGAAATGGTGCATGCACTTCAGACACTCTTACCGTGCAAAACACACCCCCCTTGACCTGCAAAGGCAGATTGGTGTTCACCAACTTCGCTTTATATGCGACGTTTCCACGCGTTGGTACTCCACATGCCACATGTTGGAATGACTACATGAGCAGAGGACGACAGTGACAAATTTCTTAATAATGCAGATGGACAGGAATACTCCTCAGTGTTACTTCAAAGTTAGACAGTGACAACTCAAGCTTGACAGCCTGCCATTTGTGCCCAGGCCCTTTGAGGAGATCAATTTATTTATCAGATGTCAGGACTATGAGATGAATGTTATTCCACTCCTTCACGTCCTGGAGAGGATGCTGATAGATTTAATTAGCAAGGGGACAGAAGACGTGGCGCCTGTATATTACAGTCATCTGAGCCCTGTGGAGGCTGAACTGGTACAGGAGGAGAAGGAGGATGAGTAGGACATAATCACCCAGGAATTCTATACAGAACTACTGTAGGTAGATTATCTGCCCAAGCGATAGGAGAGGAGCAGGAGGAGCTAGAGGGTGACGACGAAGACAAGGCAGAGGACCCCGACAGACCATGGCAGTATGCAGTGGAGATGGACACAGGGAGTCCCTCAGAGTCACTTGTGCAAATGGCCAGATGCATGCTGAGTTGCAGATTTCAGAACCTTCTGAGAGGGATAAAAAACACAACTACTATTGAGACATCCTTTGCAGTCGGTTGGTCATTACCTACTGTACTTGCCCCATCGCCCATCCTTACAAAGGACTAACCGGGGGGACTCTCTGAGCTCACACTCCACTGCCAGGAGGAGAATCTGTGAGCACGTAAATGACGTGCGAAAGAAAGAGGTTACTTCCTTGGCAATGCATGTTAATGAGGCACATACAGGAAATGCACGTATTGACATTTTCGGTCCTAGAGGTTATACCATCCTCTCCGAGAGGAGGCAACTGGGACAGAAAGATTCTACAAAGGGAGACCGAGTGGATCTTTAGATTCAAGTCCGAGACACCCATTGGTCTCTAGGAAAGGCTGTCTTTTAATTTTTTCATTTGACTTGTCATCAACTCTGTTCACTGTCGGAGCCTATCCTCCTCTATACTATATGCACCCCTTACCACTGATTTGCCATAAGGAATATGATGATGAGATAGTTCATGCCCTTATCAAGGGTCATGATGCTATATCTATAAGGGACACATTAAAACAAAAAGGAGCATGAGAAAAAAGGTCAAAAAGATGGAAGCCCTGGTTGTGGTTTCCTAGATAAGATCATAGAGGGATGAGAATAGGGAAAAGGTGTAAAGTAAGGATTAGGGGAGAAACAGAAAGAGAAAGAGAAAAATGGATGGGAAAAAGGAAAAGAAAAAGAATAGGGGCGCCAGGTGATACCCAGTAGGAATACGAGTCGGAGGTTCGGTGTAGGCAGCTCACATAAACGGCATGCAGAACAGGCCGTATTGAAACCAAAGCTAGAAAAACAAGTTAGACTGGAGCGCCAAAGTGAAAGCTTTGATATCTATAAGGGAAAGGCATTAGTTACACCTGTATGGCCTACTTCACACAACCTTCATATCTGAGAGGTGTGTTCACCTTCCCTATGGGTAATTACTGATGCCACTCTTGGTTCATGGGTGTACAAAAATTCAGTGAGGCCTGACTATGAGGAGAGGCATGATTTTTCATCATGTCCTAATCATGTCTCTTTGAAAAATCGTCTGTAGATCCCCTATGAACCTTAAGCTTACTTTAGGGTAATAGAGGTTACGTCTTTATATGAGCGGCGCCATCTAGGATCCAGTGGCTGCCCCCACTGTTATTGAATAGACAGCATTTTTTATCACTCTGCAGCTGGCCCCTCCATTGGGAAGCGCACGGCAATACATGCGTTCCATCTATTTCAAATGGAAGCATGGCTGTGCGCTCCACATACAGGAAGCATCTTACCCAGACCTCCCATCCATGGGCGGGCTAGAGTGCTAGTGCGTGTCAACTCCGGCCTTTGAGGGTGGGGTATGCGTTCCACTTACCGGAACTGCGTCTACCACCTCACCTTCGGCACGTGCGTCTTTCATGTTTAAAAGCCGGCATTATTTTCGCTTGAGCCGGCGTCCCTTTTCTCATCTATAGCGGCGCTCGGGCGGCTGGCTTTCTAACTCCACCTGGGGGACCCGCATAGTGTGAGTACCCTCAGGTGAAGTTGATGTGGGAGTAATCTGGCTGTTTGACCAAGATCATGCCAGTATATTAATTTGAATAGGATCTTTATTATACTATCTTCTCCTCTATTTTACCCCTTCTTGTTCCAAGCTATACACATCGCGATCTGCGGGACAATAACATCTGTCTTGCGACCAACAGCCAGCGTGTGGCATCAAAATATAAGAATCTTTATATACTTTATATAGTTATATATCCGGGCATCATAATATAAATATATCTATGTACTCTACACTGTTGTATTTTTGTGATATCATTGTGGTATGGCCCCCTGAGGAACCCTAAAGAGGGGGGAGAGAAGGCATTATTCTGTTCACAGTGGACTCACCCCCTGTACCCTTTACCATTGATTCAGCATCTCCGCATTAGTCCTACCCGGCTGTAGTAAGGGAAGTTATAATTATCCCTACACCCTGCATGGACACGGTATTCTCTGCTTCTATTCTGTTTTTATCCTGTGTGACTGTTGCTTGTATTCAGCGTTATCCTTACCTGCAGGCCCTCGCATATCATTTTTTAGAGGGTCAGCTCACCAGCAGGCCCTCACCTACAATCTTTTACAGGGTCAGCTCACCTATAGGCCCTCACATATAATGTTTTATAAGGTCAGCTCACCTGCAGGCCCTTGCTTATAATTTTTTAGAGGGTCAGCTCACCTGCAGGCCCTCACCTACAACCTTTTAGTGGGTCAGCTCACCAGCAGGCCCTCACCTACAATGTTTTACAGGGTCAGCTCACTTGCAGGCCCTCGCATATAATGTTTTAGAAGGTCAGCTTACCTGCAGGCCCTCGCATATAATTTATAGGAGGGTCAGCTCACTGGCAGGCCCTCACTTACAATGTTTTACAGGGTCAGCTCACCAACAGGCCCTCGCATATAATGTTTTCCAGGGTCAGCTCACCTGCAGGCCCTCGCATATAATGTTTTACAGGGTCAGATTCCTGCTGGCCCTCATCTACAACCTTTTAGAAAGTCAGCTCACCAGCAGGCCCTCACATACAATCTTTTACAGGGTCAGTTCACCAGCAGACCCTCACCCCTAATGTTTTAGAGGGTTAGCTCAGCAGCATGCCCTCGCCCCTAATGTTTTAGATGGTCAGATCAGCAGGTCCTTGCTCCAAATGTTTTTGAGGGTCACCAGCAGGCCATCAATCATAATTTTTCAATGGTGTGTATGATGCCCTCCTTTAAGTGTAACAAAGGGTTATTGGACTGCCGGTTCCTTGCAATTTTTAGCAGCACTTTCAATTAGTGCATAGGCTTTATGAGTGTAGGAGTCCCACTACATGACCAATTGTACAACAGCGTGAATGAGGCCCTCCTTTATGCGATATACAGGTTGTATCGGAATCTTGAAATTTTTGGCAGCACTTGCACTTTATATACAAGTAAATATACAGGAAAGAATGTTTCCTAACAATTTTTCCCCTAAAATCAATTTTATCTTTGGTTTTGTGCGTTTTATTGTCAGTCTGTAAAAGTGGCGTACAACTCGGACAACATTGTCCCCAGCAGCGACCTGGGAGTCAAAGATGCATCTAGACATCCTCCCCATGCTGTTCCAGAACCAATTTGGTTGTGTTTCCATCAATTTCTGACCATTTCCTTTGAACCAGGCACCCTCCCCTCTTCAGAGCAGGGGGTGCCTGGTTTAATGCTCGGGTTTTCCCATTGACTTCCATTATACTCGTCCCAATGTGTTTGGCCTGAGCACCCGAGCACCTGAGCACTTGGGTGCTCGATCACTACTAGTTACCACGCCGGCCAGTGTAATTACATCATCTGAGGCCGCACGTTATTTCGTGCCACATCTTCAAGCAAGATGGCGGCTGGCCTGTGGCGAGCAAATGAATCAGGGAGCTGTACCTGTTTGGCCATGTTGAAATCACTGTTTATTTTACTGTTCTTCTGCATCTTGGGCCACTGGGCCACTGCATGGTTGTCCACGCTGATAAATTAGACCTGACCGAATGCTAATATCGACCCGTATAAGGCTGGCCATTATTTCCATGACTTATTGTGAGCCAAATTTAGGAGAGTCAAGCCAGATTAGTTATCATGAATAGATCTGCACCTGTTCTGCAGCACTTGCACCTGCTTTGGGATGATAATAACTGATGAAAATAACTGACCATATAATTGAAATGTAAACTAAGCCTGATGCACAGTCATTCTACAGCTAACAGAAAGGATTCAAATGCATGTGTTTGCACTGCCACAACATGGATTGAAAGAACCTTTTTTTTTCTCCACTACTTTATTGGCCCTGCCTCCATGCCCTTATTTTGTTCCAATAAAGAGTCATTGGGACACATTTCCTTCAGGGGCATGCAAACTTCTTGGAGAAATTCAGCGAAGCTGCCAAATCAATTTTTTTTAAAAACTTTGCTCATTTCTACTTTTTATAGTTACCGATCCTCTTTAAATAACATGATGATTAAAAAGCTCTCAGATCAAGAGTAATATTTATCATAGGCAACCAGTCTGGTTGAGATGGATTGCTCATGATTAGTGATGAGCGGCATAGGCAATATTCGTTTTTCACTATATTTTTGTGAATTTTTTGCATAATATTCACAATAATATTCATTATTTTCACGATTGAGCAAATCGGCACTAATGATGCGCATTTTTTTTCGTAATATGTGCACCCTGCGCTGGAAACTATCAGCTACACTGTATCGCTATCTAACCTACACTGACTATCTCCCACTAACTATCTGTATTATATATATAAAAGCTAACTATCTAATGTAATTAAATAAGGATCCAGATGACTCAGCAAAGCACAGAGCACAGCAATGACACTGCTCTCTCTCTCAGAACTGCAAAAAATCTGCAGAAAATGGCTGCTTGGGAGTTTCTTATATAGCAGGCATCCTCAAACTGCGGCCATCCAGCTGTTGTAAAACTACAACTCCCACAATGCCCTGCTGTAGGCTGTTACCTGTAGGCTGTTCGGGCATGTTGGGAGTTGTACTTTTGCAACAGATGGAGGGCCACAGTTTGAGGATGCCTGTTATATAGTAAAGGGTAGGCAACTTTCCTATTGGTTGCTAGGGATGTTGCTAAGCTCTGACAAAGATATTACAGCCATCTCATTGGTCCACAAGCAAGAAGCAGTAGTACTGATGAAAAAAAAAAACTAGAATATTCGTGATAAATGTTTTTCCCTCAGAATTATGTCCTCTGGTGGGACAAGATGCCCAGTGCCCCACTGTCTAAAAACCATGCTAATTCTAACCATAGATTGGGTATGTGGATTTTTCTTTTTTTACATTCAGTCACAATGGAGGAATTCCAGGTAACTTCTAAAACACATATGATGTCAGGAACTTATCCAGCCACAATCCTGTACATGGCTATGCCAACCTCATTCATTGGCTCGGTGTCCAATCCCAGACCTAGATGGGGGATTAAAACTCTTTGTGTGTGTCTTTGTTTATGATTCATATGTGCCCTGGCTCCTGTTCATTGTGCTACTCTCAACTCTTGGAATTGATCTGGAAAACTAACATTTGGCTTTCTGTCTGGATTACTACTTTCTCTGATGATTCAGCTTCAATTGTTTCTTCTGGTGAAGGGTCTTATTACCATCTTATTTCTGTTTTAACTCTTTGTCTGCTGTTTTGGCTGAATCTGTCTCTTGTGGTCATGACCCTACTTGCCAACTACTCTTTTGTACCCTCCTTGGTCATTCTGGTAAATCTGCTTCTAGTTTGACTTGCTTTCTATTACCTTACTCTGCAGATGTAACCTGAGTCCCTAGCAGCTACCTTGTGGTGGGCTCTAGGGCTAGTCTCAAATAAATTACACATCCCCCCAATGCTTTGGTCCTTACTCTTTAAAAAAAAGATGTGTATCTCCTGAGAAATAAATACTTCCAGTCCAATGCATATCTGTGTCATGACTATATATATATATATATATATATAATGTGGGGAGTCGCTCTGGTAGATAGCAGTGCGGGTGCAGTATAGAGGCAAAACGGAGTCCAGAAAGTGTAGCAAACAGTGTTTAATTCACACTTGTAGCAAATACACAGCAAACAGTCACTTGGTGTTAATTCACACCCATCAGAAAACGTGCAGCAAAACGAAATAGTCAAAAACAGGTTGCAGTCACCTGGGAGGCTTTAGGTGCAGGTTCGCACCTGGCTGTCAGTCCAGCCGCAAGGCGATCGACCTCCGGCTTCCAGGCCGTCTGCACTCCTCCTTGCTTGGGGTCTTGCTTCCAGCCCAGAGAACTCCACACAGCACAGCATGGATCAGCACTCCCAGACTCAAGTGATTCCACAGCCTAACAGCAGCTCCAGGACAATCACACTCAGCTGCTGAGGAGGCTGCCTTTTAAAGGCCCGGATAAAGTCCGGCCTGGACCGTGGGGAATAGGCACCCACCCAACTCTTTGCCTACTCCCAGTAAGAGCCGGCCCGGATTGGCTTTGCAGCCAAACTAAAAAACAAGGTGTCAAACAGCACTAGCTGCTGCTGACACACGAAAACCCGGCTCTTACCTCACCGAGGCCAGGAACCTCGGTGACACGTACCTGCCATCGACCACGGTACCTTGCACCCTCTTACACCCCTCCTTTGTTCAACCCTGAGGGGTGAACACATGTGAGGCAGTGGACGCGGGACAGGGCATCTGCGTTACCCTGCAAGCGGCCTGCCCTGTGTTCTACAGAGAACTTAAAGTTCTGCAGGGATAGGAACCACCTGGTGACCCGAGCATTCCTCTCCTTTGCCTGGCTCATCCACTTGAGAGGGAATGGTCGGTCACCAGACGGAACCTCCTCCCTAACAGGTAGTAGCGGAGAGATTCGAGTGCCCACTTGATAGCCAGGCACTCCCTCTCCACTATACTATACCTGGACTCGGCGGGACTGAGCTTACGGCTCAGGAAGACAACGGGATGTTCTTCCCGTTGACCTCCTGAGACAGTACCGCACCGAGGCCTACCTCCGAGGCGTCGGTCTGTACGACGAACTCCCTGTTGAAGTCGGGTGTCACCAAAACCGGGGACCCACACAGGGCCGACTTCAACGCGGAGAAAGCCTCCTCCGCCTTCTCACTCCAGCTAACCTTCCCAGACTTTCGCCCCTTCAACAGGTCTGTCAATGGCGCTGCTATTGTGGCAAAGTGGGGCACAAACCGCATGTAGTACCCTACCATTCCCAGGAAGGACTTTACCTGCCTGGTGGTGACCGGTCGGGGCCAGTTACGTATGGCTTCTACCTTAGTTACCTGCGGCTTGATGACTCCGCCAATAACATATCCCAGATATTTAGTCTCTTCCAACCCAATCGCACACTTCTTTGGATTGGCGGTTAGACCAGCTTTCCTCAGGGCATCCACTACCGCCTGCACTTTGGGCAAATGGCTTTCCCAGTCGGTGCTGTGGATGATTACATCATCTAAGTAGGCCGAGGCGTACCGACGATGAGGTCGCAGCACTATGTCCATTAACCTTTGGAAGGTGGCGGGGCGCCATGCAGGCCAAAGGGTAACACCTTGTAGTGATACAGGCCCTGCGGGTAACAAAAGCGGTTTTTCCTTGGCCGACTCCGTTAAGGGTACCTGCCAGTACCCTTTAGTGAGGTCTAGCACAGAAAAATACCGGGCTTGTCCTAAATTCTCAACAAGCTCGTCTACCCGGGGCATGGGATACGCATCAAACTTGGACACTTCATTTAACTTGCGAAAATCGTTGCAGAACCGCAACGTCCCATCCGGCTTGGGTATTAGAACTATGGGACTGGCCCACTCACTTTTCGACTCCTCAATGACATCAAGCTTCAACATTAATTGCACTTCCTCCGCGATGGCCCGTCGCCGAGCCTCGGGTACCCGGTATGGTTTTAACCGGATCTTGGCCTGAGGCTCAGTGACGATGTCATGTTGGATGAGAGACGTGCAGCCAGGGAGGTCCGAGAACACATCCGTGTTCCGACTGATGAACTCCTGACTTCCTGAACTTGTTTGGAAGACAGGCTGTCTGCAATTTTACCGTGGCTACCGCTTCGCAGGCCTCGAACTGTGGGGCTGGACCCTTCTCACCCAGAGCCCTGGCCGGGGCTGTTGTCGTCGGTCGCGTTCCTATCCTTCCACGGCTTTAGTAAATTCACGTGGTACACCTGCTCCGGCTTGCGCCGCCCTGGCTGGTGTACCTTGTAATTTACTTCCCCTACCTTCTCAATCACCTCATAGGGGCCCTGCCACCTAGCTAGGAACTTGCTGTCAAGGGTGGGTACCAGAACCAAAACCCGATCTCCCGGATTGAAGCCCCGTACCCGAGCCTGACGATTATACACCCTACTCTGGGCTTGTTGCGCTGCCTCCATATGCTCCCGGACCAGCGGCAACACCCTTTCCATCCGGTCTTGCATCTGGGTGACATACTCAATGACACTTTTGTGGGGGACAGGCTGCTGTTCCCACGCTTCCTTGGCGATATCCAACAGGCCCCGAGGGTGTCTGCCATAAAGCAGTTCGAAGGGCGAGAACCCAGTAGAGGACTGGGGCACCTCTCGCACTGCGAACATGAGATAGGGCAGAAGCAGGTCCCAGTCCTTCCCATCTCTAGACACCACCCTTTTTAACATATTTTTTAGAGTTTGGTTAAACCTTTCGACAAGACCGTCCGTTTGCGGATGGTAAACGGACGTCCGCAATTGCTTTATACGCAATAATTTACACAGTTCCCTCATAACTTTAGACATAAAGGGGTCCCTTGGTCTGTCAGAATCTCTTTTGGCAGGCCCACACGGGAAAACATTTCCATTAACTCTTTGGCAATGAGCTTAGCCGAGGTATGTCGCAGAGGCACCGCCTCCGGATACCGAGTGGCGTAGTCGAGAACTACCAGAATGTGTTGGTGGCCCCTGGCAGACTTCGGTACAGGCCCGACTAGATCCATAGCGATACGCTCAAACGGGACCTCAATGATTGGAAGAGGCACAAGGGGACTACGGAAATGTGGCTGGGGGCTATTTACCTGACAGGTTGGACAAGATTTACAATATTCTTCTACCTCCTTAAACACACCAGGCCAATAAAACCGCTGCAGTATGCGGTCCTGCGTTTTCTGCCACCCCAGGTGTCCCCCAAGAACATGTTGGTGGGCAAGCTCCATGACCAGCTTGCGATACGCTGTGGGCACCACCAACTGTTCAACAGATTCACCCAGATTTGGTTCACCCGATATAACATTTCTTGGTGAACGACAAAGCGGGAAATATTAACTCAGCCCCTGGCTTCTGGGGTTTACCATCAATTTCCACCACATTCTCCCAGGCCCTAGTTAGGGTTTGGTCCCGGTGTTGGGCGGTCCCAAAATTGTCTCCGGAGACGTGGAGGTCTGCCAACTCAGGTCCTGGTGGCAAGTCCTCCATGTCTCCCACCATTACACTCAGTGGGGGTGTCTCCCCTCTATCACAGAAGTGGTGGTCACCCCTACCGCAGGCCCTTCGGACTCGGGCTCCCAGGGCTCTGGCCCCCACTGGAACCAGGCCACTCTGCTAGGGTTGCCCCTGTCTCAGGGCTATTAGTCACTTTCATCTCAGGCCATAGTGACGGAAAACCAGGGAAGTCTCTCCCAATTATTAGTTCATACGGTAGCTTTGTGGAGATCGCCACTTCACAAGTCCATGTGCCGGCCGCCGTGGATAGAGACATTACAGCAGTGGGATAGTCCTTTAAGTCTCCATGTATGCACACCACACCAACTTTCCGGCCCGTATACTGGGTGGGCTGTACCAGGGCAGCACTTACCAGGGTTACTAGGCTCCTGAGTCCAACAGCGCCACTGCCAGGTTATCACCCACTTGCACCTGGCACAGGTGACGATTGTCTACTGTCTCGGGGTGCCGGTTGCACACAGTCTCCGGGCATACATGGAAGCCCGGTACCCATAATTAATCTCCATGGGTTCTCCCCACTGTGGACAGTCGGCCCTTACGTGGCCAGGCTCGTGACACCGCCAGCAGACTATCGGGGCCGGGTCTACAGGGGTACACCCCGAGCAGGTTTTTCGGGTACCAGTCGTCGGGACTGGATGGGAGTCCTCCGGGGTTTGACCGGCCCCCTCCCAACAAAACCCCCTTTCAAGTTTTGGGTGGCCTCATAGCGCTCCACCAGGTCGACCATTTCTAGGGCATTGGTGGGTGATACCTGGCCGATCCAGTGCTGAAGGGGGTAAGGCAAGGCCCTCCAGAACATGTCAGCCAGCAGTCGGTCCAGCATAGCAGTCGGACTTAGAATATCAGGCTGCAGCCATTTTATCACCCAGGAACCTCGGTGACACGTACCTGCCATCGACCACGGTACCTTGCACCCTCTTACAATATATATATATATATATATATATATATATATAGTCATATACCAATTTGCCAGCACATGATGTGCATGACTGCAAGGGTTTACTCTATCTCCACTAACTCAATCTTGCATTTCCCTTTCACTTAGGCTTCAAACTGAGGATAAAACATATGCCAAACCAGTGCACTTACCCCAGATACACACTGCCACCACATATCAAATTATGGGGGCCTGATAGGTAATCCAACACAAAATGTGCTCTCTAGAAGCTATGAAAGGCTATGAATTACTTTATATAAAATGTAGAGAAGGTAACCAGTGGCACTACACCGCACCTATAGTTAATTTGGATACCAATAGCGAGGAGTGATGCCTCACGGTGGTGCCCAGCCTGTAGCAGCAGTAAGTATACAAGTATCTTCAAGCGAAGGAGAATATTAAAACGAGCGGCACTCACCGAGTGAGTGCCGCTCGTTTTAATATTCTCCTTCGCTTGAAGATACTATGAATTATTTTAGGTCATACAAGGACCAATCATATTGAAGTTGCAAACTTTAACCTGAAAGGAACAGTGCTCCCAAAAATTAAAAAGAGACACATAAAATAGAAACAAATGGAGAAAATAACAGAAGACTTGAAAACTGATGTATTTCTTCTTCTTGTGAGTAGGTAAGAATGAGGGAACATATCCTGATGAAAATAAACCAAGCTTTACTTTTTAAAAAACATATTTTAAATGGTAGCTTCAAACTTTGGTTGAGGTTTCAGAACTGCCTGAAATGTGTGGGTTATTACTGGACAGTAGGCAATAAGATGCAGAGGGAGGAAGAACTACAGTAGTAACACTAAACTGCAAATTTTCCTTTATTTCCTGAAGATAGTGGGTGTTCAGTTTGGTAAATCAAATGTCCATCTGATCTTACTTTGAAGACTTCACCAAACCAAGCTCAGTTGTGAAATGTCACAATTTGTGCTGGCCAAAAGACAAACCCTGTCAGCTCTGACCACATGGTCCATGACTTCCACAAAAGGTTTATTATATTTTCTCCACAAATTCACTATTTGATATGCAGACATGATTCAATTCTTTTACATATCGTATAGCCAATCTAAAGTTTTCCACCTTTAAAAGGGATCCTAGTGTTTAAATTCACATTCTAAACTGGAGATAAACCTTTTCTCAATGAGTCGCTTCACCTTTACATTGAAATAGTTGAGGCGTGGAACAAGTAGATAATAATGTTTTGCCTCCTAGCTCTTTGTCTCTTTTTACCATTAATGTTAGTTCTTTCATCTCCCTTTAAATGTTCCATCTCCTTTTATTATGGTACTTGCACTATGTTTTTAATTTCAAGACAAATCTCGGAGGGAATTGAACACCTGCAATAGTTAAAGACGTAATTTTTTTCCACCATGTTTCAGTGAACACCGGGATTAACCAGCTGGGATGATTGCCTGTGATCATTCATTTTCTCATTTTATTTTATTAGACTGAACAGGTACAGGTAATTTTCAACTAATGGTGATTTATTAAACCATAATAAACCTTCAGTAATGAAAAGAAAGGTCGCTCTTAAATAAAGGGTCGTGGTGCTCTCTGGAGTTTGTTTATTGAAAAGAACCTATCAACATAGTAATGTTGATTGGAATGGGGCAATTGCAATCACAACAAGACAAATTATACTTCTCATTATTCTTCTGTAGGTTATAAAATTTAAATGGCCACCTTTGTTGTTTCTTGTGTCAGTGGCAGGTTGGTTAGAACCCCTGGACAAAACATTAAAGGGGTTTTCCGGGAATTAAGAAAATGAAAATTCTTAAATATTGCTTTAGTATAGATATATTCCCAAATACATTTCATTAGCTATAATGGTTCATTTTGTCTAGGGGGCAATCATTAGGATAAATAAAATGGCCACAGTCCTATTAACACACACAAATCCTGTCCTAATCACACAGCAGGAAAATTTAATTTACATCACTGAGGTAAAGAGTCGCCTCATCCTCCTCTCTGCTCTGCTTGTCAGGGATTATTATAGTGAATACAAATGATAAGATCTTCAGCTGAATCTCTGTAGGAATGGAGATTATAAGGAGACATGAAGTACACAAAGAATAGACAGGACAGACTGTGGTAATGTGCGGCTGTGATAATGGAAACTGCATACAATTGCTGCTGCTTATTATCTACACCCCCACTATCCTCTCTGTACTTCATGTCTCCTCATGAACTCCATTCCCACAGAGATTCTTCTGAAGATCATATTAAACTGTTTTTAGGATCATAATCCCTGACAAGTAAGAGAGGAAGATGGTGCAGCTCATTAACTTGTCCTCCTGTGTAATTAGGACAGGTTTTGTGTGGACTAGTAGGTTGGCAGCCTTTTTAATTTTCCTAATGACTGCTCCCCTGACAAAATGAGCCATTATAACTAGGGATAAGCTAACCCGAACTGTATGAACATTTACATAAAAGTTCGGGTTTGGGTTCGTTGTTCGGCAATTTCTATGGCGCATTTTGAAAGCCTGCAAAGCAGCAAATCAACAAGCGTCATACTACTTGCCCCAAGAGGCCATCACAACCATGCCTACTATTGGCATGGCTATGATTGGCCAAGTGCAGCATGTGACCCTGCTTCTATTTAAGCTAGAGTCACGTCGTGCCGCTCGTCACTCTGCTCTAATTAGTGTAGGGATAGGATGCAGCTGCTGTTAGGGTGAGATTAGGCAGGGATTAACTCAGCAAAAACACTTAATGAAGTGATCGATCTACAGCTGTGAATCATTCAACCTCTGTTAGTTAATTGCTCACTGTTTTTAGGCTGCCCAGAGCGTTTTTCTGTCACTTTTTTCTGGGGTGATCAGCGGTCATTTTGTGTCTTGTGGTGTGCCAGCACAAGCTGCAACCAAGTCCATTTCTCCATCAATAGTAGTTTTTTTTTTTTTTGCTATATCCTACATCAGGGGCTTGGCTGAGCTTATTGTCACCCTAGAAACTCAGGATAGAATTTTCTATATTTTATTTAGAGGTGATATTCACTTAAAAAAATAGCAATCCCCTAAATCTGGTGTTCCAGCTATGGCTAGCCCAGTGTAATACTGTCTGGCAAAGAATATATATTTTTTTCTGGGGTGAAATTCAATTGCCAAAATAGCAATACCCTAAATTAGTGGTTTCTGCTGTGGCAGGACAAGTTTTATAGTGTTTGTCAAAGGATAGTTTTTGTTCTGGGGTGAAATTCAATTTCCAAAATAGCAATACCCTAAATCAGTGGTTTCAGCTGTGGCTGGCCAAGTTTAATAGTGTCCGGCAACAGATAGATTTTGTTCTGGGGTGAAATTCAATTACCAAAATAGCAATACCGTAAATCTGGTGTTCCAGCTGTGACTGGACAAGTTTCATAGTGTCCGTCAAAGAATATATTATTTTCTGGGGGGAAATTCAGTTGCAAAAATAGAAATACCGTAAATCTGGTGTTCCAGCTGTGACTGGACAAGTTTCATAGTGTCCGTCAAAGAATATATTATTTTCTGGGGGGAAATTCAGTTGCAAAAATAGAAATACCGTAAATCTGGTCTTCCAGCTGTGACTGGACAAGTTTCATAGTGTCCGTCAAAGGATATATTATTTTCTCGGGGGAAATTCAGTTGCAAAAATAGAAATACCGTAAATCTGATGTTTCAGCTGTGGCTGGCCAAGTTTCATAGTGTTCGTCAAAGGAAATATTATTTTCTGGGGTTATATTCAGTTGCAAAAATTGATATACCGTAAATCTGATGTTCCATCTGTGACTGGACAAGTTTCATATTGTCCGTCAAAGAATATATTATTTTCTGTGGTGAAATTCAGTTGCAAAAATAGAAATACAGTAAATATGGTGTTCCAGCTGTGACTGGACAAGTTTCATAGTGTCGTCAAAGGAAATATTATTTTCTGGGGTTATATTCAGTTGCAAAAATAGAAATACCGTAAATCTGGTGTTCCAGCTGTGACTGGACAAGTTTCATAGTGTCCGTCAAAGGATAAATTATTTTCTGGGGTGAAATTCAGTTGCATAAATAGAAATACAGTAAATCTGGTGTTCCAGCTGTGACTGGACAAGTTTCATAGTGTCCGTCAAAGGATATATTATTTTCTGGGGTGAAATTCAGTTGCAAAAATAGCAATACCGTATAAATAAATGATGCGCACATTTTTGGACAATACGTGCAACTTCACATTATAGCAGGTCTGACTACATATTAGTTATTGGTAGAGATAACCCGAACTATTCGCCGGCGAACAGTTCCCGGCGAACATAGCTTGTTTGCGTCCTCCGTGGCGGGTGAACATATTCGATGTTCGCGTTCGCCCCTATACTTTATCACTGAGTAAACTTTGACCCTGTAACTCACAGTCAGCAGACACATTCCAGCCAATCAGCATACCCTCCCTCCCAGACCCTCCCACCTCCTATCCAAACGCAAGGACAGCATCCATCTTAGATTCATTCTGAAGCTGCAGTGTTAGTAATTGCAAATCGCAATGCGATTAATATAACCTGTATTATTCGCATTGCGATTACAACTTAGATCTGAGTTCCTAATGGTTGTATTGCTAGAATATTACGAAGATAATATAGCACTAGTGTTGAGCGCGAATATTCGAATCGCGAATTTTTTTAGCGAATATCGTCACTTCGCTAATTCGCGAATATTTCGAATATAGCGATATATATTCGCTATTTCGAATATTCGTTAATTTTTTTACCCCATTTTTTTTTTCTAAACTATTACTACTCACATGTCCAGACTGAGGCGTCCTTGCTCCCTGCGATCTCCAGTCATTGTCCGTTGCTGTCATTATTTACGTCCCATGCTAGAATGTACTGTCAGATTTGAGAATAACATTGAAATCGAATAATTCGAATATTATCACTGGCTTTAATCGCATGACGATTCTTCGTAGTGACTATTCCAAAGAATCGTTATATGATATGAATGACGAATGACTGTCCGGCAAAGGATATATTTTGTTCTGGGGTGAAATTTAATTGCCAAAATAGCAATACCATAAATCTGGTGTTCCAGCTGTGACTAGACGAGTTTAATAGTGTCCGTCAAAGGACACATTTTGTTCTGGTGTGAAATTCAATTGCCAAAATAGCAATACCCTGAATCTTGTGTTCCAGCAGTTGCAGGCCTAGTTTAAATCTGTCTGTAACAGGGTATATTTTTTTCTGGGGTGAAATTCAATTGCCAAAATAGCAATACCTTAAATCAGTGGTTTCAGCTGTGGCTGGCCAAGTTTCCTAGTGTCTTGCAAAGGATATATTTTTCTGGGGGGAAATTCAATTGCCAAAATAGCAATACCATAAATCAGTGGTTTGAGCTGTGGCTGGCCAAGTTTCATAGTGTCCGGCAAAGGTTATATTTTTTTTCTGGGGTGAAATTCAATTGCCAAAATAGCAATACCATAAATCAGTGGTTTCAGCTGTGGCTGGCCAAGTTTCAAAGTGTCTTGCAAAGGATATATTTTTCTGGGGTGAAATTCAATTGCCAAAATAGCAATACCATAAATCAGTGGTTTGAGCTGTGGCTGGCCAAGTTTCATAGTGTCCGGCAAAGGTTATATTTTTTCTGGGGTGAAATTCAATTGCCAAAATAGCAATACCATCAAATCAGTGGTTTCAGCTGTGGCTGGCCAAGTTTCAAAGTGTCCTGCAAAGGATATATTTTGTTCTGGGGTGAAATTCAATTGCCAAAATAGAAATACCATAAATCAGTGGTTTCAGCTGTGGCTGGCCAAGTTTCATAGTCTCCTGCAAAGGATATATTTTTTTCTGGGGTGAAATTCAATTGCCAAAATAGCAATACCATAAATCAGTGGTTTCAGCTGTTGCTGGCCAAGTTTCAAAGTGTCCTGCAAAGGATATATTTTTTCTGGGGTGAAATTCAATTGCCAAAATAGCAATACCATAAATCAGTGGTTTCAGCTGTGGCTGGCCAAGTTTCATAGTGTCCTGCAAAGGATATATTTTGTTCTGGGGTGAAATTCAATTGCCAAAATAGCAATACCATAAATCAATGGTTTCAGCTGTGGCTGGCCATGTTTCATAGTGTGCTGCAAAGGACACATTTTGTTCTGGTGTGAAATTCAATTGCCAAAATAGCAATACCCTGAATCTTGTGTTCCAGCAGTTGCAGGCCTAGTTTAAATCTGTCTGTAACAGGGTATATTTTTTTCTGGGGTGAAATTCAATTGCCAAAATAGCAATACCTTAAATCAGTGGTTTCAGCTGTGGCTGGCCAAGTTTCCTAGTGTCTTGCAAAGGATATATTTTTCTGGGGGGAAATTCAATTGCCAAAATAGCAATACCATAAATCAGTGGTTTGAGCTGTGGCTGGCCAAGTTTCATAGTGTCCGGCAAAGGTTATATTTTTTTTTCTGGGGTGAAATTCAATTGCCAAAATAGCAATACCATAAATCAGTGGTTTCAGCTGTGGCTGGCCAAGTTTCAAAGTGTCTTGTAAAGGATATATTTTTCTGGGGTGAAATTCAATTGCCAAAATAGCAATACCATAAATCAGTGGTTTGAGCTGTGGCTGGCCAAGTTTCATAGTGTCCGGCAAAGGTTATATTTTTTTTCTGGGGTGAAATTCAATTGCCAAAATAGCAATACCATAAATCAGTGGTTTCAGCTGTGGCTGGCCAAGTTTCAAAGTGTCCTGCAAAGGATATATTTTGTTCTGGGGTGAAATTCAATTGCCAAAATAGAAATACCATAAATCAGTGGTTTCAGCTGTGGCTGGCCAAGTTTCATAGTCTCCTGCAAAGGATATATTTTTTTATGGGGTGAAATTCAATTACCAAAATAGCAATACCATAAATCAGTGGTTTCAGCTGTCGCTGGCCAAGTTTCATAGTGTACTGCAAAGGTTATATTTTTTTCTGGGGTGAAATTCAATTGCCAAAATAGCAATACCATAAATCAGTGGTTTAAGCTGTGGCTGGCAAAGTATAATAGTGTCCGCCAAAACATATATTTTGTTCTGGGGTGAAATTCAATTGCCAAAATAGCAATACCATAAATCAGTGGTTTCAGCTGTGGCTGGCAAAGTATAATAGTGTACGGCAAAGGATATATCTTTTTCTGGGGTGAAAGTTAATTTCCAAAATAGCAATACCCTGAATCAGGTGTTCCAGCAGTTGCAGGCCTAGTTTAAATCTGTCTGTTACAGGGTATATTTTGTTCTGGGGTGAAATTCAATTGCCAAAATAGCAATACCATAAATCTGTGGTTTCAGCTGTGGCTGGCCAAGTTTCATAGTGTCCTGCAAAGGATATATTTTTTTCCGGGTGAAATTCAATTGCCAAAATAGCAATACCATAAATCAGTGGTTTCAGCTGTCGCTGGCCAAGTTTCATAGTGTCCTGCAAAGGATATATTTTGTTCTGGGGTGAAATTCAATTGCCAAAATAGCAATACCATAAATCAATGGTTTCAGCTGTGGCTGGCCATGTTTCATAGTGTGCTGCAAAGGATATATTTTGTTCTGGGGTGAAATTCAATTGCCAAAATAGTAATACCATAAATCAGTGGTTTCAGCTGTGGCTGGCCAAGTTTCAAAGTGTCCTGCAAAGGATACATTTTGTTCAGGTGTGAAATTCAATTGCCAAAATAGCAATACCATAAAGTGATCTCAGCTGTGGGCGGCAAAGTATAATAGTGTCCGCCAAAACATATATTTTGTTCTGGGGTGAAATTCACTTGCTAATATAGCAATACCCTGAATCTTGTGTTCCAGCTGTTGCAGGCCAAGTTTTAATCTGTTTGTAAAAGGGTCTATTACACTCAAGGTGGATATACAAATGCTGAGAGGGTCATCCTCAATAAATTCACACGCTACCGTGCATATCCCATTGTATTTCTGTCTGTTAAAGGGTATATTACACAAAGTGTTAAAATACAATTGCTGAAGGCATAATCCTACATATTTTTTCACACGCTACTGTGCATCTCCAAGTGTAAATCTGTCCATAAAAGGATACCTTTCATCCAGGGCCTAAATACTAGCCCTACAATAGATATTCCCCTAAATCAGTTGTTACTGCTGTGCCTGGATTAGTATAATACGGTACATAAATAAATAGGCAGATATTTTTTTTCTTATTGTGGTGCTTGGTGAATGGTAACAATGAGGAAAACATCTAGTAAGGGACGCGGACGCGGTCGTGGTGGTTTTAGTGGACCCTCTGGTGCTTGGAGAGGACGTGGCCATTCTGCCACTGCCACATGTCCTAGTGAACCAACTAACTCAGGTTCCAGTACCCACCAGAATTTACAGCGATATTTGGTGGGGCCCAATGCCGTTCTAAGGATGGTAAGGCCTGAGCAGGTACAGAGCGCTAGTCAATTGGGTGGCCGACAGTGGATCCAGCACGTTCACAACATTATCTCACACCCAGTCTTCTGCAAAAAGTGCACAGATGGTGCCTGAAAACCAAGCCCAGCAGTCTGTCACATCACCCCCATGCATATCAGGGAAACTGTCTGAGCCTCAAGTTTTGCAGCAGTCTAATATGCTGTTTTGAAGACTTTGAAGACTCTGCTGGCAGGGTTTCCCAAGGGAGTCCACCTAGCCCTTCCCCAGTGGTGGAAGACATAGAATGCACTGATGCACAACCACTGATGTTTCCTGATGATGAGGACATGGGAATACCACCTCATTGGAGTTCGCACGTCTCTGATGATGACGAAACACAGGTGCCAACTGCTGCGTCTTTCTGCAGTGTGCAGACCGAAAAGGAGGTCAGGGAGGAAGACTGTGTGGAAGACGATGCAGGGGACGATGAGGTCCTAGACCCCACATGGAATGAAGGTCGTGCCACTGACTTTCATAGTTCAGAGGAAGAGGCAGTGGTGAGACCGAGTCAACAGCGTAGCAAAAGAGGGAGCAGGGAGCAAAAGCAGACCAGCCACCGCCAAGAGAGTTCGCCTGCTACTGGCCACCGCCACCAGAGACCGAGCACCCCAAAGGCAGCTTCAAGGAGTTCCCTGGCATGGCACTTCTTTAAACAATGTGCTGACGACAAGACCCGAGTGGTTTGCACGCTGTGCCATCAGAGCCTGAAGCGAGGCATTAACGTTCTGAACCTTAGCACAACCTGCATGACCAGGCATCTACATGCAAAGCATGAACTGCAGTAGAGTAAACACCTTAAAAGCAAGGAACTCACTCTGGCTACCCCTGCTCTTCTGCTGCTGCCTCGGCCTCTTCCTCCGCCTCGGGAGGAATGTTGGCACCTGCCGCCCACCAAACAGAAGATGTGCCACCGACAACACCACCTGCATCACCAAACATCTCCACCATGTCACACGGCAGCATTCATCTCTCCATCTCACAATCCTTGGAGAGAAAGCGTAAATTCCCACCTAACCACCCTCGAGCCCTGGGCCTGAATGCCAGCATTTCTAAACCCCTGTCCTTTGAAATGCTGTCTTTCAGGCTGGTGGACACAGACAGCTTCAAACAGCTGATGGCCATGGCTGACCCACAGTATGTTGTTCCCAGCCACCACTACTTCTCCAAGACAGCCGTGCCTTCCCTGCACAACCAAGTATCCGATAAAATCAAGTGTGCACTGCACAACACCATCTGTGGCAAGGTCCACTTAACCACAGATACATGGACCAGTAAGCACGGCCAGGGACGCTATATCTACCTAACTGCACACTGGCTAAATGTAGTGGCGGCCGGACCCCAGGCGGAGAGTTCCTTGGCGCACATCCTTCCACAGGGCATCATTCTTTGCCTCCTGTAGCCTCCTCCTCCTACTCGGCTTCCTCCTCCTCTGCTTCCACCAGCTCATCCAGTCAGCCACGCACCTTCACCACCAACTTCAGCACAGCCCGGGGTAAACGTCAGCAGGCCATTCTGAAACTCATATGTTTGGGGGACAGGCCCCACACCGCGCAGGAGTTGTGGCGGGGTATTGAACAACAGACCGACGAGTGGTTTCTGCCGGTGGGCCTCAAGCCCGGCCTGGTGGTGTGCGATAATGGGCGAAATCTCGTTGCAGCTCTGGGACTAGCCGGTTTGACACACATCCCTTTCCTGGCGCATGTGCTGAATTTGGTGGTGCAGAAGTTCATTCACAACTACCCCGACATGTCAGAGCTGCTGCATAAAGTGCGGGCCGTCTGTGCGAGCTTCCGGCGTTCACATCCTGCCGCTGCTCGCCTGTCTGCGCTACAGCGGAACTTCGGCCTTCCTGCTCACCGCCTCATATACGACGTGCCCACTAGGTGGAACTCCACCTTGCACATGCTGGAGAGACTGTGCGAGCAGCAACAGGCCATAGTGGAGTTTCAGCTGCAGCACGCACGCGTCAGTCGCACTGCGGAATAGCACCACTTCACCACCAGTGATTGGGCCTCCATGCAAGACCTCTGTGCCCTTTTGCGCTGTTTTGAGTACTTCACCAACATGGCCAGTGGCGATGACACCGTTATAAGCGTTACAATACCACTTCTATGTCTCCTTGAGAAAATGCTTAGGGCGATGATGGAAGAGGAGGTGGCCCAGGAGAAGGAGGAGTTGCATAATGGGTAATTTTTGCACTTTCAGGCCAGTCTCTTAGAAGTGGATCAGAGGGAGGTTTTTTGCAACAGCAGAGGCCAGGTACAAATGTGGCCAGCCAGGGCCCACTACTGGAGGATGAGGAGGAGGTGGAGGAGGATGAGGATGAAGCAAGTTCACAGTGGGATGGCACCCGACACAGCTCAGGCCCATCACTGGTGCGTGGCTGGGGGGATACGGAAGACGATGACGATATGCATCATACAAAGGACAGCTTGTCGTTACCTCTGGGGAGCCTGGCTCACATGAGCGACTACATGCTGCAGTGCCTGCGGAATGACAGCAGAGTTGCCCACATTTTAACGTGTGCGGACTACCGGGTTGCCACCCTGCTGGATCCCCGGTACAAAGACAATGTGCCCACCTTACTTCCTGCACTGGAGCATGATAGGAAGATGCGTGAGTACAAGCGCACGCTGGTAGACGCGCTCCTGAGAGCATTCCCAAATGTCACAGTGGAACAAATGGAAGCCCAAGGCGAAGGCAGAGGAGGAGCAAGAGGTCGCCAACGCAGCTGTATCACAGCCAGCTCCTCTGAGGGCTGTGTTAGCATGGCAGAAAGATGGAAAAGTTTTGTCTCCACGCCACAGCTAACTGCACCACCACCTGATACGGAACGTGTTAGCAGGAGGCAGTATTTCACTAACATGGTTGAACAGTACGTCTGCACACCCCTCCACGTACTGACTGATGGTTCGGCCCCATTCAACTTCTGGGTCTCCAAATTGTCCACGTGACCAGCGTTTTGTATGAACGTGTATTCAGCACAGCAGGGGGCGTCATTACTGACAAACGCAGCGGCCTGTCCGCCGCCAATGTGGACAAACTGACGTTCATAAAAATGAACCAGGCATGGATCCCACAAGACCTGTCTCTCCCTTGTGCAGAATAGACATTTATAACTGCCTCCCCCTCAACCATGTATTCTTGTACTCCGGGGCACTTCTTTACTGAATCCTCCTTTTTTTAACTTTACCATGATCTTGCGGTGCAACCCAAAGTTGAATAAACCTCTCCTCAATTTGGGCGCCGGGGCCTAAATAACTGAAAGTGGCCTGTTACAATGATGGGTGACATGAAGCCTGAACCTCTGTCATGCGACCTCTCTCCTCTGTCTGGGTGCTGGGCCTAAATAACTGAAAGTGGCCTTCTCCAGTGGTGGGTGATATGATGCACGATTCTCTGCTGTGGGACCTCTCTCCTCTGTCTGGGTGCTGGGGCCTAAAAAACTGAAAGTGGCCTTCTCCAGTGGTGGGTGATATGACTGAATGATTCTCTGCTGTGGACCTCTCTCCTCTGTCTGGGTGCTGGGGCCTAAAAAACTGAAAGTGGCCTTCTCCAGTGGTGGGTGACATGATGCATAATTCTCTGCTGTGGGACCTCTCTCCTCTGTTTGGGTGCTGGGGCCTAAATAAATGAAAGTGGCCTTCTCCAGTGGTGGGTGATATGACACATGATTCCTTGCTGTGGGACCTCTCTCCTCTGTCTGGGTGCTGGGGCCTAAATAACTGAAAGTGGCCTTCTCCAGTGGTGGGTTATATGAGGCATGATTCCTTGCTGTGGGACCTCTCTCCTCTGTCTGGGTGCTGGGGCCTAAATAACTGAAAGTGGCCTTCTCCAGTGGTGGGTGATATGACGCATGATTCTCTGCAATGAGACCTCTCTCCAATTGATATTAGTTAATTTTTATTTATTTTATTTTAGTTTAATTCATTTCCCTATCCACATTTGTTTGCAGGGCATTTAGCTGCATTTTGTTGCCTTTTTCAGCCTTCTAGCTCTTTCCTGGACTATTTTACAGCCTTTTTAGTGCCCAAAAGTTCGGGTCCCCATTGGTCCCACATTTTCGGAAAGTTCAGCCAAACTTCTCGAACCCGAACATCCAGGTTTTCGCTCAACTCTAGGTCTGAGCAAACGGCATGTGTCACACATGAGCTTCCACTGGCTGACATCAAAGTTACACAAGGGAGTGCTCCTGTCCGCTTGGATCATCAAGAAATCGTTTATGGCCTTTCTCTGTTCGTATAGTCGGTCTAACATATGGAGGGTGGAATTCCAATGGGTGGAAACGTTGCATATCAGCCTATGTTGGGGGATGCTGCTCTGCCGCTGCAGATCAAGGATGGTGTGCTTTGCAGTGTACCAGTGGCTGAAGTGCATGCAAAGTTTCCTGGCCATTTTTAGGATGTCTTGCAGATGGATGGAAGACTTCAGGAACCACTTGACAACCATGGAACATGTGTGCCATGCAGGGCACATGGCTCAGCTGTCTTTGACACAGCGCCGACATAATGTTCTTCCTGTTGTCGGTCACCATTGTTCTGATTTTGAGTTGTAGCATGGAAAGCAAGGATTCGATTCCTTGCTGAAGGACATGGTGCAGTTCCTCATCTGTGTGACTCCGTTCAACCAGGCAAACAAGGTGCAGAACAGCATGACACCACTGTACCCTGCACATGTGGTATGCTGGAGTGGCACTGTGACTTGTCCCTGCAGTGCAGGCTGAGGACATAATGGAGGATAAGGAGGCAGAGGCGGACATTTTCACAGAACCAACAGCGTGACAATGTGGAGGCGGAAGTGGCAGCACCACATTAACCCACTGGGCCGTAAAGGACATGTATTGTTCCTGACCGTAGTTACAGTTCCACATGTGGGTGCTGCCGTGCACTTTGGCAGACACTGACAGGCACAAGGACTGGCCCACCTTCTGTTCCATATATTTGTGCAGGGCTGGTGTTGCCTTTTTGGCAAAGAAATGACGGCGTGGGACTCTCTACCTCGGCTTAGCACAAGCCATCAGTTCTCTGAAAGGTGCAGAGTCCACCACTTGGAAAGTAAGGGACTGTAGCACCAGCAACTTGGACAGGAGCACATTCAGCTTCTGCACCGTTGGATGAGTGCACGCATACTGTTGTCTCTTGGCAATCGCTTTGATAATCGATTGCTGATGGAATGACTGATGAGGAATAGGAGTAGCAGGAGCATCAGGACCAGCAGATGATAGGAAGGACAGACAGCTCCCTTCGGCTGAGGTGGAGGAGCCTTGACTGCATGAAATTGGGTATGTTCCACTGCATGACGCAGTGGTTGCTGCTGCAAGCCGGACCACCACATTAGAGCCACAGTTCTCCCAGGCCACTTTATTGTGATGCTGCATATGTTGAGGCAGGGCTGTGGTGCCAACATTGGCACCCTGGCCACGCTTCACCTTCTGCCCTCCGGCAGCTTAACAAAAAACTGCCACGCCGCCGAGTAGGTGATTTTACCCCCAAAACTATGCACTGACTGACTGCTACCGCCACTCCCTCCGTGAACCCATGCACCGCTACTTCCCGGACAGGTAGGCTTCTGCGAAGAGGGTGGTCTACCCCGAGCACATTTGGCTCCTGACCTCCCACTGCTGCCACCTTGCTTACTTCCGACCATGCTAGTGACTTGCTGGCTCCTCCGCTGGCTCATGGGCAAGCTGCCATCCTCTTCTCCTGATGATGATGAGGCCCCTTCGTCACCTGGCTCCCAAGTGCAATCAGCTACATCATCATCATCGAGTACTGTCTGCATGTCACTAATTTCCTCCTCAATGGTCTCTGTTTCAGAGCCTGAACTCCAGCTCTTATGCCACTCTCCTCATCAGTACTTGCCCCCTAGTGGAGGGAATGGCGGATGTCTCCTCTACATCTTGTCTTGCCAGTTGCTCCTGACTGTCTTCTAGTAGCTTGTCCTCACTGTATAGTGGTGCTGAGCCGACAGCATGCAATACTTCTTTGGCTGAGGGAACAGAAAAGTACAGAGGCAGGTTGCTCCTGGGCCATGCCAACTAAAGATTGTGTCTGATGAACCCACTGACTCTTGGCTGGGGGTGTCTGATGTCACAACAAATTCGAAGGTCAACCATTCAAGACCCGCTGGGTTGCTGGTTACGACACAACCGCTAGCTGACACTGGGAGCTCAGGCCTCTTGAAGTGATCCCTGCTACCACGGCCCCTTACTCTGCTGTGACCTCTGCCTGCGCCAGAAACATTTATGCCTCTGCCACTCCCCTGTGCAGTAATCTCCAGGGCATTGCTCCCAGTTAGCCAGAATCCTACTCCACACTGATGAGGGGCAATACCCCGAAACAGCTGTCTGTGGCTGGATAACTGGCTTAGGTCTTCCCCTTCACACCCTTAAAGCTTGTAAAAGAGTGGGATCATGACATAGTAGCCACTTAATATGGTGGATTTGGTGATTTATGTAATGGGGACACCCCTTTGCTCAGTTTTCCTTCCTTTGAGGGATATCTGGCTTTTACTGTGTTATAGACGCAATATTGGGGCTCCACATTTATTTTGCATATTACTGTTTCCCAGGGAGCTTTGCACTTTGGATTGCTGTATTTGAGATTCTTATATGAGGCTCCATGGTGTTTTCTGTAGCTAATCTCCCTGAGATCAGCTGTTGTTTTGTTTGAGTACTCCCCTGTGCAGGGCCCGACATGTCTCTGTTTGACATACAGTTAGATCAAATAAATAGAAAGAAAGAAATTAAAACACCCCAAAAAAGTCTGTAACTTTCACACTTCACCACACAATGGATAATAAGCCCTTTTATTGCCCACTAATACACACAAAAAAAGTTTTAGAACATAAAACTGCACCGCTGATCGGCAAATATATTTTTTATTTTTCCACTAATACACACCAAAAACAGCTTTAGAACATATAACTGCACTCCTGATTGGCAAATATTTTTTATTTCAATTTCCAGTAATACACGCCGCAAAAGGCTTTAGAACATATAACTGCACCGCTGATCGGCAAATATATTTTTTCTTTTTCAACGAATGCATGCCACAAAAGGCTCTAGAACATATAACTTCACCGCTGATTGGCAAATATAATTCTCCTTTTTCAACTAATACACGCCACAAACTGCTTTAGAATTTATAACTGCACCGCTGATCGGCAAATATATTTTTTATTTTTACACTAATACATGCCATATAAGGCTTTAGAACATATAACTGCACCGCTGATTGGCAAATATATATATTTTTTCCACTAGTACACGCCACAAAAGGCTTTAGCACATATAACTGCACTGCTGATCGGCAATTATATTTTTTATTTTTCCACTAATACATGCCACAAAAAGCTTTAGAACATATAACTGCACCACTGATCGTCAAATCTATATATTTTTTTCCCACTAGTACACGCCACAAAAGGTAGCCAAAAAGTCACTTTAGAACATATAACTGCACCGCACAAGGAGAAATAAGACTTGTAATAAACCCTGTTAATGGCTGTATCAAACTGCACTTGCACCCGAATAAGAATGGTTTGCTGGAATTATAGAGCTGTATTATGACAACTGGACAGTCCTACTCAATGACTGACAGCCATCTCTGTGTGCATACAATAGGGATTAATCTTCTCTGCTTCTCCTGCTCTATAGTATGCGTCAATATATTGGATGGCATTTCCATGCTGACATGAATCACATTCAGTGATAGACTGTAGCACTCCAAATGTGATGCAAAGGTGAATTTTATTGACATAATTTAAAAGCAAAACAGCATGGGACATTTCAGTCTAACATAGACGTTTCTCAAACACTACAAGCATGAGAAAAAAATATACATAAGGTCATGAGAAAATAAATTCAATTACATGGCATAGAAAAGAAAATATCCATAATTAGTAGAGCATAATCAATTGTACAAGTAACATATAGCATGAAGCTAAAAATTGGGACCGGATGACCAAGGAAACGTGCCCATGGAGTTTCCAGTTAAGAAAATATAAACAAAGCATTAGAGGAACATAAAAAAAATAGGCACACGAAGTATACAAATAAGTAACATGAAATCAAAGTTAGGTAAGTATGCACCAGTTAAGTATCTAACAAGTGATGGGCAAATCCTTTTTAAGTAAAGTACTGCCAAGTGTGCTCCATAATCCAGTAAAGAGCATACACATACATAAACATTCTGCAGAAAAAATAATAATATATAGATCTAAATATTTCTAGTGGACTCACTCCATACATACACTTTTGCCAATGAGAAAATTAAAAACAGTGTAGGTGTTAGAGCGGTTGTGGATTGCCGGTGTTCGTCTACTCACCACTGCAGTCCAAGGCTCCCTGGCCACTCCATCATTGCCCACATCCAGCTGCATTACAGGGCAGGTAACAGTGGTAATCTTCTGCCGCTGTCTCTCCATGCACTGTTTCGGTCCAGGACTTTATGCCTGCAGATGCTGTACCTTCTGAAAACCACTCCTCTATGCCTGTTTCCTGTGGCACCTCAGTAAGGGTGGTGCCCATCACTTCTTCTGATGTAAGGGTTTTGCACATATGACCTGTGTGATGAATGTCAGCCATCCTGCAGCTATATAAGTGGTCCAGACCCCTTCCCAGATGCCTGAACATCAAAGGTTTTTGTGTCCTGCAAAGGACCTGCTGTTATCTCTGCTTGTGTTCCTGTACACCTGACCTATGCTTGTGTTTCTGGACTACGCTACTTGTTTGATCCTTGCCTGATTTGCCTTGACTCTCTTGTTGCTAACCCAGATTGCCTTACCTGTACCTGTGCCACCTGCCCTGACTCATTGCTTGTTTGACTGCCTCATCCTTTGGTCCTGCACTGTCGCTCCATGTTATGACTCGGCCTACTGACTATGACTGCATTGGTATCCTCTGCTCTACCTGGACCAGATGCCTTGCGTGCCAGTCCCCCTCAAGAGGTAGCGACCTGGTGTTCACCTCGGGAAAGTCTATCTCCACCATCAGTGGTACTGTGAAGAATGATAAGTTCACTTAGACAACACCCCTAGAGTGGGTTGGTCACTTGGGAGAGTAGGTTCACAACGGCTGGTTCATGAATGAGTGATGAAGAATAGTGAAGTTTCATGTCATGTTATAGGGGTCAAATGAAACCCAGAACATATTATGAGGATACAAAAACCAGTCAAACGGATCAGAGAAGACAAAATGATACTTTACAAAACATGACCAAACACAAAAGACATAATACTGGACAAACAAGCAAGGTAAACAGGGGCAGATGGATAACTACTGGGCCAAGTACACCGATTTGACTTGGGGCCAAACCCTAAGGGTGTTGTCTAAGTGAACCCTTGATTTTCACAATACCCCTGATTATAGGGATAGGTTTTACAGAGGGTTCACCAGGTCACTACCTTCTGGGATAGTCCCAATTTACTTGGCCAAAACCTACAAGATAACCGATGCTGGTGCATAACACTAGCAGTCTAAGCACAAAAACTAAACAGGAACTGGAACCAAAACAATCAGAAACAAAGGACACAGTTCAGACATAAACCATGCTGAAAAACAGACAGATGCCTGGACCCCATGTGGAACGGATACATGGCGGTCCCAGACATAGCTACACAGACATGAGATAGGTAGATGCCTGGAGCCCATGCAGAACGGATGCATGGTGATCACAGACAGTGCTGCACAGACATGACACTGGAACCCATGTGGAACAGATGCATGGCATTCCCAGTTAGACAAGGCCAAAGACATTGAGACAAGGTGACATCAAGACATGGTGAGATCAAGATATGGTGACATCATGAGATGGTGACATCAATGAATTGCCAGGCAATCACACAGATCAGGATAGAATGACAAACACCCAGTTCAGGAGTATATCCACTAAAACCATGAACCAAACACAGATGGTATCAGTGTTGAGCCATTGATTTTCACTGAACCATAACTTGCGTGCGGGATCTGTAATCACGGTCTGAATAGGGCATGCTTCTGTGGAGTCACCATGGACCCATTGTAAGCCACTGATGTGGCTTAAAGTAATTGGAAATGTGAGTGGAGACCACAGACGCCACACATACCTAAATCACTGACTTGTGAGTGCAGCCTAATTCTCCACAACTGATTTCCATGCAGCTTTTGATCATTGTTTTCCCTCGTGCATCCAAAGAATTCTGGCACCTGAGTCTTATAGTAGGTAACTCTATATACTCAGCTAAACCCAAGTTGATGTCAGCCCCCAGGGAATTTCGACCTTGTGAAAGCTAAGTTAATACTGTTGATGGAATAAATTGCTTCCTGTTGCAGCCTCTTAAACAGTTTTAGAAGCCGATGAAAAACAGCATCTCCTTTCTCCAGAGCTATCCAGGAAGAAGATACTTTTATGCCTCCAATAAATCTGTTTTATTGATGCTGCTTGTGATGAGATATCATACAATCTGTAATTCTGTGATTTAAAAAAGGCAATCAAGATCCAATAAATATTTTGCTTTACATTTCTCTGATCAGATTTTTCCCCTTCTGCAGCCACAAATAATTGCAAATCGTATTAAGTCAGTGGTGTTGGCTACGCTCGTTATTTACACTCTAATGCTTTGAATATCTTGCAAGACGACGGCACAGTACAAGAGAATTTACAATATCTGTGTTGCGGGGCTCAAGGAGGAGTCTTCAGAAGCGTTATTTGTCACTAGAGCACTTCTGTCTCTCACAGAGTTTATTTTTTGGAAGAACATTTTATAGCTTTTCTGTTTGTTAAAATTCAGTATTTGTTAGTTACATCTTTTTTTCTGAAGTTTCATCACGGGCATTTGATTTATTATTTGGAAAATGTAGAACGCAAGAGGTTGTGTTGTTCATGTGGTTCTCTACTCAAGAGTCAGCAAATTTAAGTGATTACGAGGGTTACATCTAGATTTAGTTTCTGGGTTGCTAAGAAACATCACAGCCTCTAGAAATAGGAAATCAAGCCTATATAACAAGAGAAAAGAAAAACTTACTTCATGGTGTCTTAAGGGTCATTGAAAGATGCTTATAAAAGCAACATGGGAGCAAATTAGTTTGACCACATAAAAGTTACTTAAGAAATATAAAGTTAACAAAAAATATTTTTCTTACCTACAGCCTAAGATTAGTCTTGAGCGAACCCGACAATTTCGAGTTCGGGTACCCGAACTCGAACTTTGAGGCAAAAGTTTGGGTTCAAGTTCGGTGTTCGGGGATTTAACAAAGCTTGTTGAAAGGCTGCAGGGCAGCCAATCAACAAGCATTTAAGCTGTCTGCATTTGTATGCCTAGTAATGGCATGGCTGTGATTGACCGGTGCATCATGTGACCCAGCTTCTATATAAGCTGGGTCACATGTAGCACTGTCCATCAGCTCTGAGAATTGCAGGGACAGGAAGGAGGAAGCTGAAGTGAGGGAAAGTGTTAGGAATCTCATCTGGCTATTTATTCTCTGGGTGACCTATAGTGATTTTTTGTGTGTGCAATACACCATCTTTGCACCATCTAATACAGAAATATAATAATTAATCTGGCTGTTAATTCTGTGGGTGACCTATAGCAATTTTGTGTGTGCAATGCACCATCTTTGAACCCCTAACACAAAAATATAATAGTTGATCCATCTGTTAGATCGGTGGGTGACATATACACAGTTTTGGTGTTAGGTACACCTACACTGCATATGTGACAGGAAAATTAATATAGTTAATCTATCTGTTAGATCGGTGGGTGACATATACCCATTTTTTGTGTGAGGTACACCTGCACTGCATCCGTGACAGGGAAATGAATATAGTTAATCCGTCTGTTAGTTCAATGGGTGACATATACACTTTTTTGTTTGAGGTACATCTGCACTGCATCCGTGACATGGAAATTAATATAGTTAATCCATCTGTTAGTTTGGTGGGTGACATATACCCATTTAAGGTGTGAGGTACACCTGCACTGCATCCATGACAGGAAAATTAATATAGTTAATCCGTCTGTTAGATCGGTGGGTGACATATACCCATTTTTGCCCAACCACTTATGTTTCAGGATGTGGACATAGGAGGAAAACAGCAGCACGTCTCTGAAGATGACGAAACACAGGTGCCAACTGCTGTGGCTTTCTGCAATGTGCAGACAGGCAAGGAGGGCAGGTGTGAAGAGTGGGTGGAAGATGATTTGGAGGATGAGGAGGTCCCACACACTGAAGAGAAAGAGGAGGTACATCCCTACTCACCCGCAATTCCTGGCCCTGAATTTCAGCATTTCAAAATTCCTGGCCTTTGAAAGGCTGTCATTCTGTCTGGTGGAGACGGAAACTTTTAAAAACCTTATGGCGGTGGCTGTCCCACAGTACGTGGTTCCCAGCTGCCACTACTTTTCCAGACGAGCAAACCCTGCCCTGCACAACCAAGTGGCAGACAAAATCAGTTGTGCACTGCTCAACATCATCTGTTGCAAGGTCCACATAACCACCGATACGTGGATCAGTAAGCACGGGCAGGGACGTTATATTTCCCTAACGACACACTGGGTAAATGCAGTGGTGGCTGGGCCTGAGGCGGATAGCAGTTTGGCGCATGTCCTTCCGCCACCGAGGATCTCAGGACGTTTCTCATTACCTCCTGTTGTCTCTTCCTCCTACTCTGCCTCCTCCTCAACTGCCTCCTCATCTGGTCAGCGTAACACCTGCAATGATGGAAGAGGATGTGGCACAGCAGGAAGAGGGAGGAGGAAGAGGGATCATTTCCATGGTTATCAGGCCAGTCATTCACAAGTGGCTCGGAGGGTGGGTTCATGCACCAACAGAGGCCAGGTAGACAACTGTCCAGCCATGTCGCAGTTCTGGAGGATGATGAGGAGGAGGAAACTTGTTCACAGCAGGGTGGCACCCAAAGCAGCTCATGGCCATCACTGGAGCGTGGCTGGAGGAATACAGAGGACACAGATGATACACCTCAGACAGAGGACAGCTTGTCATTGCCTCTGGGCAACCTGGCACACATGAGTGACTACATGCTGCAGTGCCTGCACAACTGCCGAGTTGCCCACATTCTAACCAGTGCTGATTACTGGGTGGCCACTCTGCTGGATCCCGCTACAAGTACAACGTGCCGTTCTTAATTTTGTCACTGGAGCATGATCAGAAAATATGCGAGTACAAGCGCACGCTGGTAGACGAGCTGCTGATAGCATTCCCACCTGACACCGGGGCCTCAGTGGAAGCACAAGGCTAGGCAGAGGAGGAGGAAGAAATCGCCAATGCAGCTAGGGCGCTGCTAGCACCTCAGAAGGGAGGGTTAACATGGCCGAAATGTGGAAATGCTTTATCAGTATGCTGTAGGCTCATGCGTCCTTTTGCGGAGGTGACAAACCTGGAGGAGGAAGGTGGCTTTGAGGAGGTGGAAGACCAACCACAGCAGGCGTCCCAGGGGGCTTGTTGTCACCTTTTGGGGACCCTTGGTGTTGTACGTGGCTGGGTGGAGGAAGAGACCTTCAATGACGTTAGTGGGGACAAGGAACGGGACATGCTAGCTTGGTATCCAACCTTGTGCAAATGGGGAGTTTGCAGTTGTTTTCGGTGCGTTAAACGGGGAGTTTGGTCTGTCAGAGTTTGGTCTGTCACTGTGAAGCGGGCGTAACCCTTACACTACCTGATCGATACAACATCATATCTGATCGTATACACACACTGTATGTTTTAAAGCATGTTATTCCAAACAATTTAGGAATGTTAGGTGATTTATGCCCTTTATGGATTAAAACCCGACTCTGCGTCAACTAAGTAATTTTCCATGGATCCCCCTCCGGCATGCCACAGTCCAGCTGTTAGTCCCCTTGAAACAACTTTTCCATCACTATTGTGGCCAGAAAGAGTCCCTGTGGGTTTTAAAATTCGCCTGCCAATTGATGTCTATGGCGGTTCGCCGGGTTTGCCGGTTCGCGAACATTTGCGGAAGCTCGCGTTCGCCGTTCGCGAACAGCAAATTTTATGTTTGCGACATCTCTACTGACCGCTCGCAACACCAGCTGCCACACCACTCTCCTCATCACTAGTTTCCCGCCTAGTGGAGGAAATGACAAGTGAGGGCACAGGGCCTGCTCCCGGGCCATGCCAACTAAGGGTTGTGTCTGATGTCACTTGCTACGAAGTCGAAAATCGAGTCAACCATTCAAGAACCGCTGGGTTGCTGGTCACAACACAACCGCTAGCTGACACTGGGAGCTCAGGACTCTCGAAGTGACCCCTGCTGCCATGGCCCCTTACTCTGCTGTGACCTCTGCCTGCGCCAGAAACATTTATGCCTCTGCCACTCCCCGATGCAGGGCCTGGCACTTCTCTGTCTGACATACTGTTAGATCAAATAAGGAAATGTTGGATCAAATATTTTTAATTTCGCCACTCAAACACGGCAGACTGAGTTTTAGAATATATCACTACACCGCAGAACGGCAATAAGGCCCTAATTTTTTTTACTTTTACACAAAAGGCTTTTCAACAGATAAGTGCAACGCTGAATGGAGAATATATTTTTATTTCGCCACTAATACACAGCAAGCAGGGCTTCAAAATATATCACTGCACCGCAGAATGTCAATTAGGCCCAAATAAATTTTCCACTTTTACACAAAAGGCTTTTCAACAGATAAGTGCAATGCTGGACGGCGAATATATTTTTATTTCGCCACTAATACATGGCAAACGGGGCTTCAGAATATATCACTGCACTGCAGAACGTCAATTAGGCCCACATTTTGTTCGACTTTTACACAACAGGCTTTTGAACAGATATATGCAATGCTGGACGGCAAATATATTTTTATTTCGCCACTAATACATGGCAAATGGGGCTTCAGAATATATCACTGCACTGCAGAATGTCAATTAGGCCCATATTTCGTTCTACTTTTACACAACAGGCTTTTCAACAGATATATGCAACGCTGGACTGCGAATATATTTTTATTTTGCCGCTAATACACGCCAAACAGGGCTTCACAATATATCATTGCACCGCAGAACGTCAATTAGGCCAAATTTTTGTTCTACTTTTACACAACAGGCTATTCAACAGATATAGGCAACGCTGGACGGCGAAAATATATTAATTTCACCACTAATACATGGCAAACTGGGCTTCAGAAATTATCATTGCACCGCAGAAAAGCAATTAGGCCCTAATTTTTTCTACTTTTACACCGCAGGCTTTAGAACATGTAACTGCACCTGTGAGCGACAAATAATTTTTTTCTTTTTCCACTAATACACGCAAAAAAGGGCTTTAAAACTGATAACTGCACCGCTGAGCGGCAAAGATATTTTACTTTTGCCAATAATACATGACAAAAAGGGCTGCAATTTTCACCCTTCACCACACAACAACTAATAAGCCCTTTTTTCACTAATACAAGCCAAAAATAATTTAGAACATATAACTGCACTGCACAAGGGCAAATAAGACATAGAAATATATTCTTGTAATAAACCCTGTTAATGCCTGTATCAAACAGCACTTGCACCCTAATAAGACAGGTTTGCTGTAATTACAGAGCTGTATAATGGCAATTTGGATCCGCAGTCAGTGCAGCAAGGTGTAATTGGATTGTTCCTATTACCTAGGCTGTAACCTCCCTGACTAAACCCTGTTCAACACAAATGCTGGTGGAATGATTCCTCTCTAGTCTTTTCCTACACCTTACTTAATCTTTCCCTGCACTTGTAAAAAGTTTTTTTCACCACAGTCATGTCTTTCCTATCACTGTCCCTAGTGCCTGCCGACACGTCTCGCCCTGCACTAAGCACGCTGGTGAATGGCAGAATCTAAAATGGCAGCCATATTTATAGGGCTGTGACATCACAGGGCTGGCTGCTGATTGGCTGCATGCATGTCAGTATGGATGATCCCGCCTTCCCAGAGTTCCTTGCCCCATGTTCTCACACATGTAGCAGCCATTCTAGGACAAAAAGCTATTCGTTACCGCGAAGAGCGAAGAAATTTGCATTTGGTGCGAATCAAATTTTTCCTGAACAGGATGGCTTTTTAGTAGTTCACTTTGGCCTCCCTCACAACTGGTGTAAAAAAGGCCCACATTTTGGACCGGTAGCGAGGGTCCAACAAGGTGGTGAGCCAGAAGTCATCCCTCTGCCGAATGATGACAATTCGGCTGTCACTACTCAAGCTAGTGAGCATGCATTGGGCCATTTGTGCAAGTGACTCGAAGAGATTCCATGCCTCAATCTCCACTGCATACTGCCACAGTGTGCCTGGGTCCTCTGCCTCATCTTCCTCATCACCCTGTAGCTCCTCTGGCTGCTCATGCTCCTCCTCTCCTGTCACCTGTGTAGAAAAACCACCCATTTCGCTGCATATTGCTTGTGATTTAATGTCCTCCTCCTCCAGTTCAGGCCCCATAGGGCTAATATGGCAGTGAGACCTAGGCACCACGGCTCCAGTCCCCTGACCAGTTAGATTTACCAGCATCTGTTCCAGGACATGAAGCAGTGGAATGACTTTGTTCATCCTGTAGTCCTGGCGATTGACAAATAACGTGGCATCCTCAAAGGGCCTGAGCAAACGGCAGGTGTCACGCATGAGCTGCCACTGTCTGACATCGAAGTTACACAGGGGAGTACTCCTGTCCACTTGGATAATCAAGAAATAGCTTTCTCTGTTCGCATAGTCTGTCCAACATATGGAGGGTGGAATTCCAATGGGTGGAAACATTGCATATCAGCCTATGTTGGGGGATGCCATTCTGCCGGTGCAGCTCAAGGATGGTGTGCTTTGTGGTGTACAAGTGGATAAAATGCATGCAAAGATTCCTCGCCATTTTTAGGATGTCTTGCAGATGGGTGGAAGATTTCACGAACCGCTTGACAAAAAGATTAAACATGTGTGTCATGCAGGGCAAATGGCTCAGCTCTCCTTGACGCAGCGCCGAAACCATGTTCTTTCCTGTTGTCGGTCACCATGGTTCCAGTTGTTGCGGAGAAAGCCAGGATTCGATTTCTTGATGAAGGACACGGAGCAGTTCCTCCCCTGTGTGACTCAATTCGCCCAGGCAAACGAAGTGCAGATGTGGTATGCTGAAGGAGCACTGTGATACATCCCTGCACATGTGGTATGCTGAAGGAGCACTGTGAATTGTCCCTGCAGTGGAGTCTGAGGACACGGTGAAGGATGAGGAGGCAGAGACGGACATTGTCACAAGACTAATGACGTGAGAACGTGGAGGCGAAAGCGGCATCACCTGGCAAAGTTGCTGGTGAGGCTGTGCAGAAACCACATTCACCCAGCTGGGCCATAAAGTACATGTATTTTCGCTGACCGTAGTTACAGCTCCACACGTCGGGGCTGCTGTGCACTTTGGCAGGCACCAACTGGCCCACCTTCTGTATATACTTCTCTGGCTGAGGGAACAGAAAAGAACAGAGGCAGGTTGAGGATAAGGGATGCCAACTAAGGGTTGTGTCTGAGGAACCCACCGACTCTTGGCTGGGGGTGTCTGATGTCACTTGATACGAAGTGGATGACCGAGTCAACCATTCAAGAACCGCTAGGTTGCTAGTCAAGACACGACCGCCAGATGACACCGGGAACTCTTTCATGTTGGGTGGTGATCAGCCACAGCTGTCTTTAATCGTTCATTCGTAACATCATAAACCAAGAGCCTTCAAATTGCTCCAAACCACTGACACATGGAGCAGTATGCCTGCCGCTAGCCTCCCAGCGGGTATGTCCACCCTTTAAACTTCACCATGTCTTCTGACTGTCTCCAAACCACCACGGAGGAGCCCGCTAGCCTACACCGGGCTCCCACCACTCAACAAGAACATTGCTTGTTCCGCCCCATCCTGCAATCCAGAAAGGAAAATATCAAGACCAATATTGGATAGGTGTACTCCATCTGGCCGCATCAATACCCTATTGTCGCCTTCCAGTTGGCGATGGAGAACTACTATGCCACCCCAGGACCTACTAAAACGGGAAATACGGGAGTTGTTCTCTGACCATACCAGTACCATTTCTGGGAAAAAGGAGGACAGCTGTAATCCACGTTGATTACCAAAATCACCGGACCGGTCAAGGACCTGCTAATCTCCACCACCTCCTGAAAACCTAAGATCAACGAAGGCCACGAACTCCGCCAGAAAACTTCGATCTCACAAAAGCCCATGGTCTGGCCAACCGGACTGCAGTTGGCTCTCTGGGCTGCCCGAAAGTCATAAGAATGACCAATGATCCAAACGGCAGGATGTAGAACCCCTTTAAAATACAGTATAAACATCTCTATAACTTAAAGCACATATATATATATATATATATATATATATATATTTATTTATTTTTTAACCCTGGGGATTAACCCACCGGCAAGAGTAAAAAATAAGTAGAACTTTTGGCGGATGAGGGATTTGTCCTTCTTTTTGCAAAATTATGGTGATTAAGAGTGTTATCTTGCCTATTTGTTTGTGTGTTGCAGTTGTTTTACCACCAGGTTATATAACGATGACAAATCTGAATACAATTTTGTTTGTTTTCTTATGGGGATCGAAGATAGAGAGAGCCAAGAGGGAAGCATTAGTTAATAGGATAAGTAAAGAGGATTTGGAGTGTACAAATTTGTAGGTATATTTTGGACTTAATATTGTCTTGTTTTTGTTAGGAATAGTTAAGATAGAGACGAAATACTCATGTATGTATAGATATTTATTTGGAACCTACTTGGTGGATGTTGCGTAATAAGAGTCTGGTATACAGGATAATAGAGTGTAGAGAGACGGTGTGTGGAATAATGGGGTGCTGATATAGAGAAGGTATGGAAATAAGTTAGGATGGATGGGTTAAGAAATAGACAGAGTGAAGGGGTTTAGCAGAGTTTACATGGGGTGTTACCAGTAAGAGAGTTTAAGAGGAATCGTCGATTAGTAAGAAGTGATGTGTGTCCAAGGGAGGGTTGTGGTGGAAATGAGAAGTATTGTACATTTATTTTGGAATTCTAACTTTGCGAGGGAGTTGATGGAATGGGACCATTATGTAATGAAATAACTGGGATAAGTTTGTTGTCTTTTCAGTTGTTTATGTTTGGTTTGGGTATGACTATGGGGCGAAGAAGAGAGTGTTGTGGTTGGTGTTGGCTTGTACAGTTGTGTTCAAAATTATTTAACCCCCACTGAAATTGAGTGTTTTGGCCAGTTTGACATTGATTTTGATCATTTCAGTCATCTTGTTTACAATTAAATCAAAGAGGCACTTGTAAGTCAGACAAATATAACATAACATTTATAACGAAATAACCACAAATGTCTTTTCTGTGCTCACATCATTATCAGTTTTATTCAACCCCCAAGTGACATTCAATCTTAGTACTTAGTACAACATCCTTTTCTAGTTATAACAGCTTTTAAACGTGAAGCATAGCTTGACACAAGTGTCTTGCAGCGATCTACGGGTATCTTCGCCAATTCTTCATGGGCAAAAGCCTTCAGTTCAGTCACATTCTTAGGCTTGCGCGCTGCAACTGCTTTCTTTAAGTCCCACCAGAGGTTCTCAATCGGATTTAAGTCTGGTGACTGCGATGGCCACTTCAAAATGTTCCAGCCTTTAATCTGCAACCATGCTCTAGTGCACTTAAAGGTATGCTTGGGATCATTGTCCTGTTGAAAGGTCCAACGTCTCCCAAGCCTCAGGTTTGTGACGGACTGCATCACATTTTCATCCAATATCTCCTGGTACTGAAGAGAATTCATGGTACCTTGCACATGCTGAAGCTTCCCTGTACCTGTAGAAGCAAAACAGCCCCAAAACATGATTGACCCCCCGCCATGCTTCACAGTAGACAAGGTGTTCTTTTCTTCATAGGCCTTGTTCTTCCTCCTCCAAACATAGCGTTGATCCATGGGCCCAAACAGTTCTAATTTTGTTTCATCAGCCCACAGAACACTATCCCAAAGCTTTTGTGATTTGTCCACATGACTTTTGGCATACTGCAGTCGACTCTTCTTATTCTTTGGAGACAGCAAGGGGGTGCGCCTGGGAGTTCTGGCAGGGAGGCCTTCATTACGCAGTGTGCGCCTTATTGTCTGAGCTGAAACTTCAGTACCCGCATCTATCAAATCTTTTTTCAGTTCAGTTTTCAAGAGTGGTAGTCTATAAGGGGTTGAATAATTGTGTCAATGAAGAAATCACAAAAAAAATTTAATACTGTATTGCAAAAACAATTGATGTCATTTTAGTTGCATTTGGTTCTTTAAAAAGTCCTTGTAAGATTTCATTCTGAACACAATTACAAATGTACACTAACTTCCCTAAAACCCTTTACAGCATTGGGGGTTGAATAATTTTGAACACAACTGTATAACAGAAGTGTTGTGGGATGTAAGGAATGTATATGTGTTTAAGAGGAATGAATTGACAGTCAGAGATAGTGTACGAATGGTTCTAGGAAAGTTATATGTGTGTTATTTGTGGGATAAAAAAAGGAAAGGGGAGGTTGATTCAGAAGGGATATGGAAAGTGAGGTAGTGGATTAATGTAGTAGATTGTACCTTTTTGTGAGTATGAAAAAATAAATAAAAAAATAAACTGTTCCCAGATAATCATGGGCGGGAGAAGTATGATCGGTAGTTTCATAATCGTATAATTTCCCCACGCTGACATTGTAAGGTATGCGGACTACACCTGTCTCATGGATAGATTGTTGGCTTGCACACCTGGCTTTTATGTTATTGTCTGTTTATTATATGTTATAGGTAATGATTTATTGTTATTTTAAAAATAATATAGCACTAGGATAATATCTATAATAAAATTTATTAGTGATAGATAAGATAATAACTATAAAAAAAGGTATGGATGATAGGTAGCATAATATCGATAGGGAGAAGCTATTGATAATAAATGAGAAAAGATTATAAAAGTATAGAATGGTTAACAAAGCAAATGTGTACATAGAAAAAATTTAATAAGATTTATTAAAAGCTAATAGAATAAAATAACAATGGTAAAATTAAAGGGTTAATAAGGGAAAAAGGGGGGGGGTTAAACAGATTAAGGTTGATAATTAGCTTAATGTAGCCTAACCAATGGGATTATAGGAAGTTTAAGCATTGATGTATTAGGTAATTAAGTTAACTGTTACAAGTTACTCTTTCCTTGAATTTTAGCAAACAAAGGTGTGTCTTATAGGGCAAAGAATACGGTAACTGCACCGCTGAACAGCAAATAGGCCCTTATTTTTGTCCACTTATACACGCAACAAAAGGCTTTAGAACATATAACTGCATAGCTGAACTGCAAATAATATATATTTTTTGCCACTAATACACGTCAAAAAGGGGCTGCAGTTTTCTCACTTCACCACACAACGGCTAATAAGCCCTTTTTCCCACTAATACAAACCAAAAAAGATTTAGAACATATAATTGCACTGTATAAAGGGCAAATAAGACTTAGAAATATTTCCTTGTAATAAACTCTGTTAATGGCTGTATCAAACAGCACTTGCACCCCGATAACAAAAACGGTTTGCTGTAATTACAGAGCTGTATAATGGCAATTTGGATCCCCAGTCAGTGCAGCAAGGTGTAATAGGATTGTTCTTATTACCCAGGCTGTAACCTCACCTACTGATCCCTGTTCTGATTCAATACTGAGGAATGATTCCCCCCTATCCTTTCTCTGAATTTCTATACAGCAAAATAAAAGATTTAAAGTCTTTCCTAGCACTGTCACTAGCGCCTGCTGACGTATCTCCCTGTACTAAGTACACTGGAAAATGGCAGAATCCAAGATGGCTGAGGCTATTTATAGGGCTGTGACATCACAGGGCTGGCTGCTGATTGGCTGCATGCATGGCATTATGCGTGATCCCTCGTTCCCAGAGTTCCTTGCTCCATGTCCAAACATGTGCAGCAGCCATTTTAGGAAAAAATTTGATTCGCTACCACGAATCGTGAGGAAATTCGGAATCGGTGCGAATGTAATTTTTCCTGAAATTCAGATCGACTTTCATTTTGTCAACTTAGATTCGCTCAACTCTAGCCAGCAGGAAACAAGGCATTCTATCTATCTATCTATCTATCTATCTATCTATCTATCTATCTATCTATCTCTTTCTTTCTCTTTATCTCTTGCTCTCTCCCTTCTCTCTGATTTTCTCTCTCTCTTATCACTGTCTCTCTTCTTCTTTGTCTCTTTCGTTCCCTCACGTTCCTGCACATGTATTATATGTAAAATTTGACTCTTAGACCAGGGAAATTTCTGCTGCTTTCATCTTTGTTGAGTTATAAGTTTTCATTACTTTTCCCTACAATCCAGGAAACCCCATAAGAAAGGAGCAGCAGCAAAGGCGTCCCGGTTCCCCCTTCCATCATCAGATATGACTGTACTTGACCTGTATATCACGTAAAGTGGTGAAGAAAAGGCCCAATGAGTTATGGGGCTGGAGCTGAACTTGCATCTGACTCGCAGAGCTTAAGTCAACCTCGACTCTGAGAGTGAAATATATCTATACCCAGAGGAACCATTATTTCAAGTATGCTGTGGAAACTTCAATCTGGAAATTCACAACAGAGCCATTTATTCCTTCTTACCTTCTTGTCCAATATAAAAAAAATGTATGTAGAGGGCAGAAGGAGCAAATATAATGGCGTCCGTAATGAATCATTCTGCTAAATGGATCTTAACATTGTCATTTTTTATGCCATGAAGGCATGACCAGAATACTGGGGCGATATTCTCATTCAGAACCTATTACCAAACGTATGCCAGCGTAGATATTGACTAATTATTACATGATTCTGTTCACACTAGTATAATGCCCTCAAATTATAACATAGCCATGGCGCTGTGACTGATCTATATGGCAGATATGAATGGCAAGTATTGAAGCCCTATTGTGTTATCATGGTGATACTGCTGTCTAGAAACAAAGTTTCTATTGTTAAGGTGGAACAAAAAGTACTGTATCCTGTGCTCGTCGTACAATGAATAATGCTGAAAAACTGGCACAGGTACACGTAGAACAAGCAAAGCCTGCTTCACAGATTTAATATACATCATTTGGTATGTATAGGTAACTGTATTATAGTAGTTATACTTTTGTACATAGGAGGCAGTATTATAGTAGCTATTTTCTTGTACATAGAAGGCAGTATCATGGTAGTTATATCCTTGTACATAGGAGGTAGTATTATGGTAGTTATATTCTTGTACATAGAAGCAGTGTTATAGTAGCTATATTCTTGTACATAGGAGCAGTATTATAGTAGTTATATTCTTGTCCATAGGAGTCAGTATTCTAGTAGTTATATTCTTATACATAGGATCGGTATTATAGTAGTTATATCCTTGTACATAGGAGGCAGTATTATAGTAGTTATATCCTTGTACATAGGAGGTAGTATTATAGTAGTTATATTCTTGTACATAGGAGGTAGTATTATAGTAGTTATATTCTTGTACATAGGAGCAGTATTATAGTAGTTATATTCTTGTACATAGGAGCAGTATTATAGTAGTTATACTCCTGTACATAAGAGCAGTATTATAGTAGTTATATTCTTGTACATAGAATCAGTATTATAGTAGTTATATTTTTGTATATAAGGGCAGCATTATAGTAGTTATATTTTTGTACATAGGAGCAGTATTATAGTAGTTATATTCTTGTACATAGGAGCAGTGTTATAGTAGCTATATTCTTGTACATAGGAGCAGTATTATAGTAGTTTTATTCTTGTCCATAGGAGTCAGTATTCTAGTAGTTATATTCTTAGACATAGGATCGGTATTATAGTAGTTATATCCTTGTACATAGGAGGCAGTATTATAGCAGTTATTTTCTTGTACATAGGAGGCAGTATTGTAGCAGTTATATTCTTGTACATAGGAGCAGTATTATAGCAGTTATATTCTTAACCAAATCTCTTTTTATTGAAATCCGGACAACAATATCCAAAGAGACAAGCAGTTGGCATGTAACAAGTAATAGCATACAAATAAACAGAGGCAACGCCAATGTGAGAAAATATCAGTATGCATACAGTCTCACCGGACAAAGGTGCAAAGTGAACCTGAGCGTCACAGAGATACATATAGGCAGTGCAAATAATTATGTCAAACCAAACAAAACGATAAAAGGGTAGAAAGAAAGAGGGATGACAGGAAGGTCAGAGGGGAGGAGGGAGGGAAGCGGTGTTCTTCAGGCATCTGCTTTAACGAACCATAGATCGAAAGGACCTCCATGGGAGCCATGTCTTAAGGAATTTGAAGTGGGTATAAGATTCCCAATGAGCCAATTCTTCAAAACGAGAGATTTGATCAACTTTTTCAATCCAGTGTTAAAGAGAGGGCGGAGATGTATTTTTCCATAGAAAAGGAACTAATAAGCGGGCTGCTGTTATGAGGATGGTGGGGAGGTTATGCCTAGACGGTGTCAAAGTGGAGTTGGGGCACCATAAAAGGATTAATTTTGGGTCTAGAAACACAGAACTGGAGCAGACTGAGTTAATCTTGGATTCTACCTGATCCCAAAAAGGGCGTATCTTCAGGCAAAACCACCATATGTGTGAGAGTGAGCCTACTTCTGTGCCGCACCTCCAGCAGACCTCAGACATCTCTGGATTGATACTGTGTAGAAATTCTGGTGTTTTGTACCAGCGAGAGAGAAGCTTGTAGGAATTTTCTTGAATCCTAACACATCTGCTAAAGCCATGTGAGTGGGTCAGGATGAAAGCTTTTTCTGGGTCACTGAGATGTAGAGATAGTTCCCTCTCCCATGAACTAAGATAATGTAGCTCTATCTGAGATGAGGACAAGAGCTCTTTGTATAGAATAGAGAGAGGTCTGCTGGGGGGGCGGCCAGATTGTAGCTTCTGTTCCAGCCAAGTCAAGGAGGAGCAGAGAGGTATATTTAATTTCAGGTGGCGTATATCTTTTTTAAAACCAAAAAGGTGCGTAAAGGGGCGGAGACCACCTGAGTTAGTTTCAGTACACTGTCCCAGTCAAACATCCCTCCAGGCAGGAGCACGTCCCTCAAAGTGTGATGAGCTAAAAGTGCCCATACTCCAAAAGGGGTGCTGACTGTAGGGTGGGTGAAAGGGTGTAAAAGTGGCAACGGTAGCTCGGAGCTAGGAAAGTGCAACAGTCCCGCCCGATATAGCGATGACCACACAAGGAGAAGCCCCTTCCACAGCACTGAGATCTTAGTGGATGATGAGGGACATGTGCGCACTCCCCAAAGGACCAGCTTTTCCCGGACAGTAAGTAGATCCTGTTCCAGGTGGGAACAGATACTAGTCGGTTGTTCTACAAGGAGGCCAATGCCTCTGCCAATGAGGTTAGCTTTATAATAAAGGTGGATATCCGGCATGCCAATACCACCAAACCTCCTCTCCTTCATAAGGATATTATAAGCTATTCTAGGGGAGCGACCCCTCCAAAGAAAGAATGACAGCACCCGGCACGTCTCCACAAAAAATGAATGGGGAACCCATATGGGCAGGGGTTTGTATAAGGTACAAGAATTTGGGTACAATATAAGTTTTTAAATAATTTTTCCTCCCTACCCAAGACACAAAGGGCAGTTTTAGAGATTGTAGATGAGACCGAACTGATTGCAGGAGCGGGGCATAATTTGAGGTATAGAGGTTCTTGGGGTCAGCTGTAACCTGAATACCCAGAAAGGGTACCATTTGAAAGGTGTTGAGCGCCGCAGGGTATCAACCACCGCGGAGGGGCAAGAAACATTCATAGCCATAGACTTTGTATAATTTATTTTGAAATTGGAGATACGTCCAAAGCTTTCAAAAAGGGAGAGCAATTTCTGGAAAGATGTTGCAGGGTTTGAGGTCATGATTAAAAGGTCATCTGCAAATGCAGCCGTCAAATGGTTTTGGGGACCGGTATTGATGCCTTCAATCTTGGGGAACTGACGGATTTTGCATAACAACGTCTCCATTACCAGGACAAAAAGAGTCGGTGAGAGCGGGCATCCCTGCTTGGTTCCATTTGATATAGCAAAGGTCGGGAGAGGGTACCATTTACTTTGACCCTGGCAGACGGGCCCTATAAAGCGTAAAAATGGCATCTATGAATTGAGCAGGTAAGCCAAACCTCGACAGGGTCAGAGACATAAACTGCCAACTGACCCTGTCGAAGGCCTTTTCAGCTTCGGTGCTTAGAAGCACAAGAGGTTTGTTATTGGAACGCGCCCAGGACATCAGATGCAATAGACGGACCGTATTTTCATTTTCACAGCCCCGCCTGCCAGGGACAAACCCAACCTGCTCACCCTGTATAATATCTGGTAGCAGGAGTTGGAGACGCTGGGCAAGAATCTTCGCCCACCATTTGACGTCTGCATTCAGCAGGGAAATAGGGCGAATACTGCCACATTCCAAAGGGTCCTTATTCTCTTTTGGGAGAATAGTAACATGGGCCATGAGGGATTGCGGTGGTAAAGAGCCTCCAGATAGGAGGTGATTACAGAGGGTATTAAAGTGGGGAAGAAGGATATTTTTAAAAGTTTTATAATAAGAGATATTAAACCCGTCGGGCCCTGGGCTTTTACCGGAGGGGATGGATGAAAGCACTTTCAAGATTTCCGAATCCGTGACTGGGGTGAGAAGTTGAGCTGACTGTGAGGGAGTTAGGGATGGGAGGCTATGCGAGCTGAGAAATTCATTTGCTTCAGAAGCAATAGTATGAGTGGTAGCGTGTGCAGGCAGAGGCAAATTATATAGTTTGGAGTAAAACTCACAAAACGCAGATGCTATGTCTGGTGTGGTTTTCTTCAGTGCGTTTGTAGAGTCCCTTATGGCGGGTATGAACGAGTCCATCCGCTGCTTTTTACACAGAGCAGTCATTAGCTTGTTGCCTCTATCTCCATGTGCATAAGCCTTGAATCTGGAGCGAATAAGCAATTTCGCCGACGTAACGTTCAAAAGGTTCTTAAGCTCATTTCTTGCGTCATATAGCTCTTGTGCCACTGCCTCTGCTAGGGAACGTTTGTGAGAGAGCTCAAGTGCCGTGATGCGCGAGATCAAACCACTCTGGGCGCGCAGGCGAGCCTTTTTCAAGTGGGCCCCCATAGTGATGGGCTCACCCCGCACCACAGCCCTGTGCGACTCCCAAATAATAGCAGGGGAAGGGGGAGGTGATCCTACCACGTTACGTATGAAAAAATCAGACAAGGTGGAATTCAGCCTGGCCACATTGGGGGGGGGGGGATTGGATCAGGGTGTCGTTCAGACGCCATAGGCACTCTTTCTTTGGGAGCTCGGTGAGGGAAATAGCTAAAGAGATCGGTGCGTGGTCAGAGAGCAATATGTTACCAATCTTGGCATCAACCACCAGGTGGGCTTTATTGGAGGAGAGGAAGAGGTAGGGTTTAGGGTGCGCCACATGTCCCTCACATCCAGTTTCCCCAGGGCAATTTTTAACCGCCGGAGGACCCTGTGTGTGATATTAGAACTGTTGGAAGAAGAGTCCAAAGAAGGCTCCAAAGCCACATTAAAGTCTCCTCCCAAAAGAAGCATACCATCCCTGAACGCTTCTAACTGCTTGAGGACTTGAAGGAGCCATTGGACCTGCCCTCTATTGGGAGCATAGACATTTGCAAGGGTTACAGGGGTGTCCGCGATGAGACCTTTAAGAAACAGGTATCTCCCCTCGGAATAAGAGGAGGACGCCAGAAGCTTAAAGGGAGCCCCTTATGCACAGCAATACTGACTCCTCGGCTAGCCGAGGAATAGGTACTGTGGTACCACTGACTAAATCTAGATGTGGGCAAATTAGGAATTTTGGCAGTTCTAAAATGAGTTTCTTGTAGGTAAATAATGGAGGACTTACATTTCAGTAGCTGAGAGATGATTTGCGACCTCTTACACGGCTCATTCAAACCTCTGGCGTTAAGGGAAGAGACGACAATGCTAGACATGATCATAAAACATATAGGTGAGCAGGATCAGAACATCCCTAGCAGATCCGACGGTATCAGCAGAACTATTAAATAGCGAGCAGAACAAGGGGGGAGGGGGTGGGGACACAAGGGGTAACAGAGCAAGAAGAGGGAGCACAAAAAGGAGGAAAATGAGAGAAAAAGAGATCACATTAATAAAAAACATATCCCAAGTAAAGGAAAACTGTCCCACATAGCACCTGAGGTACAGAAGATCCTTTTTCATCACGGCAGCTTGCCGGGATCCCTCAGGGGGGCCTCTGTGGGACATCTGAGAGCCCTGGGAGAGCAATCAGAGGGTAGGAGGACATCAAATACACAAAGGCACGAGAGCAGGTGTGGCCCCATCAGAATATGTGCAATGGGGGAGACAAAAGGTAAACAAATATGAACTTGTATGAAAATAAAAAGCAAGTAGAAAACCGGTGACACTGAGAAAGTCCACAGTGAGGACAATATACTTTACTCCATAGCTGCCGCGGGGATGAGACCCAACGATGAAACCCCTCGGACGTAGGTGGTTAAGTCCCTTCAGGTACGGACTCGATCTTTCTTGGGCCTGTCTGGTTTCCACGGTGAGACAGCGATCCATTTGTCAAGCTTGGGAGGAGTAGGTAAAGGGTCCCCCTGGTCCGCAGGAAGCCAAGATGGCACATCAATAGGCGGGATGCCGAGAGAGTCCCAGAGTGAAGCTAAATCCGACGGGGTACGTACAGTGAGTTGCTTGCCGTTCTTCATAATGGCCAATCCGAATGGGTACAGCCAACGGAAAGGGGTAGATGAGGCCCATAAGGCGTCCAATAGGGGCTTCAGGAGTCGCCTCTTGGCCAGGGTGGTGGGCGCCAGATCTGGGAAGAATAATATGGCGGAGTCTGCGTATCGTAGATCATCAGCCTCCCTGCTGGCGCGCAGCAGTTCCGCGGTGTCGATGAAACTTAAAAGGCCACAGACGACATCACGTGGCGGGTCAGTTGTGGTTTAGGCCTGGGTCGCAGTGCTAGGTGGATCCGTTCAATGACCACCGTAGATGCCCTCTCGGGGCCCAGCAATTGTGCGAAGATTTCTTCTGCGACCTTGCGCAGAGCTTCCGCGGCAATGGTTTCGGGTAGGACCCGTATCCGAATATTGCGGCGCCTGCTCCTATTCTCTTGATCTTCGATACGAAGAAGAGCGTCATTGAGTAAGTCGCGATGCGATTGCAGTGCAGAGCAGGTTTTGCTTTCATGCTGGAGGATGGCGTCTTGCGATGTTTCTAGCGCCAAGACACGATGGCCTAAGCTGTGCAGGTCGTCTTTAATGTCCTCCAAGTCTTTCTTTAGAGGTGCCAGATCTGTCTCCAACAGGTCTCTGAGGACCGCTTTAGAGATATTGGGTCTCCTCCTAGTGTTGCTGCACTCGGAAGCCTCCGACAAGCTACCCGCATCAGTGAGGTCTTCAGCGACCAAAGGTGGAGGCGCGCACGGCGCCATCTTTGAGGCCTCGGCAGGGCGCGGTTTCGGCTGTTTTTTGAGAAATAGCTTCATGTCGGGTTGATGAGAGCGTGGTTGAGTCAGCTCAGGATGGTCCTTGGGTCTTTCTCTGCCAATTTTCCCCATTGGTGAGCAAACCAGAAGCGTCTAATAATGGGCAAAACACCAAGCTAGGAGAGGAGCTCAGCACACAGCAGCCATTTAACTTCACGGCCAAGCTCCGCCCCCATAGTAGTTATATTCTTGTACATAGGAGCAGTATTATAGTAGCTATATTCTTGTACATAGGAGGCAATTTTTATTAGTATAAACAAACATAACAATACATTCAATCAGAATGAACAGAAACAATGATCATTTACCAGAAATCATACATATCCAACAGTATAAATAATAATTATAGTAACTTTAACTTAACAATAGTCCATCGCTATTAAAGGGAAAGAAAGTAAATAAATCAGCAATACTTTGCATTATGAAGATAAGCCCACATCCACCAGATGTACATTCCTCCATAACCTCCTGTTTCTCTCCTTTTTCCTACATTCTAAGTTCTTTATCCACCTCAGCTCTGACAGGATCAGGTTCACCGCTTGCCTTTGATGGAACGGCTCGCTTTGTAAGGACACTTTTGTTCTAGTATGCCACTGGTAATATTTGATGATGGTGATGATCAGGTACATGGTTCCCCGGTCAATGTCAGGTATACTAGCTGGTACTGACAACACTGGCTAATCCCTCACTCTGGTGTTAAAAGCTGAGAGATTCGCCAATATTTCCAATCAGGAACATATTGGAGCCCCTTTAGGCACCACTACACGGTATCTCAGCATGACATGGGGTCCTACCACTAGACTACCTATGGTGTGTGAACAAGGTCTGAACAGGTATTAAGCAGCCTACAGCCCCATCCCACTCACCTGCACTGCAGGACCTGTGTAGGATGTTTGTGTGGTGCTTGTGGTTCGCGCCGGCATCCTCCATTGTATGCAATTTTTGCTGGGGATAGCTGTTCGCTGCGAACCACATGCGGAGGAACTGCCCCCCCAGTTAGAAACACGCCACAGTGTTTGGGGTCTGGAGCAGTCCCACCCATTTAGGCCACGTTTATTTTTGTGATTCTTGTTTTATATGTATTGAATGTGCCATTGCATATGGCTGGTAAACATTCTGTTGCACCTGGAAGCCTGTGTCACATGGTCTGTTGTGGGTGTAGCTTGCGGCCTCATTTGTTCCCCATTGCATTGTTGGTCCTGCAGTGCAGGTGAGTGGGATGGGGCTGTAGGCTGCTTAATACCTGTTCAGACCTTGTTCACACACCATAGGTAGTCTAGTGGTAGGACCCCATGTCATGCTGAGATACCGTGTAGTGGTGCCTAAAGGGGCTCCAATATGTTCCTGATTGGAAATATTGGCGAATCTCTCAGCTTTTAACACCAGAGTGAGGGATTAGCCAGTGTTGTCAGTTGCTTATCCATGTGGTGCATCTTTTTCTGTGAGTTATGTGTTTATATATTTTCATCCGCACATGTTTTATTTTGTGTAGGATGTTTGTGTGGTGCTTGTGGTTCGCGCCGGCATCCTCCATTGTATGCAATTTTTGCTGGGGATAGCTGTTCGCTGCGAACCACATGCGGAGGAACTGCCCCCAGTTAGAAACACGCCACAGTGTTTGGGGTCTGGAGCAGTCCCACCCATTTAGGCCACGTTTATTTTTGTGATTCTTGTTTTATATGTATTGAATGTGCCATTGCATATGGCTGGTAAACATTCTGTTGCACCTGGAAGCCTGTGTCACATGGTCTGTTGTGGGTGTAGCTTGCGGCCTCATTTGTTCCCCATTGCATTGTTGGTCCTGCAGTGCAGGTGAGTGGGATGGGGCTGTAGGCTGCTTAATACCTGTTCAGACCTTGTTCACACACCATAGGTAGTCTAGTGGTAGGACCCCATGTCATGCTGAGATACCGTGTAGTGGTGCCTAAAGGGGCTCCAATATGTTCCTGATTGGAAATATTGGCGAATCTCTCAGCTTTTAACACCAGAGTGAGGGATTAGCCAGTGTTGTCAGTTGCTTATCCATGTGGTGCATCTTTTTTCTGTGAGTTATGTGTTTATATATTTTCATCCGCACATGTTTTATTTTGTGTAGGATGTTTGTGTGGTGCTTGTGGTTCGCGCCGGCATCCTCCATTGTATGCAATTTTTGCTGGGGATAGCTGTTCGCTGCGAACCACATGCGGAGGAACTGCCCCCAGTTAGAAACACGCCACAGTGTTTGGGGTCTGGAGCAGTCCCACCCATTTAGGCCACGTTTATTTCTGTGATTCTTGTTTTATATGTATTGAATGTGCCATTGCATATGGCTTGTAAACATTCTGTTGCACCTGGAAGCCTGTGTCACATGGTCTGTTGTAGGTGTAGCTTGCGGCCTCATTTGTTCCCCATTGCATTGTTGGTCCTGCAGTGCAGGTGAGTGGGATGGGGCTGTAGGCTGCTTAATACCTGTTCAGACCTTGTTCACACACCATAGGTAGTCTAGTGGTAGGACCCCATGTCATGCTGAGATACCGTGTAGTGGTGCCTAAAGGGGCTCCAATATGTTCCTGATTGGAAATATTGGCGAATCTCTCAGCTTTTAACACCAGAGTGAGGGATTAGCCAGTGTTGTCAGTTGCTTATCCATGTGGTGCATCTTTTTCTGTGAGTTATGTGTTTATATATTTTCATCCGCACATGTTTTATTTTGTGTAGGATGTTTGTGTGGTGCTTGTGGTTCGCGCCGGCATCCTCCATTGTATGCAATTTTTGCTGGGGATAGCTGTTCGCTGCGAACCACATGCGGAGGAACTGCCCCCAGTTAGAAACACGCCACAGTGTTTGGGGTCTGGAGCAGTCCCACCCATTTAGGCCACGTTTATTTCTGTGATTCTTGTTTTATATGTATTGAATGTGCCATTGCATATGGCTTGTAAACATTCTGTTGCACCTGGAAGCCGGTGTCACATGGTCTGTTGTAGGTGTAGCTTGCGGCCTCATTTGTTCCCCATTGCATTGTTGGTCCTGCAGTGCAGGTGAGTGGGATGGGGCTGTAGGCTTCTTAATACCTGTTCAGACCTTGTTCACACCACCATAGGTAGTCTAGTGGTAGGACCCCATGTCATGCTGAGATACCGTGTAGTGGTGCCTAAAGGGGCTCCAATATGTTCCTGATTGGAAATATTGGCGAATCTCTCAGCTTTTAACACCAGAGTGAGGGATTAGCCAGTGTTGTCAGTTGCTTATCCATGTGGTGCATCTTTTTTCTGTGAGTTATGTGTTTATATATTTTCATCCGCACATGTTTTATTTTGTGTAGGATGTTTGTGTGGTGCTTGTGGTTCGCGCCGGCATCCTCCATTGTATGCAATTTTTGCTGGGGAAAGCTGTTCGCTGCGAACCACATGCGGAGGAACTGCCCCCCCCAGTTAGAAACACGCCACAGTGTTTGGGGTCTGGAGCAGTCCCACCCATTTAGGCCACGTTTATTTTTGTGATACTAGCTGGTACCCCATAGATGACATCTGGGTATGTAAGACACTGCAGTCTTGGGATTTTTAATCTGGAGGATACTTCCCACCATATTTTCCAACCTTCCTCACACTCAGAAATGAAATGCGCCATGGTCTCTTCCTGTTGACATCCTAAGGGACACTGACGCTCTGACACACTCAGATGTTTTAGATTCCCCTTAACATAAAGCTTTCCATGCAAGGACAGCCAGGCTATATCGAAAAATTTTGCGGGGAGCCTCACTCCATTAAGAAACCTCAGACTTTCCTTTAGGGTTACCATAGTACAATCTTTTAGTACTGGCTGTATGTAAAAAAAAAGTCCTACATATGGTCAGGTACAGTTCTTTCCTGGTCTCACTCCCAATAAACACTTTAGCGATGTTCCAATTTCTCAAGCACCTAAGACCATATTCCAGGTACTGGGGGAGGAATCCACGAGTCAATCGGCCCCTCTTGAGACTGCCGCCTCGCACCCAAGACTCTGCAAAAGGCAATATCCAGTCCCTGACACTGTTCACCCACAGGGAGCTGTTCTCAGAGTCCAAGCAACCAAAATTAAGTTTTAGGAACAAGGAATGGAAGAACACCCTTGGATTTAGCATATCCAGCCCACCCTCTCTCCTTTGTAGGTAAGTGATCCCTCTTTTTACTGGGTTCAACCTGTTCCCCCAAAGAAGTTGGAAGAACAGGCTAAAGAGCCTAGCCGAGAAAGATTCTGGCAAAGGAAAGACAACGGACACATAAAAGAAGACAGGGACCAGGTAAATCTTCAACATTTTAACCCTTTCTCTATAGGTCAGCCTCCAGTTTTTCCAACGCTGAACCTTTGCATTTCCGGCATCCAACTTCTCCTCCCAATTTAGACTGGCATTATCATCCCTCCCAAATTTAACCCCTAAGATCTTAATATAGGTGGAGGCCTTCGTAAATTGTGGCAGATCAAAGTCTGGATCAGTACTTAAAGTCCAGAGAGCTTGACTCTTCTCAAGGTTGACCAGAGACCCTGAGGCCCCCGAGTAACTTCTGATGGCTGCAGACAACATCTCTACCTGACGAGGCTTAGATATCACCACAGTCACATCATCCGCGTAGTAGGCAACAACACTCAGGGGCAGGCAATGGGGGACCGGCACCCCCTGAAAATCACACTCCTGCAGTGGATTCAGGAACGGGTCTAAGGCAAACACAATGAATTGTCCCGGAATACCGTATTTTGACAAAGTGGCCCATAGATACTCGTGATCCACTTTGTCAAAGGCTTTAGCCTGGTCCAGACCAACAACATATCTCCCACACCTCAGAGCTTTACATCTCTCAAACATCTCCCTTATCGAGATAACTGCTCCAGAGATGTTCCGCCCTTTTACTGTGCCGAACTGACAGTCTGCCAACAGTGCCCGGGACAAACAGACTAACCTAGAGAACAGAATTTTTGCCAGAATCTTTCTGTCGACATTCAAGAGGGCAATTGGCCTACAGTTCTTGATGTTACTAGGCTCCTTACCCTTAGACAGCAGAATTAACGAGGACACCTTCATGGACTGAGGCATCAGGTGATGTTCTAGACAATTTTTGTACACGTCCATGAGGATTGGAGCTAAGTGGTCTCTGAACTTCTTATAGAATTCTGCTGTTATACCATCTGGTCCTGGTGCCTTCTTCAGATGTAACTGGTCAATGGCCACCTCTACTTCCTCCACTATTAATTCTGCTGTCAAAGGAGAAAAGTCCAAATCGTTAGTATCAGGGCCTGGAGTTGCCTCCAAGAATTGAGCCATATTTTCCTTATCCAAAACCTTCCTCAGCATAGTAAGATCTCACCACCCCCAGGATACCCCCCCGAGATTCCTGCAAAACTCCCTGGAAGTCAGTGAAACCTGCGACCACTTTGTTGGCCACACGCTCCCAACAGTTCTCAAAGGGATCAGGCGACCCTAAGGTCCCGTAATCCCATTCCAGAACCAGGGAGGTGTACCTGCTGTACTGATACTGCCTTATTTCAGATTTCAGTCGGTTTATCTTTTGTTGACCCCCCCCCCCCCATCTGCCGAATACAGTGACTCCAATTCTTTCCGCAGCTGGAGATACTGGCTATACTTACTCTTCCCTTTTCTAAATGACAGTCTCCATAAGAGGGATCTGATCTCCTCTTTGACGTCATCCCACCAGTCAGCCATGCTATCATAAAAGTCCACTCTGTCAAGTTGTTGCTGAAAAAGAGAGTGGAAACAATCCTGGACATGAGGATCCTCCAGAAGGCTGGAGTTAAGTCTCCATAGGCCCCTACCAACATCAGGACGCTTAGTGGCTCCTAAGCAGAAAGACAAGGCCAAGTGATCAGAGAAAGGGACGACCTTCTCACTAGAGATGGCCCGAACTATCCGCCGGCGAACAGTTCCCGGCGAACATAGCTTGTTCGCGTTCGCCTCTGCCGGGCGAACATATGCGATGTTCGGTCCCCCCCTATACATCATCATTGAGCAAACTTTGACCCTGTACCTCACAGTCAGCAGACACATTCCAGCCAATCAGCAGCATACCCTCCCTCCCAGACCCTCCCACCTCCTGCACAGCATCCATTTTAGATTCATTCTGAAGCTGCAGTCTTAGTGAGAGGAGGGAGAGTGTAATTGCTGCTGATTTAATTGGGAAATCGATAGCTAGGCTAGTGAATTCAGTGTCCACTCCAGTCCTGAAAGACTCATCTGATCTCTGCTGTAAGGACAGCGTCCTGACAGCACCCCAAAAAGCCCTTTTAGGGCTGCAACATTAGTCTGCTTTTTTTCCTTTATATACATATTGCAGTTGCCTGGTCTGCCTGTGTGTGAGGAGCTGCAGGCCCACAGACTGTAGTGTGCCCACTGCCAGTGCCCGCCCTGTCATTCCGTGTGGCACAGGACTTTGCATCAAAAAAGGCATTTAATTTTTACACTTTAATCTAAGGTTAGTTGCCTGCCAGTGTGTGTCAGGCTGACTTCCACTGACTGTAGTGTGCCCACTGCCAGTGCCCACCACTCATACCGGCTGGCACAGGACTTTGCATAAAAAAGGCATTTAATTTTTACACTTTAGTGTAATTTCAGCTGCTTGCCTGCTGCTAGTGTGTGTCAGGCCGACTTCAACTGACTGTAGTGTGCCCACTGCCAGTGTCCACCACTCATACCGGCTGGCACAGGACTTTGCATAAAAAAGTCATTTAATTTTTACACTTTAGTGTAATTTCAGCTGCTTGCCTGCTGCTAGTGTGTGTCAGGCTGACTTCCACTGAGTGTAGTGTGCCCACTGCCAGTGCCCACCCCTGTCATCCCGTGTGGCACAGTACTTTGCTTAAAAAAAAGGCACTTAATTTTTACACTTTAATCTAAGGTTAGTTGCCTGCCAGTGTGTGTCAGGCTGATTCCACTGACTGTAGTGTGCCCACTGCCAGTGCCCACCACTCATACCGGCTGGCACAGGACTTTGCATAAAAAAGGCATTTCATTTTTACACTAGTGTGTGTCAGGCCGACTTCAACTGACTGTAGTGTGCCCACTGCCAGTGCCCACCCCTGTCATCCCGTGTGGCACAGGACTTTGCTTAAAAAAAGGCACTTAATTTTTACACTTTAATCTAAGGTTAGTTGCCTGCCAGTGTGTGTCAGGCTGACTTCCACTGACTGTAGTGTGCCCACTGCCAGTGCCCACCACTCATACCGGCTGGCACAGGACTTTGCATAAAAAGGCATTTAATTTTTACACTTTAGTGTAATTTCAGCTGCTTGCCTGCTGCTAGTGTGTGTCAGGCTGACTTCCACTGACTGTAGTGTGCCCACTGCCAGTGCCCACCCCTGTCATCCCGTGTGGCACAGTACTTTGCATCAAAAAAGGCATTTAATTTTAACACTTTAGTGTAATTTCAGTTGCTTGCCTGCTGCCAGTGTGTGTCAGGCCCTCTTCCACTGACTGTAGTGTGCCCACTGCCAGTGCCAACCACTCATACCGGGTGGCACAGTAGCTTGCCGATAAATAAGGCATTTAATTTTTAGACAGTAGTCTAAATTCAGTTGCTTGCCTGCTGCCAGTGTGTGTCAGGCCCGCTTCCACTGACTGTAGTGTGCCCACTGCCAGTGCCAACCACTCATACCGGGTGGCACAGTAGCTTGCCGATAAATAAGGCATTTAATTTTTAGACAGTAGTCTAAATTCAGTTGCTTGCCTGCTGCCAGTGTGTGTCAGGCCCGCTTCCACTGACTGTAGTGTGCCCACTGCCAGTGCCAACCACTGATACCGGGTGGCACAGTAGCTTGCCGATAAATAAGGCATTTAATTTTTAGACAGTAGTCTAAATTCAGTTGCTTGCCTGCTGCCAGTGTGTGTCAGGCCCTCTTCCACTGACTGTAGTGTGCCCACTGCCAGTGCCAACCACTCATACCGGGTGGCACAGTAGCTTGCCGATAAATAAGGCATTTAATTTTTACACAGTAGTCTAAATTCAGTTGCTTGCCTGCTACCAGTGTGTGTCAGGCCCTCTTCCACTGACTGTAGTGTGCCCACTGCCAGTGCCAACCACTCATACCGGGTGGCACAGTAGCTTGCCGATAAATAAGGCATTTCATTTTTAGACAGTAGTCTAAATTCAGTTGCTTGCCTGCTGCCAGTGTGTGTCAGGCCCGCTTCCACTGATTGTAGTGTGCCCACTGCCAGTGCCAACCACTGATACCGGGTGGCACAGTAGCTTGCCGATAAATAAGGCATTTAATTTTTAGACAGTAGTCTAAATTCAGTTGCTTGCCTGCTGCCAGTGTGTGTCAGGCCCTCTTCCACTGACTGTAGTGTGCCCACTGCCAGTGCCAACCACTCATACCGGGTGGCACAGTAGCTTGCCGATAAATAAGGCATTTAATTTTTAGACAGTAGTCTAAATTCAGTTGCTTGCCTGCTGCCAGTGTGTGTCAGGCCCGCTTCCACTGACTGTAGTGTGCCCACTGCCAGTGCCAACCACTCATACCGGGTGGCACAGTACCTAGCACGCGTAGTACCACTTATCTAAAAAAAAAAATGACAGGCAGAGGCAGGCCACCCCGCAAGAAGCCAATGTCACAAAGTCACCCCCTTGCCCGGCGACTGACAGCTGGCTTGACGGAACTCTTAGCCCGCCAGCTTTTACCATACCAGCTGGTAGAGTCTGAGGCCTTCAAAAAATTTGTCGCTATTGGGACACCACAGTGGAAGGTACCCGGCCTAAATTTTTTTTCACAAAAGGCAATCCCTGATATAGGACGTAACAGGGATTAAACTGATGAGAATAGTACTACAGAAAATACCACTCATATCGGGTGTGACAGTAAATTGCACGGCGCAGACGCAGTCACCGTGGTTTAAAACAGAGTGGAGGGAGCCAGCGTTTTTTTAACCATCTCCCCGTTCGAAAAATCTATTCAATAAATGGCCCCTAGATTAGGGACGTTAGAGGGATTAAACCGATGAGAATAGTACTACAGAAAATACCACTCATATCGGGTGTGACAGTAAATTGCACGGCGCAGACGCAGTCACCGTTGTTTAAAACAGAGTTGAGGGAGCCAGCGTTTTTTTAACCATCTCCCCGTTCGAAAAATCTATTCAATAAATGGCCCCCAGATTGGGGACGTTAGAGGGATTAAACTGATGAGAATAGTACTACAGAAAATACCACTCATATCGGGTGTGACAGTAAATTGCACGGCGCAGATGCAGTCACCGTGGATAAAAACAAAGGGGAGGGAGCCAGCGTTTTTTTAACCATCTCCCCGTTCGAAAAATCAATTCAATTGACCTTTCGGGGACCCTTGGTGTTGTACGTGGCAGGGTGGAGGAAGAAACCTTCAATGACATCACCGGGACGTGGCTAGCTTGGTATCCAACCTTGTGCAAATGGGGAGTTTGCAGTTGTGCAAATGAACTGTTTGCGGTGCATTAAAAGGGGAGTTTGGTCTGTCAATGTCTGTGAAGCGGGCGTAACCCTTACACTACCTGATCGATACAACATCATACCTGATCGTATACACACACTGGATGTTTTAAAGCACGTTATTCCAAACAATTTAGGAATGTTAGTTGATTTATGCCCTTTATGGATTAAAACCCGACTCTGCGTCCACTACGTAATTTTGCATGGGAGTTTTGCCATAGATCCCCCTCCGGCATGCCACAGTCCAGGTGTTAGACCCCTTGAAACAACTTTCTCATCACTATTGTGGCCAGAAAGAGTCCCTGTGGGTTTTAAAATTCGCCTGTCTATTGAAGTCTATGGCGGTTAGCCCGGTTCGCCAGTTCGCGAACATTTGCGGAAGTTCGCGTTCGCTGTTCGCGAACTGAAAATTTTATGTTCGCGACATCACTACTTCTCACACATCCCACTAACCACTTCTGTAGGGTTCACAAAAGCCATATCAATGTGACTACTTCTGTCAGCACATGAGTATGTAAATTTTGGTTTCCTACCACCCTGTCTGAACACATCACTGAGGCCTGCCTGCTGGATCATGCTATTAAGGACCTTGGAGTCCCTGGTCACTGCTCAGCCGGAGGATCTGTCACCTGATGTCCTAGTGACATTGAAATCTCCAGCCAACACCACTGGGGCAGAGGTAAAAAGATATTGCTTAACCTCGGTAAATAACTGGATCCTTTCCGCCACTGAATGTGGGCCATAGATATTAATGAGCCGGAGTCTTCTACCATGGATTGTGACCTCCAGGACCAGACACCGACCTATAATAACTTCTGTCAGTCTGTGTACGATGACATCATTGGTGGAGAACAATATTGCAACCCCGGCATAAGGCTCCACAGCCAGCGACCAGAAAGAAGGACCAGACCTCCATTCCCTCTCAGCCTCACGTAGAAGTCCTGATGTGGTCAGACGCGTCTCCTGTAAGAAGATGACATCTGCATCAAGAGATCTCAGGTGGTCATACACTATATGCCTTGTCTTTCTTACTTTAATACTGTTCACATTCTCTAAAGAGAACCCGGCCTTCATCACACAACATAAAAGGAAGAGCAGCGATGTCATACCCATGATCATAGGTCGGAGTCGCCCTGCTTACCACCTGTCTCCATGTCTGACTCTACCTGGGACTCTGCAGTATAGGGTTTCCTTTTGGTCGGGGGATCCTCAGTGTCCCTTTCACATTCATCATCTATTTTCTGCAGTTCTCGCTCATAATTTCCCTCAGACTCTGAAAGGACCTCGTACCTGTTGGATATGACCATCACCTCTGACCCTTTATGGACTTTCTTCCTGACACTATCGGCCGTGCTGTACTCTCCCTGAGGCTTACGGGAGGACTTGTCTTTTTTCCTCCTCTTATTGCTCCAAATTTCCTCAAATACTGCTAGTGATGAAGAAGAGGAAGCTACCTCTGACTGCTGCTGGCCCTCAGGGACAACCTCCATACTGCCCTGTGCAGTATCTGGGACCTCATGTTCTGGAGCTGCAGTACCTGATCCCTGCTGGACTTCTTGTCTGGTCAGAATGGACCCTGACATTAAGGCCTCCTCCTCCACTGCATCTGCCTCCAATAATTCCTCATCAGGAAGCTCCTTACATATATTGTGCCATGCGTCCGGACAATCCATGTGAGGGTGACCCATTGTGCCACATAGATTACATCTGATGTTCTGACAATTTGCACTTATGTGGCCGACCTCACCGCACAGGTTGCACTTGACCACAGTGCACACACTCGCGACATGACCGGCTCTGCCACACTTAAAACACTTCCTGGGCTGACCTGGGTAGAAGCAGACGCCTTTCTCTCTCCCAATGAAGAAAGAGTTCGGTAGATGCCACGTAACATTATTATGCTGGCGCAGCTTCACCAAAACCTTCCACCCTCCAGTCCAGATACCGTCAGCATCTCTGTTCTTGGCGAGATCAGACATCATGTCACCGTGCCTCCTGAGCCACACCACAATATCCTGGGGAGGGACCGCTTCATTCCAGAAGATGATATTTACTGTGACAGTATCTTGCCTGGATATTTGAATAAAAATAAATTTATTCCAATTGGCAGTGTCTCTGAACCTGGGGAAATTAGCCCAGAATCTATCCAGATTAGACATAAGCTTGAAGCTGACATCATAGCCCTGTCTATCTGGTAGATTAATGACTGCCAAGATGTCCGCTGGCACAAACCCCATCTGGCGACACAGGAGTTCCCGGACCACAAGCCTCCGATCTGGGAGGTCTTCTTTGGCACCTCGATGTTTAAACCGTACTACATCCCTCCTTTTAAAGGCCTGACCAGTATAGTGAGCGCCAGAGGAAAGAGATGGAGCGCCGCGGCTCCAGGCATTACTTGGGGGGACCTGGTGGGGTTCAGAGCCCTGACTTTTTAGGGGGTGTCTGCACTAGGGGAGCCACTCACACCTTCTGTGCTTAAGGGTAAAGGTGGAAAGTCACCCTCATTACTCTGCAGAGATTCCTCAAGCCCGTCCACCTCTATGCCATCCTCAGATATCTCCCATACAGACTGTGCATTCCCCCCAGACACTGACCCCTCAGGTACATGCCCACCATCACCCCCAGTCTCTGCCCCAGCAGTAGAGCTCTGCTTTGCCACCCCATCACCTGGATGTACAGATAGATGTCCATTGTCCTGCTGCTTCTGCGCTGTGCCTCCTGGGACTTGTAGTGCTGGTGTCTGAGGTCCATGCGTCTCCTCGGGGACAGCTGCAGGTTCTTGTGGCCGCTGTTGCACACTGTCCTGTTTATGGATCTCTCCTTTTTGAAAAGAAAACTTTGCGGCTTGCAGCACAGGTCTTGTCACCCGCTGGGCCTCCTCAGAGATAACACTGGAATCCAGTTCAGCATCAGAAAATCCAGATTCAAGGTTCAGGCCTTGGCTGGCAAAACGCTCCTGGTTCCTATAGGACTCAGCAAGTGGTCCCATCCTGTCCAGGACAGTGTCCATCTGCTTCACCAGGTCACCAAGTTCCAGGCTGAGTGCATGTAGCTTACAGTCGTACACAGCTGCACAGTTCGGGTTTGCAGTCTTGAGTTTGTACACACAGTCGATCTCCATTTGCAGCATCTGTTTGTGTCCTTTCAGCTCCTCCATTTTCCTCACCAGGGCAGGGATCTCCTCTGCTAGCTGCAGCTCAGGTGCACAGGTCTCTCTCGTTTAGTGTCCAGTCTTGGGCAGCTTCTCAGGCTGTTTGAACTCTGCAGACCTGGAGCCTCCAGGAGATTTCTGAATCTTTCTTTCCTGCTGGAGCCACAACCGTTACTCCATCTTTCTTACTTGCACTGGTGTTTCTCCCATTCTGTTCATTCCTTGTCACAAGGGAGGCCTGGAAGCCTGGGCCTTGCTTGGGGAAGATCCCCACCCAGGGAGGCTGGTCCCTGGGCTGGATAGAGACATCAAAAGAACCACCAACACACGTCCTCACAGCTAGGAGGCAGTATTATAGTAGTTATATTCTTGTACATAGAAGTAATATTATTGTAGTTATATTCGTGTACATAGAATCAGTTTTATAGTAGTTATATTTTTGTATATAAGGGCAGCATTATAGTAGTTATATTTTTGTACATAGGGGGCAGTTTTATAGTAGTTATGGGTATTGGTTTAGTAAAATTTCTGGTATTACAAGCTACCTTAAAATATATTTTCTTAAATAATTTCAAGATAGATAAATTCCAGAATAATTTTAAATGCAGATCTGGATATGAGGTTGATAAAAGGTATACAATAGCACAGGCAGCTTTAATTTCCTAGTGATTACTTTTACTTGATAAATAAACTTTTTGCTGATCATATAATTATTACATTATGAAGGATGCCCTGTACTGGTGAATTTTACCATTTCCAAGAATACAATGTTTTATTGTTATGATGCATTAAACTGAACTTTGTCCAAACACAACAAGTATCTCTTTACATTTACTGTTATTTTTTTCCCTACTAACATCTTTCAGAAGCAGATTCTCCAACAATGTGTCAAACTCATGTTACATTTCCATAGTTTTTCTGTTACTAGATGACCTTTTAGAAAATCATACTTAACGTGCAGTGAAAGAAAATCAATTGTTTTTTTCCAATTGGAAAAAAAAAGTGTTGTTTTGTAAGGCAGATACTTTCATATAAAAGCTGTGATCTTTTATTCCTTAGCAGTAGCACATCTCAGTAGCACAAGCTGACGGCCTTGAAAACATTGGAGATTTTCTTTTTTTCAATAGTAATTAACAACAATAATTTTATAAATATAAAATCATTACAAAAAATGTGATGAAACCTCAATTGTGGGGACAGAAAAGAAATATTCTGCTTAGTTCTGGGCTGTGTTGTATTTGATGCATTAATCCTATTATTGGCACATTATAGGAATTATTCGGGTTACAGGATTCTTATATTGATAGCCCATCCTCAGGACATCTTCACCCCATCAACAAGTTGTTACTAAGTGGATCTGGTGCCAGAAGTTGTGTTAGATGGCGCTGGTAACTGCAATGTTTTCCCATTAAAATAAATGGGAGGACTGCTGCAGTAACCAGCTCCATCCCCTACACAAAGGATGCAGCTGTGTATTTCTGGGGGTAACTTCCTACACCACAACTACTCTGAAACAGCTGATTGGTGTTGGCATGGGTTGTTGGATGCCTGAAGATCACACGTTGATTGTCTACCCAGAGGATAGGACACCAAAATAAACATTCTGGAATTATGCAGTCTAATAGGGCCCTTAGTCTAAATGTGCAGTTTATTATCAGACAATTGAGTAATTGCTGTTACACATTGTGGGGCAGATTTACTAATACCATTTTCACAGATCAGTGAGTGCGAACCTACTTCGCCAACTAACTGGTTTGGCTTTATGCTAAATCTCAAGGGTGTTATTATGGCACACTGGTAGTTACCCTTAAACCCTCATACTGAAATATGGACTTTGCTGCAAGGAACAAACCAAACTACTACCTCCTGGGATAGTCCCTATGTATTTGGCAGCTTACACTCTGGGGTTAGGGATGCTGGTGCAAGCACCAGGAGCTCATGATACATAAAATGCACCAAAAATGCAGGAAAGCCATAGGTATAGTCTGAACAGTCACCAAAACTAGAATGCTGTTTTTTAGAGATCCAGATGTGCCATAATATGTGACTTTTTGAGCTTCTTGACATTTTTCTGGTGTCTAGAAAGGTGGTGGGGCTTAGCAGGAGGGGTGGGGATCATGCAGCCTGTTGGATTTACTATAACATGCCAAAAACTGGCATACGTTATTGCTAAAGTCTAAAGTGCCGGCTGGCGTACGCCTCAGTTTCTGGTGCACAGACTGCCAGAAAAGACACTAATTCGATGCACCTCACTCCAGCACAGTGGGATGCAAGTCTTGATAAATGTCCCTCATTGTTTCTTCTTAAGCCTCATTCATTTGTGGCACAACACTCCTCTTACCCACTAAAACATATCCGATTGTCAGAAAAGATGAAAGAAGTCTCTAATAGTGTCCAAAACACTTAAGTCCTCTTTCACACTAGCGTTTTTGCTTTCCGTCCTAGAGTTCCGTCCTCGGGGCTCTAGGACGGAAAGCTACTGATCAGGATTATCCCCATGCATCCTGAATGGAGAGAAATCCGTTCAGGATGCATCAGGATGTCTTTCGTTCAGTATGTGAACATTTTTTGGACGTTGACAAAAGCGCAGCATGCTGCGGATTTGTCTCCGTCCAAAAATCCGGAAGACATGCCGTAACGCCAGATCCGGAATTAATGCCCATTGAAGTGCATTAATCCGGATCCGGCCTTAAGCTAAACGTCGTTTCGGTGCATCGCCGGATCCGACGTTTAGCTTTTTCTCAATTGTTACCATGGCAGCAAGGATGCTAAAGTCCTGGTTGCCATGGTAAAATGTAGTGGAGAGCGGGGGAGCAGTATACTTACCATCCGTGCGGCTCCCGGGGTGCTCCAGAGTGACGTCAGGGCGCCCCACACGCATGGATCACGTGATCGCATGGATCACATGATCCATGGGCATGGGGCGCTCTGACGTCATTCAGGAGCGCCCCGGGAGCCGCACGGATGGTAAGTATACTGCTCCCCCGCTCCCCGCTCCTACTATGGCAACGAGGACTTTAATAGCGTCCTGGCTGCCATAGTAACCTGAAAGCATTAGAAGACTGATCAGGATCCTGATCAGTCTTCTAATGCTTTCAGGCGACTTGCGTTCTGATGGATCCAGCGGGACGGAAGTGCCCGCCGCATCCTCAGAACGCAAGTGTGAAAGAGGCCTACATAGTGGTGCAGTCCACATATTTTAGATTTTTTTTTAATGAAAATTGCACCACAATTCTAGCTAATTTTTGAGTAAATGTTCCCCACTGATTTGCAAATCTTTCCAATTTTAGCCATTTGACCTTGTATCAGTGTGTACACATTGAGACAATCGTAAACATGAATCACAATTAAAAGGGTTGTCCCTTCTGGACATTACTGGCAAACTGATAGGATATGTCATAAATGTCTGATAGGGATAATCTCTGGAACCTGCTCCTATCTGAAGAACTTGGCCCTATTGAGAACTGAGAGCATGCTGGGCATGCATTACATCCTCTTCATTGATTGCCAAAAATAGTCCAGTAAGGGCACTTTCTTTTTTTTTTCCGGAACTCCCATAGCTGTGAGTAGAGACCAAGCAACGCAAGCACAACCACCCCTTCGTTCACTGCTATGACACTTCCAAAAATAGCCAAGCCACTGTCATAACAGGTGAAGGAATTGGCTGCACAGATGAGGCTTGCTATCCATACACTTTGGGGCATCGTTCTTAGATAGGCGTGATTTCTAAACATGGGACATGCACCCACCCCATCGATGTGTCATGAATCCCAGATGGGAATTCCCTTTTAAGCCTCTGTAAATGGGAGCTAGTCATAGCTAAATGCAATAGGGTGCCAATTAATGTTGGGGGCAATTGATTAGCCATACCAAAAATCTCATACCCTCTTTTATAATGATGTTTCAGCGAAACATCTCAAGAGCTGATAGTGTCAATGCTATCACAGACCAGTATGACTTTGCTTATGTAGATCTATTAGAGGCTGAATTGGGGTTTGCTTCAGTTAAACTGTGTGAAAGAAATCTGTATAATCATCAATAACCGTGATATGACTAAAGTGAGGAAAATTGGCTTCTACCTCACAAGTTTTTTTGTTTTTGCCTTCCTCTGGATCAATTTGCAGGCTAACAGGCTTGACTGGATGGACAGATGTCTTTTTTCAGTCTTATAAACTATTTTAGGTTGCTTTCACACTTGCGTTCTGAGGATCCAGCAAGCACATCAGGCCCGCCGGATCCGTCAGAACGCAAGTCGCCTGAAAGCATTTGAAGACTGATCAGGATCCTGATCAGTCTTCGAAATTATTTCAGGTTACCATGGCAGCCAGGACGCTACTGAAGTCCTGGTTGCCATGGTACTCCGCAGCAGTGTACTTACCTGTGCCGCGGCCGCCGGGCGCTCCTTCATGATGTCACAGTAGGGCGCAGCACAGGTAAGTACACTGCGGAGTACCTAACATGGCAGCCAGGACTTCAGTAGCATCCTGGCTGCCATGGTAACCGATCGGAGCCCCAGCTTACACTGGGGCCCTAATCGGAACTGCTGCTGCGCATGCGCAGAGCTAAACGTCGGATCCGGCGATGCGCCAAAATGACGTTTAGCTTAATTCCGGATCCAGATTAATGCATTTCAATGGGCATTAATTCCGGATCCAGTGTTACGGCAAGTCCTCCGGATTGTTCTCCGGATAAAAAACATTTGGGTACTGAACGGATGACAACCTGATGCATCCTGAACGGATTTCTCTCCATTCAGAATGCATTAGGATAATCCTGATCAGTAGTTTTCCGGCATAGAGCCACGACGACTGAACTCTATGCCGGAAATCAAAAACGCTAGGGTGAAAGTACCCTTACTGTGTTACTATGTTACATTTACAGTGTTACTATGTCACTTACATGTACAGTATATTAGTAAATAGCTTGTGATTACATCATACAGGAGGTGTATATGTGAGTGACAGATGCCCACATCTGAGTCAGGGTGTGCCCCTGTCTACCATGAGTCTCTGGTATGTGCACTAGGAACCCAAAATGCTGGGAAGAAGGGTGCAATATTAACAAAAAGTTCAGAGACACTTGTCCTAGCTCTATTGATTACAATACAAATAATTTATACTTAGAAACATGTGGTAGTGTTTGTTCACAGATGTTGAGGTTCCGGACACCACTTCTGACTATTTGTATAAGCTCGATGTTCATTGTTTGCTTTTCATCAAATTAGAAAAATTGTAGTAACATATAAATTCAGCATTTGAGTCGCACAACACTGGATCAATCCCCACAAAAATCAAACCGGAAAACAGTCAAGTAAACGAAGGTAACCATTGTCTCCTACAGAAACTCAAAATGTCTCAGGTTTTCATGGAAATTATGATGAATTTGAACCTGTGTTTACTAGCCCTGAGTGCAAAACATGCGATCCAGACTGCACACTGGATCTGGACTGCACACTGGATCCGGACTGCACAGTGGTAGTGTAGATGAATGAAGACACTGGACAAATTAGCGGGTTGGGTGGAAGTGAATAAGGACACATGCAGAGCGGGTAAGCAGAATACTTGACAGGAACACAAAATGACGGAGGAGGGTAACTTAACTTAATCATGAACAAAACTCAAACTGAAACTGGAAGGGCAGGGAGGGTACAGGACTGAAGTACAGACAGGAACAAATGTGGGATAAATGCAGGAGAATCATGGAAACACTAGACTCCAAAACACCTTTGCTGGTCTCCAGGGAATCTTAAGTTCAGGCACCCACTGACTAAGCAGGGTGTCTTAAATATCCAGAAACTACCAGCCTTTAGCACATGCAATTTTATATTGCATGTGCTGGCACTTTAAGAGGGCAGAACTGAGTGTGCTCACCCTAAGAGCATAAATACTCGCAGACTGGAAAGGAGTGTGCAAATTGCAGAGGATGGGGCAAGAAGCATGGTCAGTGGTATGGCTGGCATGGACCGCCACTCTAGATTCAGCTAAAGTCTTTGTGTCTGTTATATTGCTAAGGCAAAGCAGCTCTTTACAATGTGATTTATTCTTTGATTTAGTCAAATTATTCGTTAACAAATCCCAGTATTACACCAAGCATCAAGGTAAAATAAAACTTTATTTTTAGCAAATGAATCATAAATCTTCAGTTAGTTACAACAGTTTTCTACATTTCTAACTTCATCTATCTCATTCTGTCTCATTTAGATGATTTTTAAAGTGATATCCCCATACAGACAATAGGCTATCAAAATATGCTGGCCAAAACATTTTCCAGGGGAAAAAAAGGTATGTTAGCACTATGGCCGTAGTGTCATGAAAAAAGAGACAGGAGGGTGAGGTATTTGGTCACGTGTGTGGATGCAGTAGCATGGCCTCTCACAACCTCCATCCAAAGTTGGAGCCAGACATCATAATGAGGGATCTTGGTGCACCTTGAGCAAAAGACTGTATTTATTGAGGGAGTAAACAGGGCCTGTCAGGTGCAAGACAAATTGGGCTTGGGATGAATGTTGCAGTGGAGTTTCACCCCTCTGGCCCCTTTGACATGAGCATTTCATACTCCAACGCTCTCCTTGACCTGTGCTGGATCGCGCAGGGCAAGGGCTTTTTTGTTTATATCTTTACACTGCTAGGTGAAGGCTTCCACCTACCAGTGTTGCCAGTGATGTCACCGGTAGAGATAAGCGAATGTTTCAAAAATTCGATTCGGACACTTTGCCGAAACTTCCCAAAATTTGACATTTTACTTAGCATTCTTTATTAAAGAATGCTATTATTTTCCATTATAACTATGTTATAATGGAAAATAATAAAGTAAATGGACTTTCATGGGGTCCCGGGGCTCATCCCCATTCATTACATCATCTCCTTAGCAACCATCCGTGAAAATCACATTGCATCCTCACTTGCTTGTGGATGCAAAGCGATTTTCATGCAGCCCCATTTACTTCAATAGGGCCTGCATTGCGTGAAAAATGCAGAATATAGAACATGCTGCGATTTTCATGCAATGTACAAGTGAAAAACATCGCTCATGTACACAGCCCCATTGAAATGAATGGGTCAGAATTCAGTGCAGGTGCAATGCGTGCACTCACGCATTGCACCAACGCAGAAAACTTGCTCATGTGAAAGAGGCCATAGAGTGAAAGAGCGCACTCCTTTTACACCATCAGCTGATTCCACATAGATTTCTACAGACCATATATACATACATGCTCATACACTGACAGAGTGGAGAGGGTGTCAGCATTAAGTTTATGTTAATGTCACTGTTTATTTTTCCCTTCTGATCCATCACAAGAACCACCTCAAAAAAACGGATCCTGTCTTTTGAGCATCCCCCTTCACATTGTCAGCACTTGTTCAGTAATACATCAGTGTTGCTAAGGCCAAAAAAAACAGGCACTGACCAAAAACAGAGATGACATGTAGTTGAAATATTTCCATATATTCTGTGTTTTGTACCCACTCCTGCTTTTGGCTTCCAAATCATGAGCATATCCTAATGCAAAATAGGGGCCGTGTTATACAGGGCATACGGATGCTCCAAAGAGAGGATCCGTTGTGTTTTTCATTTTTCAGTCCTTCTGACACATCAGAAGAAGGGTAAAATAAATGGTGATGTTAGCAAGGCCAAATAGGGACACTAGTGGTCCCGCCACAGAGTGAGGAGGGTGGCAACAGCATGAGAAGTCAAAATAATGGCCCAGGAGCAGGGTGGGGAAGTGGCAACTGCATAGTGATTCATCATGGTGGCCCAGTCACAGAGTGGGGAGGTAAGGGGAAACAGCAGTGGCAATAACAGCACAAGATGGTGGGTGTCAGTAGGAGAACATGGCAGCAGTGGCAGCAGGTTTGTGGCATCAGTCAGGTGGCAGCATCAGAATAGTGGCTGCAGCAGGTGGCCAGAAGAAACGGGTCTTTTTCAAAAAGTTTGGGTGTGGCACCCAGAATGATCTAGTCTGAAGCATCAGGCACTGGCATATGAAAACCTGACTAATCCAACCCTGATTCATCTTTACAAATATCAGTCTCTGCACATTTTGGGTGCAAAGAGGAGTTCTCCTTTGGGTAACTATGCCCTCTGCTGTACTAAACACCTGCTCTGATGCCACACTACTGGCCAAGCAGAAAAACTTGTCCATGGCAAACTCAGTGTTACGAACCAGCAGGTGGGAACCCACTGTGCCACGTAACCTACCTCCTCTAAGGGCGTTGTCTAAGTGAACCCCTCGATCTTCACAGTACCCCCGATGGTGGGAATAGAGTTTCCGGGGAAACACCAGGTTGTAACATCTTAAAGGAGGATTGGCACATGAGGCAGCTTGTCCAGGTGGACCAGGAAGTACCTGAGCAAGGTACCCGAGGTATAGGCATTGTCAGCAGGCTGAATCGTAACCAGGAGCAACAGTGCAGGACCGAAGGATGAGGCAGAGGCGAAGTCAAACAGGCAACAGGTCAGGGCAGGCAGCACAGGTACAGGTCAGGCAATCCGGATCGGCAACAGGAGAGTCAAGGAAAGCAGGCAGGAAACAAACAGGTAGCAGAGTCCATGAATACAAGTACGAGTCAGGAACACAGGAACATAAGCAGATATCAGGAACCTTAACAGGACACAAGGACCTTGACACTGAGGCATCTGGGATGGGGGCTGAGCCCCTTATATATGTGCAGGAGGGCTAGGATTGGTCAGCGAGGTCACATGATTCAACCCATAAAGCACAGGAAGTGATGCACGTCAGCTCTTAAGGAAATGCTGCAGGAAACAGGCAGCAAGCATACAATGGCCAGGGCTGTAAGGAAACACTGACAGCAGATCACGATGAACACAGCGCCCGGGACCGCGGCGGTAAGCAGGAGAACAGAGGCGCACAGCAGCCACTGTTACACTCAGCCAGTTGCAGCCACAAATCAAGTTTGGCTGCCCAGTAGTCCAGGGAATCTTGGATGCGGGGTGGCATAATGCAGTCCAAGTATGCCACAACCTGCTGGTTCAGGTTCTGCTCCATGTCTTGCTGCTGGTGGGTGGTTTCTTCAGTTGGCAGATGAAGAAAAGTGCTCATTAGAGACTTCAGATGCTGATGGAGCTGCTGCAGCTACTGCCTCCCCACCCCCTCCACCGGTCATGGCAGTGAAACAGGAGCGCTGAGGGCCCCCCTTTTCAGACCTTTGTGAGGATTGGCGGTGACGCACATAGGCAGCAGACAACTGATTACATAGGTTTTCTCAATAGTAGTTGAGCTTATCTTCCCTCTCAGTGGGTGAAAAAAAGGCCCCCATTTTGGGGCCCTTACATGTTGGAGAGCCAGTAGTCATCCCTCTGCCAAATGGTGATAAAATGGCTGTCAATATACAAGCAACTCAGCAGGCATCTGGCCATTTGCGCAAGGGACTTGTAAGGACTCCTTGCCTTCATCTCCGCTGCATATTGCATGATGTGTCTGGGTCATCTGCTTGGTCTTCCTCATTGCCCTCTAGCTCCTCCTGCTCCTCTCCTGTCACTTGTACATAAAAATTACCTATTTCTGTATACATTGCTTGTGCGTGAATGTCTTCCTCCGCCAGTTCAGCCCCCATAGGGATTAGGTGAGATATAGGCCCCACGTCTCCTGTCTCCTGGCCAACCAGATTTATGAGCATCTGCTTTAGAACGTGAAAGAATGGAACAATGTTGTTCATCCCGTACTTATGGTGACTGACAAATAAAGTGGCCTCCTCAAAGGGCCTGAGCAAACTGCAAGTGTTATGAATGAGCAGCCACTGGCTAATGTCGAAGTTACACAGGGGAGTGCTCCTGTCCTCCTGCATCATCAAGAAATCATTTATGGCCTTCTTCTGCTCATATAGTCGGTCCAAAATGTGGAGGGTGGAGTTCTGATGGGTGGAAACATTGCATATCTAGCAAAGTTGGGGAATGCTATTCTGCCTTTGCAGCTCAAGTGTTTTGCAGTGTAAGAGTGTATGAATTGCATGCACTGTTTCCTGTTCATTTTCAGGATGTCTTGCAGTTGGGTGAAAGACTTCAGGACTCGCTTTACAACCAGATTAAAGACGTACACCATGCAGTTTGCATGGGTCAGCCCTCCTTGACGCAGCACCAACATAATGTTCTTCCCGTTGTGTATTGACCATGGTTCCGATTTTCAGTCGGCAAGGATTCCCTCTTTAAGGATATGGAGTAGTTACTCCCCGGTATAACACTAATCGTCTAGGCAAACCAGGTTCAGAAAAGCGTGACACCGCCTTGCTCTGCATTAGTATGCTGGAGAAGCACTACGAATTGTGCCTGCAGTGGAGGCTGAGGACAAGGTGGAGGAAAAGGAGGCAGAGGAGGACATGGGCGCAGGACTCACAGATTGAAAATGCGGAGATGGCAGTGCCATCACGTGGCCATGTTGCTGGTGTGGCTGGGCAGGAGCCACATTTACTCAGTGACCATAAATGACATATATTACCCTTGACCATAGTTAGAGCTCAACACATCGGCCTTGACTCCTGGAGAAGAGGTGCGGGCCACTGGGTGATGCAACGGTTTCTGCGTCAGGATGTACCACTATATTAGTGCCATGGTTTTCCCATGACACTGCATGTGTTGACGCAGGGCCGTAGAGCCAACATTGGCACCCTGGCCATGCTTCACTTTCTGCCCACAGATTCTACAAATGACCACACTGACATCCTCCGGTGGCTTGATAAAAGATTCCCACAATGGCGAGTATGGAATTTCCCCCCCACAACTCCATGCTGACTGCCGGCTGCCACTGCCTCTGAGAACCGGTGCACCGCTAGTTCTTTTCAGACAGGTAAGCTCTTGATTAGCAGATGGTCTAACCCCAGCACGTTTGGCTCCAGACCTCACACTGCTGCCATACCTGCTTTCTCACGGCCATGCTAGCACCCAGCTGGCTCAGCCGCTGCCTCACGCACAAGCTGCCACCTTCATCCCCTGATGATGATGAAGCCCCATCTACACCCAGCTTCCACTTGCGATCAGCTACATCATTATCCACTACTGTGAGCTGCACAGGGCTGCTGTCTGAGAGTGAGCTTTTCAAAAGGACATCCCTGTGTCCGTCCACTCCCTGCGCCAGACGGAGGACAGGGACTCTGAAAACCGGACTGTCCGGCCTAAAACATGATCTCTGGCCACCCAAGGGGCAGGCTGCTGTGGAGGTCACAGTTAAGGGGACGGTCCACTATGGAGGTCAGTGTTAAGGGGCAGATTGCTGTAGAGTCCACTGTTAAGGGGGTGGGGTGTTGTGGAAATCACTGTTAAGGAGACGAGGTACTGTGGAGATCACTAATAAAGGGAAGGCTGCTGTGAAGGTCACTGTTAAAGGTGCGAGCCACCGTGGAGGTCACTGGTAAAGGGAAGGGCGCTGTGGAGGTCTGTGTTAAAGTTGCAGGGAACGGTGGAGGTCACAGTTAAGTCGACAGTCTGCTATGGAGGTCAATGTTAAGGGGCGGGGTGCTGCAGAGGTCACTGTTAAGGGTGCGAGGTGTTGTGGAGGTCACATTTTAAGGGAACTGAGCTCTGTAGAGGTTAAGGGGGGATAGAGTGGAAATTACTGTTAAGCAGATGGGGTACTGTGGATGTCACTAATAAAGGGGTGGCCACTGTCGAGGTCACTGTTAAAGGGGAGGGAACTGTGGATGTTACTGTTAAGGGAGGAGGGGACTGTGGAGGCCACTATTAAAGGGGCAGCGGGGTACTGTGAGGTCACTGGTAAGGCAGCGGGGTACTGTGAGGTCACTGTTAAGGGAGCGGGATGCAGTGGAGGTCACTGTTAAGGGAGCAGGGTACTGTGGCAGTCACTGTTAAAGGGGTAGTTGCTGTGGGGGTCTCTGTTAAGGGGGCCAGTAATGGGGAAAAGAGGTCACAGTTAAGGGGACTATAACCTATTGTTAGTGTTAAGGGGCGGGCCCCTGTAGAGGTCACTGTCAAGGGGGTGGGGTGCTCTGGAACTCACTGTTAAAGGGACGGGCTGCTGTGAAGTTCAAAGTTAAGGGGTGGGTTCCTGTGGAGGTCCCATTTGGAAATGGAGCACTGTGGGGAGGTCAGTGTTAAGGGGTGGGGGGCTGTGGAGGTCACTGTTAAGTGGGCTGGGTACTGTAGATGTCACTGTTACAGTGGATACTTGATATCTTTTAACGACACACACAAACATTAAATGAAATAGATGAAATATACTATATATATATAGACCTCAGGAACACGGGCAGGTACCTGACTACTAACCAACGACAAACACTTTTGAACCCAATATTGTTGATGACATCCTTTAGTCAATTGCTAAGAACGGTTCTGGGTACTGTCATGCAGTAAATTCTATTTTTACAGACTTTCGTAAAACTGTTCAATCCAAAAAGGTGATATTTTGGAGATAAATGAATGTTTACAGTCAGGTAATTTTAGTTTTCAATTTTCAGGCATGTTTTTTATGATAATTTAAGCTTTTATTGTAGAGCCTTTCACGAGTTATTCCTATCATAAGAATATACATTAGGCATTAGTCAGTCTCCAGGCAACCAGCTAAAATATCTGAAATTACCCATGTAAATGGCAAGACTTAATGTATAACATTATGTATGTTGCAAAAACGTATCTTCATTTAACTATACCATGCGGCGCCAAAGACATAAAACAGTTTAACGTTGCTGACACACTGCTGTCCTAAAACGAATTGAGATACCTGGTTACATAATTCTGATCTCTCAAATGAGACATTCTCAAATTTTCATTTAAATATAGATATTAGAAAAGTCCCTTTGAGGTTTTAAAGCTGTGAAAAAAGACTGCGTAAAACGGAACGTTCTTGGAAAGTGATCCTGTGAATAAAAGTTAAATGTTAAGTTTTTTGTGAACTGAAACTTACTACCTAGGATTTCATATGTCTGTGGTTTGAAAGGACTTTTCATCTATGAGTCTTAGCTCACTGAAAATGAAAAGTCACTGAAAATTAAAAAAAAAGTAATTTGCTCATTTGTAGTTATTGTACTTGTGTATTACTATTAAAGGGGTTATTCGAGAGTATAAAATGTCCCCCCATATGCCGGTCCACCAACATGGAATATACTTACCCCACTCCCTGTGCCGCTCCTGGTCCCCGCACCGCCACTGCTGCTTCTCCCCGTAAAAAAACATTAGGGGGGAGAGGCCAATGGCAGGCGGGGAAGGGGACGAGCCTCTCTAGCGTCACCCGCAGTGCTATGGAGGCTCGTCCCTGTCCCCACCTGCCATAGGCTGCTCCCTTTCCTCAAATGTTTTCATCCACGCACAGGGAGAAGCAGCAGCGGCAGTGTGGGGACCAGGAGTGGCACAGGGAGCGGGGGAAGTATATTCCATGTGAGGGGCCTGGCATATGTATGTATATTATTATATAATAAGTATATTATGTTACACTGGTAGAAATACTGTATATGCTATGAATGTCTTGATGGTGTTACCAAATTATTAATTAATGGGGTTGTGCAGCAGGTACCTATTGATGGTCTGTTTTCAGGATAGGTCATCAATATCAACTGTTTAAAGAGGAGGCAGCGTTCATAAGAGCGCTGCTTCCTCTATAAGATTACACTGCCCGTCGTCTCGCTTGCAGAGGTAGCATAGTGTAATTACAACTACTCTTCCCAATTACTTGAATGGGTCCAGCAATATTTCATAATTTAGGGACATTGTCACCACTAAACAAAACTGGACAAAATTGCACAAGTCTTGGGTCAATGCCATGCACCCCCCTCCCCCCCTAAAATGAATTAGAATGGTGAGCAATGTTGATTTGAAAATATCCCCTCTACAGGTCTTGCCATTATATATATATTGATATTCACAGATTATGTACAGATCCAGCACCAGAAAAAATTAAACGTAACTTTTACTAGAAATCTTAAAAACGACACGGCTTCCCTTCGCTTGCGTATTTTCATAGTGCTTAACCATAGCTAAAAAGGAAAGCTTGGAATCAAAAAAACTTTCAAAACCAAAGCAATCGATAAAACTTATGGAAATGGGCCATGTGATCGGGACATGATCTTCTTGGGTAGATAATTAGAATAATAAGAAATACACATAAAACATAGCTTGAAAGCAAAATCAAAAAAAGTTGAACCCAGCAATACGTAAAAGAAACATTCAATAAAAGCCATGTTAATAGATTCAGCATTTTCATGTGCTGGGACTCATGAAACATAATTTTAAAAAATGGTTAAACGAATCACGTTTTAGAAGGATGCAGTATGTCACAATGCGAGCTGGAACCCCTTGCACTATAGATAAAGTGGCATGTGAACGTCTCTCAAAAATGCACATAGCAATTTAATCCATAGAGGAGCCTCGCTGTACATGTATGGCGCTGGTGGACGTCACTTAAGGACCAGAGCAGTACATGTAATGCTGGCTGATCGGGCGAGTGCACTTACTGACAGCCTGGCCCCTGCTGCATATGCCGGAATCAGCGAAAACACCGATGTCGGCATATAAACCCCTTGTATGCCGCGGTCAAAGCTGACCGCGGGATGCAGAGGGTTTGCAGAGGGTGTGGGTCCCCGTGCTGCAGTGACGGAGACCCGATGGCAGAGAAGGCAAGCCCGATGCCTTCCATAAGCATTGGGGCTTGCCTTCTCTGGAAGCCTGTGAGATTCAGCCCTTAGGCTGGGTCTCAAAGGCAGGCTGTCAACATAAAAGCTGAAAGCCAATGCATTAGGCTAGGTTAAGACGACGACAACTGTCGCGCGACAAAAAGTTGCGCGACAAATAGGGCACAACTTCACTGCAACATTTGTCGCGCGACATTTTGTCGCACTATTGTCGCGCGGCAATTTTTATAATGGGAGTCTATGGTGTCGCATTGCGACATGCGACATGCTGCGACTGCAACGCGACAGTCGCAGAAAAACCCATCTTGAATGGATTTTTTGCGACTGTCGCGTCGCAGTCGCAGCATGTCGCATGTCGCAATGCGACACCATAGACTCCCATTCTAAAAATTGTCGCGCGACAATAGTGCGACAAAATGTCGCGCGACAATTGTCGTCGTGTGAACGTACCCTTACAATACAGGTTGTATTGTTATGCATTGCAAAGGGGATCAGACCCCAGAAGTTGAAGTCCTAGAGTGGGAAAAAAAGGAAAAAAAGGTTTTTCATAATAAAAAAATGAAGTTAAAAATAAAAAAATTCCCCAAATAAAACACATAAAATTGTAAAAAAAAAATTGAAAAAAGAAAACCAGACATATGGGGTATTGCTGTGTCTGTAAAAACCGACTCTATAAAAATGTTACATGATTCACCCTTTCACCTAAACACCGTAGAAAAAATAAAATAAAAACTGTGCAAAAACAATCACTTTTTTGTCACCTTACATCACAAAAATTGCAAAGCCAAGCGATCAAAAAGGTGTATGCCCTCCAAAATAGTACTAATTAAGCCGTCACCTAATCTCACAAAAACTGAGACCCTACCTAAGACAATCGCCCAAACAATAAAAAACTATGGCTCTCATAATATGAAGACACTAAAACATGATTTTTTTGTTTCAAAAATGCTTTTATTGTGTAAAACATAAATAAATAAAAATAAAGTATACATATTAGGTATTGCCGGCATCGTAACGACCTACTGTATAAAAATATCACATGATCTAACCCCTCAGGTGAACACTGTAAAAAATAAAAAATAAAAACGGTGTCAAAAAAGCCGTTTTTTGTCACCTTATATCACGCAAGGTGTAATACCAAGCGATCAAAAAGTCATACACACCCCAAAATAACACTAGTCAAACCGTCATCTCATCCTGCAAAAAATGAGACCCTACATAAGACAGTTGCCAAAAAAGTAAAAACAACTATGGCTCACAGAGGAGACACTAAAACATTATTTTTTTGTTTCAAAAATGCTACTAATGTGTAAAACTTAAATAACAAAAGTATACATATTAAGTATCTTCACTTCCGTAATGACCTGCTGTATAAAAATATCACATGATCTAACCCTTCAGTCAAATAAAAGAGACTGCGCTGCCAAAAGAATGTTTCTTTTTCTTTCTTTCACAAACTTCTCTCCTCAGACTCAAAGGAAAACCTGGATTTTCACCAGGTTTATAAGGTGTAGCAGAATCCTCCTCGGGTCTACAAGTGCCTACAGAGTGCAAGTAGAAACACTATATGGTGAAGTACTGCCACCGTGTTTTACAACCGCAGAGAGATAATATACTCACAAGATTCCATTCACAGTGTGCGTATTCAATACCACTTGTGTCCCCGTAACTTGATAAAAAAACACTTCAAAAAACACCTTCTCCGGTATCCTTTGATTTTCTCATAGATCCCTGTTTGCTTATAAGCTAAAGAAACGATGATCTAACCCATCAGGTGAATACCATTAAAGAAAAAAAAAAAAAACGGTGTCAAAAGCCATTTTATGTCATCCTTACATTACAAAAAGTGTAATACCAAGCGATCAAAAAGTCATACGCACCCCAAAATATGTTCCATGAATGGATTTTAAAACCGCTATTTACTAATAAAGGACAAGATAAGATTTTTTTCAAGAAAAAAGCTGGACTTTCTTTGTTTCTGCACCCCGAAATAGTACCAATCAAACCATCATCTCATACCTAAAAAATTAGACCCAACATAAGACATTCACCCAAAAATTCAGAAAATCAGAATATGGAGACACTAAAACATGATTTTTTTTTCCAAAAATGCTTTCATTGTGTAAAGCTCGAATAAATAAAAAAGTATACATACAGTATTATATTAGGTATTTACGCATCCGTATCAACCTGCTGTATAAAAATATCACATGAACTAACCCCTCAGATGGACACCGTAAATAATAAAAATAAAAACTGTGCCAAAAAAGCAATTTTTTGTCACCTTACATCACAAAAAGTTTAATATCAAGCGATCAAAAAATCATACGCACCCCAAAATAGTACCACGCAAGTCATCATCTCATCCAGCAAAAAATGAGACCTTATATAAGACAGTTGCCAAAAAAATAAAAACTATGGCTTTGAGAATATGGAGACACTAAAAAATATTTTTTTTCTAAAATGCTTTATTATGTAAAACTAAAACAAACCACCATATTTGGTATTGTCGCGTCAGTAGCAACCTGCTCTATAAAAATAGTACATGATCTAACCTGTCAGATGAACATTGTAAATAACAAAAAATAAAAACGGTGCCAAAATAGCTATTTTTTGTTACCTTGCCTCACAAAAAGTGTAATATAGAGCAACCAGAAATCATATGTACCCTAAAATAGTACAAACAAAACTGCCACCTTATCCCGTAGTTTCCAAAATGGGGTCACTTTTTTGGAGCTTCTGCTCTAGGGGTGCATCAGGGGGTCTTCAAATGTGGCATGGCAACTAAAAATGATCTCAGTGAAATCTGCCCTCCAAAAACCACATAGCGCTCCTTTCCTTCTGCACCCTGCCGTGTGCCCGTACAGCATAGATTTTTTATGTGCACACGTTACACTGGATATGTTGCACTGGTAATGTCACTGTCAGAAGAGGACAACGTCTATTGAAAAAGCACACTGTATGTCACAAATACGTTTAAGCGCACGCGTTACACTGCAGATGTGGCACTGGTAATGTCATTGTCCACAGCAGACACCGTCTATAGAAAAAGTACACTGGATGTCACAGATATTTTTGGGATGCGCACACTTTACAGTGGAGATGTGGCGCACTAATGTCACTGTCCGCAGCAGACACCGTCTACAGAAAAAGTACACTGGATGTCACAGTCCGCAGCGGACACCGTCTATGGAAAAAGTACAGCCGTCAATATTTTTCATGGTGTGCAGTCCCAGCCTTACACCAGCAAGTGTCCCGTAACATCACCCGTGCCCTTACCAACGCAGTTATTGGGAAGGTCCACTTAACGACTGACACATTGACAAGTGCTTTTGGCCGCAGAGCTATGGTAGGGGATAAGGGACCAGACTGAGCTGTGGCTCTCACCACTCAACCTACTAACAGGCATGGCTGTGGCTGATAATGGCCTTAACTTGGTGGCGGCTTTAGAGCTCGGCAAGCTCACACACATACCAGGCCTAGCCCACGTGTTCAACCTAGTGGTTCAGTGGTTTCTCAAAACCTACCTCAATTTGCCTGAGCTACTGGTGAAGGTGCATTGCGAGTGTGCCCATTACCACAAGTCATCGACAGCTTCCGCCGATCTGGAAACGCTGCAGCAGTGCTTGCAATTGCCAGCTCACTGACTGTTGTGCGACGTGAGCATGCGCTGGAACTCCACGTTCCACTGTTGGCCAGGCTTTGTGAGCAGCAGAGGGCAGTAGTGGAATACCAGCTGCAACAGGGCTGTCGCCTTTCCAGTCAGCTTCCACTCTTCATAAGTGAATAGTGGGCATGGATGTCTGACCTCTCTGAGGTTTTAAGCAACTTTGAGGAATCAACACAAATGGTGAGTGGAGATAACGCTATTATCAGTGTAACCATCCCACTTCTGTGTCTACTCAAACGCTCGCTGCTCACAATGAAGGCGGATGTTTTGCATGTGGAAGAGGTTCGTCTTTTCAGCACAAATTGCATGATGAGGAGGAGGAGCAGGAGGCGGTTGCCTCTGCTACAGAGGGTAGTACCCATGAAAGTTTTATTCCATCTGTTCAGCGTGGATGGGTAGAAGAGGAGGAAGAGGATGAGGAGTCATCCTCCTGATGGGGGCAGCGAAGTCTTGTCTGTTTGGACGTTGTACACCTTTTGGCCGACATTGATTACTGGTTGTTCACCCTTCTCGACCCCCTCTACAAAGAGAACTTCTTATTTCTCATTCCTGTGGTGGAGAGGACGAGCAAAATGGTGCAATACCAGAAGGTTCTAGTGGAAAAATTGCTCCAAAAACTTCCAGCTGACAACGCTGGCTGCAGAGTACGTAGTTCCTTGGCCAACCGAGGAGGGGAGATTGTCAGTTTGGCAGCAGGCCCTCGCCCATAATGTTTTAGATGGTCATCTCAGCAGGAGGCCCTCGCCCATAATGTTTTAGATGGTCAGATCAGCAGCAGGCCCTCACCCCTAATGTTTTAGATGGTCAGATCAGCAGCAGGCACTCGCCCCTAATGTTTTAGAGGGTCAGCTCAGCAGGAGACCCTCACCCCAAATTTTTTACTACATTGGTTTATAGCATTTCGGTGAGCTGTATGGATTTCGTTTTTCTACTACTGTATATGTAGCATGGCATCATAAACACTGTATTAGGCCAGGTTCATACAGCAATTCCATTTTACATCCTAAATCTGATGTCAGTTGCTCCTGTCTCTACATACGGACCATATCTAAATCCCCAGATATATTCGAAAAAGAAATTACAGTAGCTTGAGATTATTTTTGTGTCCAATTCACCGAATTTCTGACAAAGTACGGTTTGGACCCAAATCGGTTTGAGTCAAACCAAAATGGTGCCAATTGCCCTGAAAGTTGGTATGTAACCCGTTCTAGCCCCCTAGGACTTTTTAGGAAAACTTGATGTCTCAGAGAGAGGGGGGAGACTCTTCAGGGGGTGTAGAGGGACCTCCCTTTGAGACACTCTGGGGACAGGCGCCTGCCCGCTAAAAGCTTTAAGCTGTTTCCTGTTAATAAAGTCATTTTCCTCCCTTTCTGTTAGAGGAAAAAAATTACCCCATTTTGCTTTAGTGAGGGTCTAAAAGCATGGCTATTCCATAATCATCAGACTGCTTGATGTCAACAAACTGCCTGGCCCTGCGTAAGCAAACAAGTCTACAGGTCACCATTCTGGCCAGTGTGCCCAAACAGCCAGTTCTTTCCACTTCCACCCCAACACAATTGAGTGTTGTGACCAGTGTCACCGTCATCGTAATCATCCTCTTTCTCCTCCAACTCTGACTTATTTTCCTCCACCTCCTCAAGTGGCAGGACCTCTTGCTCCTTCCCCATAGGATTTTGTCATTGTGGGTCCCCAACAGCTACAGGGCAAGATGTGTTAACTGTTCTTTTTTCTCCTCCTTCATCGCCACTGGTTGCATGAGCATCAACGTCTCTTCAAAAATAAATATGAGGGGGATGAGGGACAAGTGCAGTATGAATGACATGAGCTTCCACTGCCTGACCTGAAAACAACACATAATCCCTGCTGAAATGGGCTGGTGCATGACAGAATCATTCAAGGCTTCCTGTTGCTAGTACAGATGCTCGAGCATGTGCAATGTTGAATTCCAGCGAGTTGGAACGTTGATGATTAAACAGTGTAGCTGCAGACATTTCTGATGTTGCAAGTCCAGGATAACGTTCCTCCCCACGTGAGAATGGCTGAAAAGAGGGACAGTCTCCTGAACAGTGCAGCACCTTGCGGAAGCCTATGTATTTTTTTAAAAGGCCATTCCCCCAGGTTCAGGGTGGCCAGGTTGTTGCACTCATTGTGGTTGATCACCTTGCCCAGTTGGAGTTGGCGGAGTGACAGCCAGTGGGAAAATCATCCAGTGGGCCATAAAAAGACATGTGCTGCCCCTGTCTATAACAGCTGCTACAGGGATCCACTGCGGAGTGCAGCTTGACACACAGTGCGAATCACAAGGAGTGTCCCGCATTCTCTGTCACGACACAATGCACTACTACGATGCACTACTCCGGACAGTACGGACAGATGCACCATGATAATTTACCGCTGAAGAAGGCCTATATGGGCCGAAACGTCCGGTCGCTATATGTATCATATGTGATTACCTTATATGTCCTGTGACACTACTGGATCATGAACTTTGTGTGATGTAATACCAATAAAAATCATTTAAACGCAGATACAAAAGACTGTGTGCCGCAATTATCTACTACTTTGCTACAACTTACAAGTCGTTGCTGGCACCAGCAACAACGGTGTGCGTTGTTCCATCTTTATAACAGGGTTCAACTTGTAGACAAGCTGGTGAAGAAAATGTTTTCATGGCCAAACAATTAGTTATAGCTGTCATACGATGAAGACAAGGAGGAGTAGCAGCAGGAGAAAAAGAAGGTGATGATAATGATGACAAAGATTCCATATTGCTTGGGGATGCCATAAACAGGACCAGGAGGAGAACAGACTTGTTCTGATTGGAAATACTGGCCAGTTGCATTTTCCTAATGGATCTGGTGATGCTGCATCATTTTCTGGAATAGACTTCTGGTACCTGGTATATACTGTTTCATTAAATTGAAATTGATTATTGAACCCTACAAAATGAATTAAATTCCAACCATGTGGTAATGGAATTCAGAAATTGATAATTAAGGCCTGATGCTCAATTTCTTGTTATCACTCACAGGTGCTGCCCTACCCTGTCAGTCTATACTGGAGTTTGGACGGAGAAAGAAGCTGTCCCTTATACTCCTTTTCTTCAGACCTTAAGTTCCAGAGACTAACAGATCTCTGGATAATTTACTGCAAGATCAACAGAAAGAGAGAGAAAGAGTACAACTTGGAATCTGCATGGCCAAGCATAGGAGTCAGTAAGGTAACCTGCTACTACAGTCATTCAGACCTTACTGTAGTGAGGAACACTATTAAGATTTGTTGCAGTGAGGGATACCCTTCACATTTTAAAACATCCTAGCCACACGTGCCTTCAAAACCCTGTATCCTACAGCCAGCTATAAATTCTACTAAGAGAAACTTTAGCAAGATAGTTTACAAAGCGTGCCATAATTCCCAGTTTTGTCAGCCTCCATACCTCACTGCTTAGGAGAGAATTGCACCCCCTACAGATAAAACTATGTTTCATTGTCATTGGATGTACTACAACTTCCATTTTGAACTTAAGTAAAGAGAGACATTTATACTTCTACCTCTGGCTTGGTTTTCTGACTCTAACACCATATGATGGTCATTGCATCCTACACCTCCTACCTTGCACACGTACCAAGATTACATCAATGACACCCCAAATACCATCAGGCATGAGCCTCAACATTATGAAGTGCCCTGAAGGAATAAAGGTTGCCCCTTCAATTCACTGCATGGCCTTAAGGAGCAACGGTGAGAGGATAGTCACTGTGATAAATTGTTTCTGCCAGTGACTACAACCCTCATGCTCTTTTTATCACAATCAGTCACCCACTCTACTATTTCTGCCAACAAAATTTCCCAGAATCATCCATACTCCATATTACAGCTCTTTGGCATAAAATAGAATAAAAAATAGCGGATTCTTGTTTCTTTGTAACAGCATTTACACATTTGTTTAGGCAGCTGTAGCAGAGATGGCCAAGGGGAAAGTTTAGTGGTTGAGGTTTTTCCTATCACAGGAGGCGAAGGATAAGGTAAACAATGTGGCGATGGCAAGTTATTGTATGTGGTTTCCTAGCAACAGTTCAGAATAAAACCTGATCTATTGATGGACTTTAGATACCTACCATAAATAATTCACCAGACATCATAACCGGGAACATGAAGGTCTACAACATGTCATGAATCTGTAAACAACGGCAGTTGTTAGATTGACAGACGAATATGTTACAGCTATAGATCAGCGTCTCATAACAGTGTCACTTCAAGCATCCACTGAGTGCTGTAAGATGTGCAGGAAGATAAGGGGCAGTAATTGCAGCTGGAGATCAGTCCAAGATGCACAGTACATTACACAAATACATGCAAATCCAGTTTACTCCAGGGATGGAGGTATCTATGTAAATCCTTGTTTACAGGAGTCTATCAGAACCATTGTCCCCGTTAAACTAAACATAGCTCCCAGAATGGATGAGAAATACTTTACCTGTGCAAAGAAACTTGTATTGATTAGTGTTGAGTAGTGATGTCGCGAACATAAAATTTTGCATTCGCGAATGGCGAACGCGAACTTCCGCAAATGTTCGCGAACATGCGAACAGTGCGAACCACCATAGACTTTAATAGACAGGCGAATTTTAAAAACCAAAGGGACTCCTTCTGGTCACAATAGTGATGGAAAAGTTGTTTCAAGGGGACTAACACCTGGACTGGGGCATGCCGGAGGGGGATCCATGGCAAAACTCCCATGGAAAAATACCTAGTTGACGCAGAGTGTGGTAGTTGTAATCTCAATGCGATTAATACAGGTTATATTAACCGCATTGCAAATTCAACTTAGAGCTGGGTTCCTAATGGTTGTATTGCTAGAAATTCTAGCAATACAACCATTAGGAACCCAGCTCTAAGTTGAGTTCGCAATGCGATTAATATAACCTGTATTATCGCATTGAGATTACAACTTAGATCTGTTCTAATGGTTGTATTGCTAGAATATAACGAAGATTGCGAATATAGCGCTATATTCTCAATCTTTGTTATATTCTAGCAATACAACCATTAGAACAGATCTAAGTTGTAATCCCAATGCGATTAATACAGGTTATATTAATCGCATTGCGATTACAACTACTAACACTGCAGCTTCAGAATGAATCTAAGATGGATGCCATCCTTGCTTTTGATAGGAGGTGGGAGGGTCTGGGAGGAGACTGATGTACTAGCCTTAAAAGGGCTTTTTGGGGTACTGTCAGGACTCTGTCCTTACAGCAGAGATCTGATGAGTCTTTCAGGACTGGAGTGGACACTGAATACACTAGCCTAGCTATCGATTTCCCTATTAAATCAGCAGCAACTACACTCTCCCTCCTCTCACTAAGACTGCAGCTTCCGAATTAATCTAAAATGGATGCTGTCCAGGAGATGGGAGGGTCTGGGAGGGAGGGTATGCTAATTGGCTGGAATGCGTCTGCTGACTGTGAGGTAGAGGGTCAAAGTTTACTCAATGATAGGGGGTGGACCTAACATCGCATATGTTCGCCCGCCGCGACGAACGCGCACAAGCTATGTTCGTCGGGAACTATTCGCCGGTGAATAGTTTGGGACATCTTATTTGCGAATTCAACTTAGAGATGGGTTCCTAATGGTTGTATTGCTAGAATATAACCAAGATTGAGAATTTAGCTCTATATTCTCAATCTTCGTTATATTCTAGCAATACAACAACCATTAGGAACTCAGATCTAAGTTGAATTCTCAATGCGATTAATATAACCTGCATTAATCGCATTGCGAATTCAACTTAGAGCTGAGTTCCTAATGGTTGTTTTATTGCTAGAATATACGTTATATTCTAGCAATACAACTATTAGGAACTCAGCTCTAAGTTGTAATCGCAATGCGAATAATACTTACAATTATTAATCGCTTTGCGAATCCATTTGATGCCTCTATTTGATTGTATATGACGGTTGACTATGACTACCACCAACGTTCTGCTTCCTCCAAAGCAAGATATCTGAACCCCAGGGGCCATTTGGGCGTTTTTGATAAAACGCATCAAAACGCATTTGCGTTTTATAATTTTTCATTTTCAAGTTTATTTTTTGTGTATTTTGCCACATTTGGTTGCATATTTACATTTGGTATAGGCAAATATGGTAGTCTAGATCATGTCTCTATACCAAAACCTAGGATCATTGTTTGACAGCATATTTTCTAAGCCATGTAGCTGAATATAGATTTGGGCAGAGTAATGATCTAGACTACCATATTTGCCTATACCAAATGTAAATATGCAACCAAATGTGGCAAAATACACAAAAAATAAACTAGAAAATGAAAAAATTATAAAACGCAGATGCGTTTTGATGCGTTTTCTATCAAAAACGCCCAAATGGCCCTGGAGGTTCAGATATCTTGCCTCGGAGGCAGCAGAGCGTTGGTGGTAGTCATAGTCAACCGTCATATACAATCAAATAGAGGCATCAAATGGATTCGCAAGCGATTAATAATGTAAGTATTATTCGCATTGCGATTACAACTTAGAGCTGGGTTCCTAATGGTTGTATTGCTAGAATATAGCGAAGATTGAGAATATAGTGCTATATTCGTTATCTTCGTTATATTCTAGCAATACAACCATTAGGAACTCAGATCTAAGTTGTAATCGCAATGCGAATAATGCAGGTTATATTAATCGCATTGCGATTTACAATTACTATTACTGCAGCTTCAGAATGAATCTAAGATGGATGCTGTCCTTGCGTTTAGATAGGAGGTGGGAGCGTCTGGGAGGGAGGGTATGCTGATTGGCTGGAATGTGTCTGCTGACTGTGAGGTACAGGGTCAAAGTTTGCTAAATAATAAAGTATAGGGGCGAACGCGAACATCGAATATGTTCGCCTGCCGCGGCGGACGCGAACAAGCTATGTTCGCCGGGAACTGTTCGCCGGCGAATAGTTCGGGCCATCTCTAGTGTTGAGCGCGAATATTCGAATAGTGAATTTTTATCGCGAATATCGGCACTTCGCTAATTTGCGAATATTTCGAATATAGTGCTATAAATTCGCTATTTCGAATACTCTTTTTTTTTTTTTTTAGTTATATTTTTTTCTTTCCCACTTCCCAAAAGTAGTTCTTACCTGTCCTGAGGATTCCTGGCTTCCTTGCTGCTCCAGTCAGTGCCCGTTGCCGCTTCTGCCGACTTCCGTGCTCATGGAGCGTCCCCATCACCATGGGAACATCTCCATATACTAAAATGTACTGTCGGATTTGAGAATTACGTTGAAATCGCAATGCGATTACTACAAGTTATATTAATCGCATTGTGATTACAACTTAGCAGTGCACTGCTATCTTACATATTTGGCTAGAATTAACGAATATGGAATATAGCAGCAGTGCTAAGTAGAAATCGGAATGCGATTACTCCAAGTTACATTAATCGCATTGCGATTTCAATTAGCACTGCTATAATATATTCCATATTCGTTAACTTCATCAATTCTAGCAAGCTGACCCATTATAAACCCAGCTCGAAGTTGAAATCGCAATGCGATTAATATAACTTGAATTAATCGCATTGGGATTTCAACAGACATGGTTTACTATGGTCGCTTAAACGAAGATGGAGAATACTACGTTATCTTCGTTTTGAGGTATATGACGAATACATTCGTCATATTTGCTAATTCTACCAAGCCAACCATAGTAAACCAGGTCTAAGTAGAAATCGCAATGCGATTAATTCAAGTTATATTAATCGCATTGCAATTTCAACGTAATTCTCAAATCCGACAGTACATTTTAGTATATGGAGACATTCTTGGCTTGGTAGAATTAGCGAATATGACGAATGTATTCGTCATATTCCTCAAAATGAAGATAACAAAGTATTCTCCATCTTCGTTTTAGCAACCTATTCGTCAACTTCAAATAGGAAGGTTGACTATAGAGACAGCTGTGTTTAATTCGCTATGCGATTATATATATATATTTTTTTAATAAATAGAATAATTATAATAATTATCAAGTAATATAATTATTCTATTAAAAAAGCAAAGTAATATAATCGCATAGCGAATTAAACACAGCTGTCTCTATAGTCAACCCTCCTATTTGATTGCTAGAATTAGCGAAGCTGACGAATAGGTTGCTAAAACGAAGATGGAGAATACTTCGTTATCTTCGTTTTGAGGAATATGACTAATACATTCGTCATATTCATCATCTTCGCTATAATTCTAGATATGAAACCAATAGGAAAGTAGCCTAAGTTAAAATCGCAATATGCGAATATTTAAATCGCATATTAATCGCGATAACTAGAATAATGACGAATATTCGATTTCGACGAATATGAAACGAATATTCTTTCGAATTTTGTCGAAATCGAATATGGCACCTGCCGCTCATTACTAGTATTGATGAGAACCAAGGTCTAACTAGAGAGTAAATCAACTTTGGTCCAATATACAAATAATCTGCAAGTGCCCTTTGGGCGGTCCCCGACTCTTCCCTGACCTACCCCTTTCTCTGGATTGACAGCCCTTCTGCTGTCTGATGTCACACGACAGCACTAAAATCTTGTGCATGCAGTGGGACTACACATGTGAAGGACATTCCAGCCTGTATCCATCAGCTTCACTTATGTGCTGCACATGTGTGTGGCACACACACAGCATGTTACTGCAGCCAATGGACCCAGGCTGAGCACTGCTCATGCGCCATCCTGTAATCGTATGGCACATGTGTAAGATTGCAGTGCTGCAGAGAGTGATCGAATTTATCCTGAAATTCAGATCGAATTCCACTTCGTGGGATTATTGTATACTTTACTTCCGTTTGTGTTTCCGTTTGCGATCCGCAAATAATGGATCAAAAACGGAAACCAAATGGAAAAATGGAACGGCAAAATAGAATGGAAGAGGAACAGAAACACTACTTAAAAAAAAAGCTGAAAAACTGGACACCAAAATCATATGGTCGTGTGCAGGAGGCCTTAAAGGGTTTCTGTCACCAGATTTGGGCCTCATAAGCTGTCTGACATTAGCTATGGGCCAATGTCAGACCAACCTAATAATGTAAATCGAATGCCACTCTGACCTGTCATAACGCTAACAAACGATTTTATATCATATGCAAATAAGCCACTAGGAGCAGGGAGGACGTTGCCCCTGCTCCTAGAGGCTCTGTGTTCCCACCTGCGGCCACACCCCTCCTCTTCTGATTGACAGTGCTGGGCAGAGCAGCTCTCCTGCCTCCGGCCCTGTCTCCATGCCGAAATCCCCCGCCTGCACCATCTGCTTGTGTATTCAGCGCAGGCACAGTGAGCTGAGGACGATGCATTTAAATTGTTCTTCAGTTTCTTTTGAGGTGCATAAGTGTAAAAAAAAAGGAGATCTTATTTGCCGTTTTGCGGTGCAGTTACTTTGTACTACAGCCTTTTTTGGGGTGTATAAGTCTAAAAAAGGAGAACTTATTTGCCATTCTGTGGTGCAGTTACATTGTACTACAGCCTTTTTTGGGGTGTATTAGTGGAATAAACAAGTACGTTTTATTTACCTCTCTGCGGTCAAGTTACATTGTTCTACAGCTTTTTTAGGGTGTATTAATTTCCTTTTAATTTAATTATTTTATCTAACAGTATGTCAGACAGACAAGTGACAGGACCCCCAAACGAAATGGGCAGTGGCTAAAATGTTTCTGTTGCAGGCAGCAGAAGAAAGGGGGGTAACAGCAGGAGTTGCAGCGAGAGGCCTGAGTTCTAGAGATGTCGCAAACATAAAATTTTCCGCAAATGTTCGCAAACGGGCGAATCGCCATAGACTTAAATAGGCAGACGAATTTTAAAACCCACAGGGACTCTTTCTGGCCACAATAGTGATGGAAGAGTTGTTTCAAGGGGACAAACACCGGGACTGTGGCATGCCGGAGGGGGATCAATGGCAAAACTCCCATGGAAAATTACGTAGTTAACGCAGAGTCAGGTTTAAATCCATAAAGGGCATAAATCACCTAACATTCCTAAATTGTTTGGAATAACATGCTTTAAAACATCCAGTGTGTGTATATGATCAGGTATGATGTTGTGTTGATCAGGTAGTGTAAGGGTTACGCCCGCTTCACAGTGACAGACCAAACTCTGACAGACTAAACTCTCCGTTTAACGCACCGCAAACAATCGCAAACAGTCCATTTGCACAACCGCAAACTCCCCATTTGCACAAGGTTGGATACCAAGCTAGCCATGTCCCGTTCCTTGTCCTCACTGACGTCATTGAAGGTCTCTTCCTCCACCCAGCCACGTACAATACCAAGGGTCCCCAAAAGGTGACAACAAGCCCCCTTGGATGGCTGCTGTGGTTGGTCTTCCACCTCCTCAAAGCCACCTTCCTCCTCTGAATCCTCTCTCTGCGTTGCCGCAGGTACAGCCATCGACGACGACAAGGCTGCTTCTGGTGGTGATGGTGACCACAACTCTTCCTCTTCATGATCATCTACGGCCTGATCCAACACTCTTCGCAGTGCACCCTCCAGAAAATACGCATATGGGATGAGGTCGATGATGTTGCCTTGGGTTTGACTGACCAGGTTTGTCACCTCCACAAAAGGACGCATGATCCTACAGCCATTTTGTATGAGCGTTCAGTAAGGCGGACAAAAAATACCCAGCTCCACAGAGGCTGTCCTCTTTTTTTTTAAATTAAAAAAATCTCTTCTTACCAGTTTAATCTCTGTTTTGTCCCCTATCAGGGGCTGATGTATGGAATAGATTTTTGGAACCGGGAGATGGAAAAAGATGGTTGTTCGGTCCTCTTCCTTGAAATTTGGAGCATTGCGCATGTGCAGTGCAATATACTGTGCCACCCTATATGAGTGGTGTGTTAAGTAGTACTATTCCTATCAGTTTAATCCCTGTTACGTCCCTTATCAGGGGCCAGTGTATGGAATAGATCTTAGGAAACGGGAGATGGAAAAAGATCATTGGTAGGTCCTCTTCCTTCCAATTTGGGGCACTGCGCGTGCGCCGCGCAATGTACTGCGCCACCAATACAAATAGTATGAACTACTATTCTTACCATTTTAATCTTTGTTAAGTCCCCTATCAGGGGACGGGAATTGAATTGAATCCTTGCATGGGGAGATAGAGAATAAAGCTTACTCTGTCTACTTCCTTCTAATTTTGGGCACTTGCAATGGAATTTGCCACCAATGCAACTAATGTTAACTAAGTACTATTCCTATCAGTTTAATCTCTGTTTTGTCACTTATCAGGGCCAGGGCCGGTGTAGCGAATAGATTTTTGGAACCGGGAGATGGAAAAAGACCCATGCTCGATCCGCTTCGTTTGAATTGTAGGTCACTGTAGGCATCGTGCAATGTACTGTGACACCCTATATGAGTGGTGGGCACAGTACAGTCTGTGGGCCTGACACACACTGGCAGGCAACTGCAATTATATTAAAGGGTAAAAATTAAGTGACTTTTTTATCTGCAAGGTGCTGTGCCACCCTATATGAGTGGTGGGCAGTGGGCACAGTACAGTCATTGGGCCTGAAACACACTGGCAGGCAACTGCAATTATAATGAAGGGTAAAAATTAAATGACTTTTTTATCTGCAAGGTACAATATTGTGCCACCCTATATGAGTGGTGTGCACACAATACAGTCTGTGGGCCTGCGGCCTCTCACACACGGGCAGGCAACTGCAATATATATATATAAAAAATAAAAAAAAGCAGACTGATGTTCCAGCCCTAATGAGGGCTTTTTGGGGTGCTGTCAGGACGCTGGCTCCTTTCATGAGAGCGAGTTTTCCACGCGAAACGCGGAATGCATTGCGTCCACACTGAATCCTGACCCATTCATTTCAATGGGTCTGTGTACATGAGCGTTTTTTTTTCATTCACCACATATGCGTGAAAATCGCAGCATGTTTTATATTCTTTGTTTTTCACATAGCCCTAGCCCCACAGAAGTAAATAGGGCTGCGTGAAAAACGCATTGCGTCCGCAAGCAAGTGCGGGTGCATTGCGTTTTTTCACTGATGGTTGCTAGGAGATGTTGTTTGTAAACCTTAAGTTTTACAGTTTTACAAAAATGCATCAAAACGCATTGCACCCACGCGGAAAAAATTGAACAACTGAACGCAATCGCAGGCAAAACTGAATGGCTTTGCTTGTGAAATTACACAGTCTTCACTGAAAGCATCTGCAACGCATCCAGACCTAAGGCCCCATTCACACATCTGCAATTTTTGTCTGCATCCATTCCGCAATTCTGCAGGAATGGATGCGGACCCATTCACTGTGAATGGGGCTGGACGTGATGCGGAGAGCACACTCTGTTCTCTCCGCTTCCGCATTTGCGGAGCTGCTGCCCCGAACTTCTTTGTTTCGGCCCCGAAACACCGGCTGTGGCTCCGCAAAAGATAGAGCATATCCTATTTTTGTCCGCAGCCTGCGGACAAGAATAGGCATCTCTATGGGGAGTGCTGGCATGGTGTGTTGCGGATCCGCAATTTGCGGATCCGCAACACACTACGGATGTGTGAATGGGGCCTAATCTGGACACGCTCGTGTGAAAGAGGCTGCTGGATGGATGCTGTCCTTGCTTTTTGATAGGAGGTGGGAGGGTCTGGGAGGGAGGGTATGCTGATTGGCTGGAATGTGTCTGCTGACTATGAGGTACAGGGTCAAAGTTTGCTCAATGATGACGTATAGGGGGCGAATCGAAAATCGCATATGTTCGCCCGTCGCGGCGAACGCGAATATGCGATGTTCGCTGGGAACTATTCGCCGGCGAATAGTTCGGGACATATCTACTGAGCTCCCGGTGTCATCTAGTGATCACGGTGCTTGAATGGTTGACTCAGTCTTCTACTTCGTTGCAAGTGACATCAGACACCCCCAGCCAAAGGTCGTGGGTTCTTCAGACACAATGCTTAGTTCACATGGCCCGGGAGCAGGCTCTGTGCCCTCACCTGTCCTAAACCTGCCTTTGTCCTCTTCTGTTCCCTCTGCTAGAGAAGTATTATATGCCAAAGTGCACTGCATATTAACTGGTCTGCAGTGCATTTAAATTGTTCTTCAGTTTCTTTGGGGTGTATAAGTGTAAAAAAAGGACATCTTATTTTCCGTTCTGCGGTGCAGTTACAATGTACTACACACTTTTTTTGGTGTATAAGTGTAAAAAAAGTATTTCTTATTTGCCGTTCTGCAGTGCAGTTGCTTTGTCCTACAGCCTTTTTTGGGGGTGTATCAGTGTAAAAAAAGGACATCTTATTTGCCATTCTGTAGTGCAGTTACATTGTACTACAGCCTTTTTTGGGGTGTATTAGTGGAATAAACAACACTAGTTTTGCATGCTGGTACCTTCATCTCTGGATTCAACGTAGGCTGTTATGGCACCAAAAATGGTAAAATGCAGAGTGGATCCAGCATGCATGTGGAACCAGAACTCTCTGGATTTTATCTGTCCGTCATGAAGCATAACAGGTAGGATTTAGTGTTAGGAACCCGTTTAATCGAGATCGCCTTGACGTTTTGCAGACGGCCTCAAATAATTTTGTACAAAATAATTTGCCAAGCATCTCATTTGCAAAACTAGTGTAGCTTTAGCACCAGAATATTTTCTATGGCATTGTACATAATTTGTGTTTGCAGAGTGCTGCTGCATAACCCCCCTTTTTTTCTTGATGATACATGCAGACACTCCCCTGTGAAACTTCGATGTTAGGCAGCTCATTCATGGCACCTGCCGTTTGCTCGGTCCCTTTGAGGAGGCCACTTTATTTGTCAGTCGTCAGGACTACAGGATGAACAACGTCATTCCACTGATTCATGTCAGGGAACTGATGCTGCTAAATCTGGCTGACCAATGGACAGGAGACGTGGCGACTATATCTAACAGTCACATGAGCCCTGTGGGGGCTGAACTAGAGGAGGACCTTCGAGCACAAGCAATGTGTAGAGATATGGTTGGTTTTGCTACACAAGTGACAGAAGTGGAGGAGGAGGAGCAGCCAGAGGAGCTACAGGGCGATGAGGAAGAGGAGACAGATGACCCAGACACACCGTGGCAGTATGCAGTGGGGAAGGAGGCAGGGGTCCCTCTGAGATACTTGCGCAAATGGCCCGATGCATGCTCACTTTCTTGTGTAATGACAACCAAATTGTCACCATTCGCCAAAGGGATAAATACAGGTTCCCACCATGTTAGACCCTCGCTACCGGTCCAAAATGGGATTTTTTTTAAACCTGCTGAGAGGGAGGACAAACTAAACTGTGCCATCGCCCATCCTCATGCAGGTCTACCCGGGGGGGCCCTCTGCGCACATGTTCAACTGCCATGGCAGCTTGGGGGGGGGGTTGGTAGGGGCAGTACCAGCTCCATCGGCAGCAACTTAAGTCTGGAGTCGCTAATGAGTGAGCCGTTTTTTTCACCCGCCGTATAAAGAACCTACTCACCAGCAGCAGCAGGTAGACATAAAGCTGAACCTGAAGCAGCAGGTTGTGGCATACTTGGAGTGCACCCTTCCACCCCACATCGAAGATCCCCTAGACTACTGGGCAGCCAAACTCGGTTTGTGGCCATAACTGGCCGAGTTTGCCTTAGACAAGCTTTCCTGCCTGGCCAGCAGTGTGGCATCAGAACGTGTGTTTATTGCAGCAGGGGCAATAGTTATCCCAAGGGAAACTCGCCTGTCCATCCAGAATGTGGAGAAACTGACCTTTGTGAAGATGAATCAGGCATGGATCAACCAGGATTTTCAATCACCAGTGCCCGATGCATCAGACTAGATCATCCATGGTGCCACACCTACACTTTGACAAAAGATGCCTGTTTCTTCTGGCTACATTCTTCAGCTACTATTTTGATGCTATCACCCACCTGATGCCAGGTGCTCCTACTGCCAGCCACCATCTTCAACACAGTACACTATGTCTCTATATGCTGCTGCCACCTCAACACTATGTCACTGAGCCACTATGTGGTTTCCTCATGCTGCTGCCACTTTACCACTCTGTGGTCTCCTCATGCTGCTGCCATATCACTACTCTGTGGTCTCCTCATGCTGCCAGCCACCTCAACACTATGTCATTGGGCCACTCTGTGGTCTCCTAATGCTGCTGCTACCTCAACACTATGTCACTGGGCCACTTTGTGGTCTCCTTATGCTGCTGCTACATCAACACTGTGTCTCTGGGCCACTCTGCGGTCTCCTCATGCTGCTGAAAGCTCACCACTCTGTGGTCTCCTCATGCTGCTGCTACCTCAACACTATGGCAATGGGAAACACTGTGGTCTCCTCATGCTGCTGCCACATCACTACTCTGTGGTCTCCTCATGCTGTTGTTACCTCAACACTATGTCAATGGGCCACACTGTGGTCTCCTCATGATGCTGCCAAATCATTACTCTGTGGTCTCCTCATGCTGATGCCACTTCCCCAATTTGTCACTGGGCCACTCTGTGGTCTATTCATGCTGCTGCCACCTCACCACTATGTCATTGGGCTGTGTGAACTTCTCATGCTGTTCCCACCCTCCCCACTTCATGACTGGGCCACTATTTTGCCTTTTTAGCCTTGTTACCATCATGATTTATTTGACCCTCTTTCTAATCTGTCAGGAGAAAGGAAAAATGAGATGCACAATGGATCCAGTCTATGTAGCAGCTGTATGGCCTGCATGAAATGGTCCCTATTTTGCATCAGAATTGGCTTATGATTTGGTAGCCAAAAGCAGGAGTGGGTACAAAACACAGAAGACATGCGAATATTCCATTCACGTGTCATCTCTGTTTTGGATCCACTCCTGTTTTTTTTGGGCTTTAGCAATACTGAAGGATTACTAACCAAATGCTGACCGAGTGAATGCGGATGCTCCACAGACAGGATCCGTTTTTTGGGGGTTATTGTTCTGATGGATCAGAGAAAGGGCAAAATAATCAGTAAACGTCCACACAAACTTACTGCTGACACCCTCTCCACTCAGTCAGGAGGCTTTACTTGTATAAGCGTTTAATACAGGGATGGCCAAGCTGCGGCTCTCCAGCTGTTGCAAAACTACAACTCCCAGCATCTCCACACTGTCTACAGCTTTCAGCCTACAGCAGGGCATAGTGGGAGTTGTAGTTTTACAACAGCTGGAGAGCCGCAGCTTGGCCATCCCTGGTTCTGTAGACATTTATGTGGAGTCAGCTGTAAAAGGAGTGCGCTTCTTCTTGATACTAAGATTGACCTGTAAGGCTGAGTTCACACTTGAGTTAGTTGGTCAGTTTTGGCCCTGTGACTGCCCAAATAAGTGAAGGGTGCAGTGATTGTAAAAGCGACTCCTGTCATGTGCGTGTCATACTGACTCATAGTGTTATTTTACTACCACCGCAGACTCCCAATGCATGTTACTGCAAGGCACAGTGTTATACACCACTATACAGTCTCTCTACAGCCAGGAAATAGCTGTTTTAATGCGATTTGACACAAATAAATTCAGATCGAATCAAATCTTTTTGGAAAATTCAGCAAACTGACCAAATCAAATTTTTGAGAAATTTGCTCATCTCTAATTATTAACACAGTTAAGAAAAAAACACGTTTTTGGATAATTTGGTTGACCACTTTACATCTTCCCTAGAGAAATCAGTATGGCCATAAGAGTTTCCTCTTTTTATTTTTTTTCAAGCTCGGTATTATATGTAATCTCTACACTGTTTTAGCATCTTTTTTTCTATAAAAAAAAGTCAACAGCCTCTTTATTAAATCATGGCACTTGTTAAGAGAACAGTAATTATTTACATGGTGGTGAGCCCATTAGATGATATTATGAGCAATGATGTGTTTCTGGACCTCAGCCTATAGAGCAAAGTACAGTAAATCATTAAAGTGCAGGTGCTCACGGCAGGTAGAATGCAAGTGTAGCTGTGAATTGTGGGTTTATCAATGGCTTTAACTCTACATTTAACATGGAAACAAAAATCTTACATTTCTATAAATAAAGTAACAGAATGCAAATGATAAACTCGAGGAATATATTTATATTCATATTTCATGTATTTAGGATGATATACATGCCAAAAATCCTTTCACATTATAATACATGAAATAAATTTGTGATCAAGCATTAAACCAAATAAACAGAGAATTTAAGCTTGCTAATTATAATTCACATGTTTGGAGAAAAAGTTAAAGGGGTTTTGTTACTTCAGCAAGTGGCATTTATCATGTAGAGAAAGTTAATACAAGCTACTTACTAATGTATTGTCATTACCCATGTTGCTTCCTTTGCTGGCTGGATCAATTTTTCCATCAAATTATACCCTGCTCGTTGCCATGGTTATGACCACCCTGTAATCTATCAGCAGTGGCCGTGCATGCACATTATAGGAATAATTGCCGACCTCTCTGGTGACCGGGACCATGGGAGCTCACATAGGCTGGTGTTTTTGCAGTGCTGATGGATTGCAGGGTGGTCGTAACCATGGAAACAAGCAGTGTATAATGTGATGGAAAAAGGAATCCAGCCAGCAAAGGAAGCAACATGGAGAATCAAAACACATTAGTAAGTGGCTTGTATTAACTTCCTCTACATAATACTTGCTATTTACTGAAGTTACACATCTATACACAGCTATATAGTTCCGAAGAAGAAGGAAAGGAGTCGGCTATTAATGCTTTTTTGGAGAAAATTGAAATCCCCATCCTTAATGAGGAAGATAGAGAGAAATTAAACCAACCGATATTGTTAGCGGAGCTGGAATTGGCCCTCAAATCAATACAGGGTAACACTGCAGCGGGTTCGGATGGATTGCCATTTGAACTTTATAGAAGGTTTGGTGGAACTTTGTTGCCACTATTGATGCAGGTTTTAAATTCAGCTTGGGGTGGAGGGGTTCTCCCCCCCTCAATGTCTGAAGCAATTATTACTCTAATTCTGAAAAAAGATAAGGAAGAAACGGATATTCGGGCATACCGTCCAATATCTCTGCCAAATGCAGATTACAAAATATACGCTAAGGTATTGGCTAATCGGCTTAAACCTTTAATTAGCAAATTAATACATACAGATCAAACTGGTTTTATACCAGGGAGATCGTCTCAGATGAGCATTCGGAGAGCATTGGTGGGTGTGCAGGCGGGAGAGGGGACGACCGCTCCATTCTGTCATTGGACGCATCGCAAGCGTTTGACAGAGTGGAGCGGGAGTTTTAGTGGCAGACGATGCGTAAGATGAACCTGGGTGATAACTTTATTTGTTGGAAGAGGTTATTATATGGCGCCCGACAGCCAGGATTTCCATTAACGGAAACAAAACTCAGCCAGTACCACTATTAAGGGGGACTAGGCAGGGATGCCCTCTCTCCCCCTTGCTGTTCGCTATGTTCTTGGAGCCACTAGCCTGTATTATAAGGGAAGATGCAACTATAGCAGGTTTTGGACGGAGAGGGGTTTGCGATAAAATAAGTCTGTATGCAGACGACGTATTGCTGTTCTTGAGAGACGGATATAAGATCTTGCAGTATGTAATCACATCTATCAATGAATTTGGATATCACTCAGGATATAAAATAAATTGGGAGAAAACAGTTTTGCTTCCTCTCAAGAGACCCCCTAAAAGTAATCCCACGCAAGTTAAAATATTGTCATGTACAGATAAAATAGACTATCTTGGTGTTAAGATTGGAGCAGCGGAAGGGGATTACATCGTACACAATGTTACCCCTTTACTTGAAACTGTGAAAAATAAGGTCCGGATATGGCAAAAATTACCAATTTCACGTGCAGATAGAGTGGCGTTGCTAAAGATGATAATACTTCCGCAAATTTTATATAAGATCACACCGTGTGTAAACTGGATGGGAGATATGTTTTTTAAGAGATTAGAAAGTATTATTAATGATCTGATCTGGGGAAGGAAAAAGTCCGCCTAAAACAAAAATGGCTATGGTTTAGAATGGAGGAAGGTGGATTTTCACTGCCTTATGTTCAGGGGTATTTCTTGGCAGCACAGTTGGCTTGGTGGATGGGCATGGAGGAAGAGGAACTAGATTATCATTTAGGTTCAGTTAATAGAACCTACACAAAAATTTTCTCTAGACTCGAGATGGGTGATATAGGCAGAATTAGGGATAAAAATTCGATTGGCTATACTATGCTGAAGGGATGGGGTAAAATTAAAGAAATACTGGGGATCACATATATATTAAATTGCACACCACTATGGCACAATCCTAATTTAATGGAATTTGTTAAGATGGAGAATGTAGAATTTTGGATTAACCGAAATATATGTTGGGTTAGTCAAATAGTGCAGGGAGGTGAGATAAGAGGAATTGAATATATAATGGGATTAAATACGGGCTACTTAGAGAGTTTCAAATATGCACAACTAAGGCATGCTGTTAGTAAAATAAAGAGAGATCACTGTTTAGAGGTGAGACCACAAGAGTTTATAGAATATTGTATGCAAGTAAGCAAGAAAGCTATCAGGATGTCTTTGATATATCAAAGGTTAGTGAGCAATCTTGAACACAAGATGAAAACTATAAAGGTGCGGGAGTGGGAGCGAGATCTTGGTCTTAAGAGCGGATTTAATTGGTATGAAATTTTTAAGAACGTGAAAATGTCTACTCCGTCTAATAATTTCAGGATGATTCATATCTTTTGGATATACCGTTTGTATTATACACCTAAAGATTTGTCAAGATTTTATCGCAGGGATGATCTGGCTTGCAAAAGATGTGGGCAAAAGAAAGCACACTTCCTTCATGTAGTCTGGGAATGCTCAGCGGTGAGAAACTTTTGGTTGAAGGTAATAGATGAGTTGAACTGCAGAACCCGATACAGATTAGAATGGGACCTGCCATTTATATTGTTAGGGCAGCATCTCAAATTAAGAAGGTAAAATGTGAGCTGGTAAGGTTATGGTTGAAAGCTCTGGTAATAGCAAGAGTAATAATTGTTAGAAAATGGGGTCACAGATTAGTCCTGAATTAAACGAATGGATAGCGCTAATGGATAAGGTGGCAATATATGAACAAAAAGTGCTCGGAGCGCCAAACAGCGTGGCACCGTAGCTAAAACCTGGGCCAGCTGGCACGGGGAAAAATAACTGCATAACAGATAGTTTGTGTTACCCCTGATGAGTTGGGGGGATCAAAGGTTCGCCGTGGCACACAGTCCTAAGGGGGTGGGGGGATAAGGGTTTGGGGGGGAGATGAGAAGGATTAATTGGTTTATAAATGATCAGTGGTTATAAAGGGGATATGTTATGTAAATGAATATTATGCTATTCCAATTCTGTATTCGTATTTAATAAGGACTGGAATTATGAAATGAATTGTGTATTTTTATAAGTATGGAAAAAATAAAGTATTTAAAAAAAAAAAAAAATCCTCTACATAATACTTGCTATTTACTGAAGTTAAACAACCCCTTTAAATTTCAGCCTGGAAAAGACAGAGAGTGATTGGTATACCCCAAATAAAAAGGGTCAACCTCATTGATTTATAGAGGATAATTTATTACAATAGACAGTATTGCACGACTTAACAACTGAACTTGCCCTTTTGTTTCAGTGTCCTACTGATTTAAAACTCACAACAGGAGGGAAAGGAATCCATTCTCCAAATGGTTTTATCATATTGATTATCATATGCCCAAGATTATAATTTTAAAAATGGCTAAATCCAGTACTTTCAGCTGAAATACAAAGTTCATTCCAGCTTGACATTAAAAACATACTAATGCTAATCTACAAACAAGGAAATTCCAGCAGACATGTGTGAACCTTTTTTAGGGATCCTAGTCATCTCTTTAAATATTTCTCAGTGGACAAAAACAACACTACAATAATACTGCCCCTATGTGGAAGAAAAATACTATAATACTTCCCCTATGTAGAAGGAAGCTACTACAGGGTGGCCCATGAAAAAGTAGCCCACCTCCAATGTCTTCAAATCAAACTGCCTAATAGCAAATCTGTCTTATTTGTCCATAGCAACCAATAAGAGCTCAACTTTAATTTTCAGAGCTCTGTAGTAACGCAAAGCTGAGCTCTGATTGGTTGCTATGGACAACTAAGACAAATTTACTATTAGGCAGTTTGATTTGGAGATATTAGAGGCGGGCTATGTACAAAAATATAACTCCTATAATACTGCTCCTATGTACAAGAACATAACTACTATAATACCGCCTCCTATGTACAATAATATAACTACTATAATACTGCTCCTATGTACAAGAATATAACTACTATAATATTGCCTTATATGTACAAGAATATAACTAGCATAATACTGCTCCTATGAACAAGAATATACCTACTATAATACTACCTCATATGTACAAGAATATAACTACTATAATACTGCCTTCTATACACAAGAATATAACTAATATAATACTGCCCCTATGTAAAATAATATGACTACTATAATACTACCTTCTATGTACAAGAATATAAATAATAGAATACTGCTCCTATGTACAAGAATATAACTTCTATAATACTGTCTCATATGAACAAGAATATAACTACTATGATACTTTCCCAGAAGAACAAGAATATAACTACTATAATACTGCTCCTATGTACAAGAATATACCTACTATAATATAGTCTGTACAAGAATATAACTACTACAATGCTGCCTCCTATGTTCAGGAATATAACTACTATAATATGGCTTCTATGTACATGAATATAACTACTAGAATACTGCCCCTTTGTACAAGAATATAACTATTATAATACTGTCCCATATGAACAAGAATATAACTACTATGATACTTTCTCATATGAACAAGAATATAACTACTATAATACTGATCCTACAGTATGTACAAGAATATAACTGCTATAATAGTGCTCCTATGTACAAGAATATAACTACTATAATAGTGCCTTCTATGTACAAGAATATAACTACTATAATGTTGCCTCCTATGTACAAGAATATAACTACTATAATACTGACTCCTATATACCAGTGGCGGCTGGGGCAGAGGAGGATAGCAGTTTGGCGCATGTCCTTCCGCCCGAGGATTGCAGGGCATTTCTCTTTGCCTCTTGTTGCCTCCTCCTCCAATTCCTCCTCCTCTAACACCTCCTCATCCGGTCAGCGTAACACCTTCACCACCAACATCCGCACAGCCAGGGGGAAACGACAGTATGCTGTTCTGAAACTAATCTGTTTCTTTCACCCACAGTGAAACAGATGGATTTAAATTAATTTCTTTCACTATCACTAGTGCAGTGCAGGGCACAAATGTACTTTGGCTGGATCCCTGACGCTGGATCCCGAGGGTGACCGTCGATGGGTTGGCTGCAAGAATGATCTCATATCTGAAGTGACCAATACATCTTTAAACCGCTCTCTTCTTGTAGGCGCGGTAGGTTTGGTACCCGCAGCTGTTTCGCTGTGGGTGGAAATTCCTCTGCCAGCACCCGGAACAGCAGAATGCAGCATCTCTCGCAGCAAGGCCTGGAAATGCTGCATTCTGCCAGCCCTCTGTGATCGTGGTAACATGTCTGCCATTTTGTGTTTGTACCGGGGGTCTAAGTACGTTACCACCCAGTACTGGTCCTTGCCCTTTATACTTTTTATTCAGGGGGTCCCTCTTCAAACACTGGTGTATAAAGGCCCCCATTTGCAATAAATTGGAAGCTGTGGAGCGCCCTGACTCCTGCTCATCCCCCAGGAGAATGTCATCCTCGGTCTCCTCCCCCCAGCAACGGACAACACCAGGGATCCCTGAAAAGTTTAAAGTCCCCCTCAAAGCCTGCTCTTCTTGCTCCTCCTCCTCCTCCCCCCAGTTACCATCCTCCTCTGACTCCTCTTCAGACTCCTCTTCAGACTCCTGCTGACTTGTCTAAGATGGAGTAGCCCCCCCCTGGGAATTCATTCAGCATTGGGACTTCTTCATCTTCCAGCTCCTGTTCCTCGATGGTTTGATCAATGACATGACGCAATGCATGCTCCAGAAAGAAGGCGTAAGATACAATGTCACTGATGGCGCCCTGGCTGCGACTGACCAGTTTGGTGATCTCATCAAATGGGCGTAGAAGTCTGAATGCGTCGCACATGAGCAGCCACTGGCATGGTGAAAAGAAACCAAGCTCCCCAGAACCTGTCCTGCTACAGAGTTCGCACAGATAGTCGTTAACAGCACGTTGGAGGTGGAGTTCCATCGCGTCAGGCAGTCACAAATCAGACGTCTGACGGGCAAGTGGTGTCGCCACTGAATGTCAGCAAGGCAAGCCATGGCCGTGTAAGATCTTCTAAAATGACCAGAGACTTTCCTGGCCTGCCGCAAGAAGTTAGCTCTGGGTTGCTCTGGGTTGCCCTTCTGGGAGAAATATTTCCTTCCGGGAACCTTCCATTGTGGTGTGCCAATGGCCACAAATTTTCTAAAGGCCTCAAAGTCCACCAATTTATATGGCAGAAGTTGGTGGTCTAGCAGTTCTGACAAGCCAGCAGTCATTCATTGGGCAAGAGGGTTATCCAGCGTGATCAACTTTTTACGCTCGAACATTTGGGCCACGGAAGCCTGCCTTCTGCCAGATGTGACAGCGGCATGGTGGAAGGTGGAGGGCAAATGGGAGGAGAGAGGAGAAGAAGAGGCAGGACGTGGAGCGCCAGGAGTGTGCCTTTGTGGGTTCTGACGGGGTTGCTCCCACTGGGCTCGGTGATGGGAGGCGCAATGCAAAAGAATATGGCGCCGGCGAACATCGCCATATGTTCGCATGTTCGGCGAATCGCGAATGCGCAAAGTTCACCATGAAACGACTGCCGAGCGAACCGCAAGGTCATCTCCATACCTGAGACCTGAATGCATTATCTCTGCATAATTTTCCTCTTTTGTTCTGCCGTCCACAGCATGATCACTTACACACTCTCAGGTTTGGGTATTGTGCAGTTTATTGAGTTATATTCATTTTCATAAATTGTGGTAATAACAAAGCCTTGGGTCTTCAATAAACATTACCTGTTCACACCATTACTTAATCATTTCCTCAGGAAATCAATGTGGCTGAGACGTTACTGTCTACAAACTTTACTGTTTCTCGGAGTTTTCTTTTCTTGGGCAATTTGTTCCTTTTGAAAAATTGTTGCCTTAAAACAATCATCACTGAGAACTGTAGATTAACCTCATCATCACCATCCATCAAGAATATCCTTCAGTTGATCACTGGAGATGTCGCGAACATAAAATTTCTGCAAACAGAATAGAGTTTCTGCAAATGTTCGCGAACGGGCGAAATAGGCGAACCGCCATAGACTTCAATAGGCAGGCGAATTTTGAAACCCACAGGGACTCTTTCTGGCCACAATACTGATGGTAAAGTTTTTTTCAAGGGGACTAACACCTGGACTGTGGCATGCCGGAGGGGGATCCATGATAAAACTCCCATGGAAAATTACATAGTTGACGCTGAGTCGGGTTTTAATCCATAAAGGGCATAAATCACCTAACATTCCTAAATTGTTTGAAATAACGTGCTTTAAAACATCCAGTGTATGTATACGATCAGGTATGATGTTGTATCGATCAGGTAGTGTAAGGGTTACGCCTGCTTCACAGTGACAGACAAAACTCTGACAGACCAAACTCCCCGTTTAACGCACCGCAAACAACCGCAAACAGTCTATTTGCACAACCGCAAACTCCCCATTTGCACAAGGTTGGATACCAAGCTAGCCATGTCCTGTTCCTTGTCCTCACTCTGCAAGGTACTGTGCCACCCGATATGAGTGGTGGGCACTGGCAGTGGCCACAGAACAGTCAGTGGGCCTGACACACACTTGCAGGCAACTGCAATTATATTAAAGGGTAAAAATTAAATTACTTCTTTATCTGCAAGGAACTGTGCCACCTGATATGAGTGGTGGGTACTGGCAGTGGGCACAGTACAGTCTGTGGGCCTGACACGCACTGACAGACATCTGCAATTATATTAAAGGGTAAAAATTAAATGACTTTTTTATTTGCAAGGTACTGTGCCACCCGATATAAGTGGTTGGCACTGGTAGTGGGCACAGTACAGTCAGTGGGCCTGACACACACTGGCAGGCCACTGAAATTATATTAAAGGGTAAAAATTAAATGACTTTTTTATCTGCAAGATACTGTTCCACCCTATATGATTGGTGGGCAGTGGACACAGTACAGTCTGTGGGCCTGACACACACTGGCAGGCAACTGCAAATATATTAATGGGTAAAAATCAAATGACTTTTTTATATGCAAGGTACTGTGCGACCCAATATGAGTGGTGGGCACTGGCAGTGGGAACAGTACAGTCTGTGGGTCTGAAACACACTGGCAGGCAACTGCAATTATATTAAAGGGTAAAAATTAAATGACTTATTTATCTGCAAGGTACTGTGCAACCCATTATGAGTGGTGGGCACTGGCAGTTGGCACAGTACAGTCTGTGGGCCTGACACACACTGGCAGGCAACTGCAATTATATTAAAGGGTTAAAATTAAATGACTGTTTTATCTGCAAGGTACTGTGCAACCCATTATGAGTGGTGGGCACTGGCAGTTGGCACAGTACAGTCAGTGGGCCTGAAACTCTTTGGCATGCAACTGCAATTATATTACAGAGGAAAAATGAAATGACTTTTTTATCTGCAAGATACTGTGCCACCCAATATGAGTGGTGGGCACTGGCAGTGGGCACAGTACAGTCAGTGGGCCTGACACTCACTGGCAGGCAACTGCAATTATATTAAAAGATAGAAATTAAATGACTTTTTTAACTGCAAGGTACTGTGCCACCTTATATGAGTGGTCTACACACAGTACAGTCTGTGGGCCTGCGGCCTCTCACACACGGGCAGGCAACTGCAATATATATATATAGAAAAAATAAATAAAAGCAGAGTGATGTACCCCTTTTTGGGGTGCTGTCCTTACAGCAGATGAGTCTTTGAGGACTGTAGTGGACATAGAACACTGGCCTAGCTAAGGCTTTCCCTATTAATTCAGCAGCAGCAGCACTCTCCCTGCTCTAACTAACACTGCAGCTTCAGAATTAATCTACGATGGATGCTGTCCTTGCTTTTTGATAGGAGGTGGGAGGGTCTGGGAGGGAGGGTATGCTGATTGGCTGGAATGTGTCTGCTGACTGTGAAGCACAGGGTCAAAGTTTGCTCAATCATGACGTATAGGGGGCAGATAGAACATCGCATATTTTCGCCTGCTGCAGCGAACGTGTGATGTTCGCCGGGAACTGTTCGCCGGCGAATAGTTCAGAACATCTCTATTGATCACCATTAGGCCTCTTTCACATGGGCGTTCCGAATTTGCTCCGGATGCATTGCGGGAAACCCGCGCGAGTGTGCACGCGATTTCAGTCCATTTTGACTGCGATTGGGTTGCGTTGATTAGTTTTTTCCACGTGAGTGCAACGCATTTTGCACTCGCTCAAGAAAAAACTGAATGTGGTACCCAGACCCGAACTTCTATGTTATTATTTTCCCTTATAACATAGTTATATGGGAAAATAATAGCATTTTTAATACAAAATGCTTACTAAAATGGGACTTGAGGGGTTAAAAAATGTTAAAAAATTTACTCATCCACTTGATCGCGCAGCTGGCATCGTCTTCTTTCTTCTTCTTTTAGGACCTGCAAAAGGACCTTTGATGACATCATTGCGCTCACCACGTGGTGACATCAGCGCAGGTCCTGCTGAATGAAGATAGAAGGATTTAATACACTTTAATGGGGTTGCTCATCCCTATTGTCTCCTAGCAACCATGCATGAAAATCGCACCACATCCGCACTTGCTTGCGGATGCTTGCGATTTTCACGCAGCCCCACTCATTTCTTATGGGGCCTTTGTTGCATGAAAAACGCAAAATATCGAATATGCTGCAATTTTCCCACAATGCACAAGTGATGCATGAAAATCACCGCTCATCTGCACAGCCCTATTGAAGTGAATGGGTCCGGATTCAGTGCAGGAGCAATGCGTTCACGTCACGCAATGCACCGTCGCGGAGTTCTCGCCCGTGTGAAAGAGGCCTTAGAGATGAGCGAATCGAATCCCATGAACTGGAAATCGATCAGAATTTCAAGAATTATTCAATTCCCCTAGAAGCTGAATTTCCTTATGCTTCATGTCAGCGAATCAATTAATCCTGAAATTCAAACTTACCACCTCCATTTGTACGTGAAGGGCCGCCAGCCTCCATCTTGCTTGAAGATCTCGGCCGAAATCCCGTCCAGCACGAGATTATATCATCACGCCGGCCGGCGTGATGACGTTATACGTCGCCACGCCGACTGACGTGATGACGTAATTTCGGGCATCACATGATTTTGGCCAAAATATTCAAGCAAGATAGCAGCGGCCCGCCCGTCGCGAGCAATTTGACGTGGTAAGTTTGATATGTTTTTGTTAATGTTAATTTCACACTGTTTGTACACTCAGATGCCGCTATAATGTACTAACGTGGCATCTGAGGGGTACAATAAGGGGGGCGGCGCTATCAGAGCTCCCTGTCATTGCACCCGCTACTTATAAACAAAAGCGCTTTGTGGCGAAGTACCGTAATTGGTCACGAAGCGAATTTTTTTGAGAAATTCAGCAAATCAGCTGAATCGAATTTTCAAGAAATTTGCTCATCTCTAGTCACCATAGGGAACACAATTGTTACAGATTGTGAACCCAATGTGCCAACTAACCTGTTTGGCATTCGGAGAACCGCAAGGGCGTTATTCTGGCATTCCCCGGTTTTTCACCCTTACACCCCAATACAGGGATCTGGACTTTGCTGCAGATTAGCAACTAGACCACTAACTCCAGGAAGAGTCTCAGTGTAGTTGGCAGCTGGCCCACTGGGTTCAGGGACCTCGGTGGGAGCTCTGGATATAGAAAATGCACAGGAAAAGCACAGGTACAGTCTAAACAGGCACCAAGGCTTCAATGCTGGTTTTAGAGATCCAGGCATCACACAGTTAGGCCTCTTTCACACGGGCATCATGTTTGACACCCGGATAATAGGGGGGTGCATTGCGGAAATATGCGCGATTTTTCCGCGTGTGTGCAAACTGTTGTAATGCGTTTTGCACACGCGTGCGAAAAATCGGCATGTTTGGTACCCAGACCCAAAGCCAGACTTCATCACTGAAGTCTGGTTTCGGGTTGAGTATTCTGTATATTTTATTATTTTCCCTTATAACATGGTTATAAGGGAAAATAATAACATTCTCACTATAGAATTCTTAGTAAAATTTGCATTACGGGGTTAAAAAAAATAAAAATAAACTCACCTTATCCACTTGATCATGTAGTTGTCAATCTCTTCTTTCTTCTTCAAGCATTATATACTATTAGCTGCCGCTAAAGGACCTGTGATGACGTCACTGGGCTCATCACATGGTCCAATGATGGACCATGTGATTGGACCATGTGATGTGACGTCACCACAGGTCCTTTAGCATGCAGCTAATTCTTGAAGAAGAGAGAAAATATCGGCAACTATGCGATCAAGTGGATAAGGTGAGTTTATTATTTTTATTTTTAGCCCCTTAATGCACATTTTACTAAGCGCTCTGTAGTGAGAATTCAACTTCAGCCATTCAATGCCCATCCTTACATTTGAAATCTAGGTTCAGAATTGTCAAGGCCAACTATGTAGATTGCCATCGGTTACTCTCCTCAACAGTATACTATGGGCCAGATTTATCATTACACTTACATCTTACTCCACTTTTACATATGCCCAAAGTCACTTTTAGTTAGTCAGATTTATTAATGGTCCTTTAATACTGTGATAAATGTGGTTTGACGGTAGCAGTTTTTCCTTAAGTAAGCGGCTTTACAAAAGTTGCATGTCCTTACAAAAAAGTCGCATGTTCTATTAAAAAGTCGCATAAGATAAGCATGGTCCCCCCTGGAGTGAAATTGCGCATTTTTTAGCAATTTTTTTGCGACTTTTTAAATGGTCGCAATAGTTAGTCTGTATAGAGATTCATTTACATAAGACAACACGCCCACTTTCACAAAACTGGAAAACTTAGTGCAGAGCTTGAAAAACTCGTGAAAAAATGCACAATTTTACTGAGTGAGCATTTTTTTTTTAGACTTTTTCACTCCATTAAAGTTACTATAGCTAATGATAAGTCTGGCCCTATGACTACAGATTTAGTTACCATAAGGGTACTGTGCTATTCTATGCACTTGCAGATCCCTTTCCAAGAAATTGGTAAGATGGACTAAAATGTTTTGATCAGGGCTATCTATGACCATGATCCTGCCCTTCATAAGACATCATAGGACCCATGAGGTCCAAAAATAAACTATGATGTATAGGCTACGCACACATGTTCTTTTTAAGTAGATGATGCATTCCAAGTCTCACCTTTTCTGGTTGGCCCAACATGATCTTAACCCAAGCATGGTTTTGTCGACTTTGGTCTCCGTTTACCTTCAACTAAATACAAGGAAATCATGGCACTGCGGCAGTTCTGAGTAGTGATGAGCGGCAGGGGAAATATTTACATTTGCGATATTTCGCAAATATTTGGCCGATTATTCGTCAAAAATTCGCGAATTCGACATTATTTTCTTGATTGTGAAAAACGGCAATGGAATATCCGTGAAATGCGTGCGCAATACAGGCTTGGGTCACTATTGCTACATTTTTCAAGCTGCTCAAAGATTCCTGAGACTGGAGAAAATGATTGGCACGGCAGAATATTATAATAGCTTTATATGCAGATAGAGTGCTCCAATATATTTGCGATTGCGAAATCGGCACTAATGATGCAAATATTTTGCCGCAGTACGTGCATATTACTACATATTACTGATTGGTGCACTAAGTATTGTTGTGAACTTGTGACATCACAGCACTATGTATGTAGCATATATGTATGGACAGCAGAACCTATCACACTACCTAACACCCTGCACTGGAACCAATCAGCTACACTATATCACTATCTAACCTACACTGACTATCTCCCAATAACTATCTGTATTAGATATATATAAGCTAACTAACTATCTAATGTAATGACACAGCAAAGCACAGATCATAGCAATGACACTACTGTCTCTCTCAGAACTGTAATAAACTGTAGAAAATGGCTGCTGGGGATGTTCTTATATAGGAAGGGGTAGGCAACTTTCCTATTGGTTGCTAGGGATGTTGGTAAGCTCAGACAAAGACATTGCAGCCTTCTCATTGGTCCACAAGCAAGAAGCAGGGAGGGATCATGGGTTCAGATGAAAAAAAATCTATAATATTCGAAAATATCAATATATATCACTATATTCTAAATATTCGTGAATTCTCGAAGTCGCGATATTCGTGATAAAAATTCACGATTCAAATATTCACTCCCAACACTATTTCTCAGGTGATTGAAGTAGGTTGGCAACCAAATCAATATGGAGAGGAAACTCAATACACTCTTATGTAACTGAGATAAATTTTTAAAAGGATAACAGGCTGAACTAGCTGGACAGACGTCTTTTTTCAGCCTTATAGACTATGTTACTAGTATTGTATAATCCATTAATTTGGTGGCAAATGTTTTTGGTCATGCAGTCTTCATCAGTGTGCTGGTTTGGATGAGAATAATGCCATCCTCATCCAAACTGGTTTTCAACAAAAGGCCTTTCCCTAGGCAGCTCTTCAAAGAGTATTTGGACGTTCTGACAAAGGTCGTGTGATTCAAATGTTAACCATTAATTGTTTGGATTAGCCTATATCTTAAAGGGGTATTCCCTTAACATACAATGGGGGCATATCGCTAGGATATGCCCCATTGTCTGATAGGTGCGGGTGCCACCTTTGGGACCCGCACCTACAAGGAGAGCGGAGCAGGGAGAGCTGTGGCTGGAGGACCCCGAGTTTCCCAGGATCCGCCACCACAAAGCACTGCTCCCTGCTACTACCATACAAGTGAATGGGAGCGCCCCGCGCATGCGTGGCCCCTGCTCCCATTCATTTCTATGGGGAATACGGAGATAGCTGAGAGCGCCATTGAAATGAATGGAGGGTGAGTGTGCCCTCCATTCATTTCCCTGCTCCATTCTAGTTGTAGGTGCGGGTCTCACCGAATGATATGCCCCCATTGTTTGTGATGGTAAAACCCATTTAACTTAACCCCTTAAGGACACAGGGTTTTTTCATTTTTGCGTTTTCGTTTTGCGCTCTATGCCTTCCAAGAGCCATAACTTTTTTATTTTTCCATTCACATGGCCATATGAGGGCTTATTTTTTGCAGGACAAGTTGTCCTTTCCAACACCATCATTTAATAATGCATACGGTGTAGTGGGAAGCGGTAAAAAAATTCCAAATGGGGTGAAATTGCAAAAAAAAAGCAATTTCACCACAGTTTTACGGGTTTCTAAATTACGATGTTTGATTTGCGATAAAACTGACCATTTAGTTTTATTCTACAGGTCAGTACAAATCCGGCGATTCCCAATATGTATAGCTTTTCTTGCGTTTTGATAGTGAAAAAAAATTCAAAAGTGGGAAATTTTTTATTTTTTTTTGCCATGTTTTGACCGCTATAACGTATTTGTAAATAAGTGTATTGCATTGTATGGGGGCTTATTTTTTGCGGGGCGATCTTAACTTTTAGTTGATACCATTATGGGGTGTGTAGGACTTTTTGATCGCTTTTTATTTAATTTTTTTTGAGGAAATGAAGCGTCCAAAAACGGCAAATCGGCCATTTGGGCGCTTTTTTCCGTTTTTCTGTTTACCGTATGGGAAATATATTTTTATACTATGGGCGTTTTCACACATTGCGACACCCATGATGTGTATTTTTTTTTTTTATTATGATTTTATTTTAATTTTGGGGAAAGGGGGGTGATTTAAATTTTTAGTTTTTTTTTATTTATTATTTTATTTTATTTTTATTTTTTTACACTTTTATATAGATCCCATAGGGACCTATATAAATCAGACTGAAGTGGTTTAGAGACGGCTCCACTGATCTGTGCTTGGACTATGGTGCTCAATACTCAGATGGTGTAAGCTTCCAAAGCACCACAAATATAAAAGTGAAAAAATAAGATCAGAGTATGGCACTCAACTTATCTGGGAATATGCAGGCAATAGATATTTTTCAAATAATTGTAGCATTTATTAAAACACATAATAAAACAGATATTACAAAGATGAATAAAAAATACAAATTAAAAAATAGAGTGAGTTCATGAAGAATCCATTAGCTCGATTGTACTAAAGAAACATAGTCTGTACAAACTTGGCTATAGAACCACTCCAGATAGTTAAAACACTGGGAGATATAAGATGTGTCCGTACTTGATTGGACCGATTCTCCGCTGGTGTATTATATCAAATATTTACTGAGTAGGTGGTGGCGTCCCACCACAAATCTTACCTCCGTGAATTGGTCAGTGTCAGTACCAGTAGTCACTTTCTTTGCGAAACAGTCGACTCAAATAGACAGTTATTTGGAGGCGATTCAGCATGGGCTTTCTTTGTGGAAAAGTCAACTCAAATCGACGATTGTTTGGAGGCAATTCGGCATGGACACTTAACTTTAAAACAGCGACCTTTCCGGGCATCGATTTATAAGAGACCACTTAGTTTGTAGTATCAGCGGTATACTCTGCCATAAATGGCGACAAACCTTTCATTCGCCCGGAGGTCTGTTTGTCCTTTTAGACTCCAGAAATGCGTATTTCTCCACTTCTAATAGCAGCGCTGCAAGGAGGTTCTGAGTAAGTGTAGTCACCAAACGCGTTCGAGGTCTCAGTATGCTGACCTCTTCCTCAGTGGTATATTTGTATTCAAATGAACATCTCCTTATATAGCCCAAACTGACCCCAATTGATTTAATTGGATCTCTCCTCCCTTTGGGGGAAGTCTGTTAGAGTTGTAAATCAGAGCAAAATCACACACAGGTGTATTCTCCTTATTCATCGACTGTTTTGGCACATTTCAGACCTAAAGTAATCTTATCAGAAGGTCTGGACCATCAAAAATGAACATTATACCCAGTATATAAAACCTTTTTATAAAAACATGATTAACATAGTTTAACTTCTTTGCGTTTTATCTGCGATTTCTATCAATCAATGCGTTTCTTTACTATAACTGCTGTTATATAAAGGTGCATATATGTAATAAAAAGAAAAGTCTATCTTATCCTCTATTAGGGTTATATAATTACAAATTCAAGACCATATTTGGAGCTTTCCACATTATAGGAGCTTCACATTATATAAAAACAAGCACGTATACATTATTCTTTCTTTTCAATTAGGACACACTACCTCTTTAAAACTCAAAGCCCTTGACCAAACGAATTCCAAATAATGGATACGCACACTGCTACTTGTGTGTCTGACTTGCGTTTTTAGGGTCATCATGCTTTTTTTTTTTTTTTTTTATCATAGCTGCTGTTTAGTTGAGGTGCATACTTCAATAAGGGAAAACTTCATTATTACCTCTGTTCAAATTTTACAGTAAAACATACTTGAATATCTAGTGATATCATTCTTTTGTGCCTGAGTCGGACGTTTGAATCGCACAGCAAAGGCATTCTTGCCTTTGCTGTGCGAGAATTTCAAATAAGAACCGACTCCCTTTCAGGCACAAAAGAGCCGAATATTCACGAATGATTCAAGTATGTTTTTTACTGTAAAATTTGAACAGAAGGTAATATGAAGTTTTCCTTATTGGAAGTATGCACCTCAACTAAACAGCAGCTATGGTAAAAAAAAAAAAAAAAAAAAAACGCATGATGACCCTAAAAACGCAAGTCAGACACAAAGTAGCAATGTGCGGTATCCATTATTTGGAATTGCTTGGTCAAGGGCTTTTGAGTTTTAAAGAGGTAGTGTGTCCTAATTGAAAAGAAAGAATAATGTATACGTGCTTGTTTTTTATATAATGTGGAAAGCTCCTTATATAATGTGGAAAGCTCCAAATATGGTCTTGAATTTGTAATTATATAACCCTAATAGAGGATAAGATAGACTTTTCTTTTATTACATATATGCACCTTTATATAACAGCAGTTATAGTAAAGAAAACGCATTGATTGATAGAAATCGCAGATAAAACGCAAAGAAGTTAAACTATGTGTTAATCATGTTTTTTATAAAAAGGTTTTATATACTGGGTATAATGTTCATTTTTGATGGTCCAGACCTTTTGATAAGATTACTTTAGGTCTGAAATGTGCAAAACAGTCGATGAATAAGGAGAATACACCTGTGTGTGATTTTGTTCTGATTTACAACTCTAACAGACTTCCCCAAAGGGGAGGAGAGATCCAATTAAATCAACTGGGGTCAGTTTGGGCTATATAAGGAGATGTTCATTTGAATACAAATATACCACTGAGGAAGAGGTCAGCATTACTGAGACCTCGAAACGCGCTTGGTGACTACACTTACCAGAACCTCCTTGCAGCGCTGCTATTAGAAGTGGAGAAATACGCATTTCTGGAGTCTAAAAGGACAAACAGACCTCCGGGCGAATGAAAGGTTTGTCGCCATTTATGGCAGAGTATACCGCTTGATACTACAAACTAAGTGGTCTCTTATAAATCGATGCCCGGAAAGGTCGCTGTTTTAAAGTTAAGTGTCCATGCCGAATTGCCTCCAAACAATCGTCGATTTGAGTTGACTTTTCCGCAAAGAAAGCCCATGCTGAATCGCTCCAAATAACTGTCTATTTGAGTCGACTGTTTCGCAAAGAAAGTGACTACTGGTACTGACACTGACCAATTCACGGAGGTAAGATTTGTGGTGGGACGCCACCACCTACTCAGTAAATATTTGATATAATACACCAACGGAGAATCGGTCCAATCAAGTACGGACACATCTTATATCTCCCAGTGTTTTAACTATCTGGAGTGGTTCTATAGCCAAGTTTGTACAGACTATGTTTCTTTAGTACAATCGAGCTAATGGATTCTTCATGAACTCACTCTATTTTTTAATTTGTATTTTTTATTCATCTTTGTAATATCTGTTTTATTATGTGTTTTAATAAATGCTACAATTATTTGAAAAATATCTATTGCCTGCATATTCCCAGATAAGTTGAGTGCCATACTCTGATCTTATTTTTTCACCTATATAAATCAGTTACCTGATTGCTTCTATCATAAACTCCAATACACTTGTATTGGAGTTTATGAGCATTTTACTACTTTCCTATGAAGCCCTATTGCTAACAAGGGCTCCATAGGAAATAGTTAGTGATAGCCTTAAGCTGAATGAAAGGCTTAAGGCTATCCCTTACAGCGCTCCGATTCTCCCGATCACCACTAGGGGGAGCCGAGCGCTGCCGAAAGTTTTACTTTCGGTTTTAGCGCGTGCAGATGCCGTGATCAGGATTGATCACGGCATCTGCAGGGTTAAATGATCGCGGTCGGCAGCGCTGCCGACCACGATCATCAGCTGCGGGGGTCAGCTACAGGAATCAGCCGGACCCCCGCAGCGATGGTGCCCACAGCGGCCAGGAGCGGGCGCCATCTTCAGGGACTGGACACATGACGTACACATACGTCATGTGTCCTTAAGGAGTTAAAAATTCATCTCAATTACATAAAATAGTGTAACGAGTTTTTTATGAGGCAAAGGAAGAAGATGTAGAGGCGCTGTCCATTTTGGTATAGGAAGAAGATGGGCAATTACGGTCATTTTATTGTTGTTTATCTGTCAATGACATGTTTCTAGGCCCTACTGGCCTCTTCATCACATTAAAACCAACTTGCTACACTCAACAAAAATCCTGCCTTCCATATTAAACTAAATCATTTCTAATTGACCCAACAATCCAGGTCTGTGACATGGCAGATAGAACCTAAAAAAGTAAATTTTCTTGTTGGGGATTCTGTTGAACAACAATTAGTTACTCATCATGTTTCTGTGCAAAAAAGTGCCTCATTATTTCATGACTAAGACATTTTACACAGATCATTTAGACTTTGAAACAAAATAGGCAAAACTATCTGCTACCAATTAGACCAAAACAAGTAGGCTAGTCTCCGAGATCGGAACAAAATGACAAATTAAATTCTTTTCCTGAGTACATAATGGCAGACTTCTGTTCCCACAAAAATAAAGATGCAGTTTCCTTTCTTAAGGTACTGCTCATCTTCTCGTCCCCATGAAGATAAATCTAGATATTTTGCGAACAGTTGATAGAAGAGACTCTCGAAGGAGGTTTGAACTTTTCATCTATACGATACTAGCAACACGTTACTTATTAATGAGTTTATCGTACGCTGTGGTTAATGGGCATTAACTGAAATGCTATTCATTGGGGCTTGTTAAGGTTCCTTTCTTCACAGTTCAGAATTATGGAGTTAAATATTTTATGGTGTCCTTACAAGTGTGCCATTTGTATACCAGTCATTATCTGGAGAGGAAAAGTTTGCACTAAAGTTTGTTAGATAATGAAAATACGGTCATGATGATCTGGAATGTTTTTTAAGACACCTGAAATCTATCACATTCCCTTTATCTGAATAGACTGCATTCAGGAGTATTCCCCTCTAATGAGTCCCTTTGGGACCTACACGTGGAACGTGCAACCAATCTGACATCAATGGGTCTGCTGAAGAAAACGGGAGTCAATTATAAAGTAAGCATCTTCCAAAGCAAGAGGAAGAGATGCCAGATTGTAGTAAAATGGAATTTAACATGGATACAGAAATATTATAATTATTTATCCTAGCTTGACAGACAAACTGTAGTATCATATATCAGATATATCTATACTACTGTCGCTATTTTAAAAAAATATAACTACTATAGTAGTGTCTCCATGTAGAAGTATATAAATTTACTACTATAATACTGCCTCTTACGTACAAGACTGGGCGTCCCCTTTAAGCAACAAAATAATCACACCCGCCCTTATTTCCCTTTATGGCCCTGGAATAAGGTAAGGACCAGAGACAATCTCTTCCTCCCCAGCTGGACGAATGGAAGTCTCTGTCTCAGGCCTAGATACAAACAACAAGGAATATAACAAACACAATAAAATAAGGAAAGACAAGACTTAGCTTAAAGTAGAAAACTCCAGAAACACCACAAAGTACAACCGACCAGCTAGTTAGAAGGCAGGAAGAAAATCTATAAACCGCACCTCCAAGAGTGAGAAGTTGCTACTAAAAGGTAAGGTAAATTACCAACAAGCAACATCTGAAGCAAGGAGTGGGGTATTCACCAAAACACGGACACAATAAGATCCACAAGGAATTTGTCAACTTAACTCACGTGATGCCAGTCTCTCTGATATCCTGGTACCTGCCACGGGAACGTCCGTGACAATAACTACTATATTACTGCCTCTTATGTGCAAGAATATAATTACTATAAAACCGACTCTATGTACAAATATATAACTATAATACTGCCTCCTATGTAAAAGAATATTACTACCATAATACTGTTCCTTCGTACATGAATATAACTACTATAATACTGCTCCTATGTACAAGAATATAACTACTATAATACTGCCTCCTATATACAAGAATATAACTACTATAATACTGCTCCTATGCACAAGAATATAACTATTATAATACTGCCTCCTATGTACAAGAATATAACTACTACAATACTGCTCCTACGGTATATACAATGGTATAAAAAACTATAATAATAATAATCTTTATTTATATATTATCAAAATATTGCGCAGCACTTTACAATTCAGGAGTTCATGTACAAACAGTCATAAGTAACATACCAATAGACAAGTCAATAAGTAGAACAAGAGAAGCGAAGGCCCTGCTCACAAGATCTTACAATCTATGAGGGGAAAGGGGTGACACAAAAGATAAAAGTGCTTGTTCTATACAATGGTCCAACTACATTGGGAAAATAAGGGAGCTGCATGAGCCAATTATCAGTCGATATCTGTAGTACTTCTGGGTGTATGGGTGCGATGAAAATGTAGATAGGATTTTGATCAGGGGATGTGATAGGCCACCCTAAAAATATTTTTTTTATGGAGCACCTAAAACTGTGTATATTGTGATTAGGGATGCACAAATCCGAACTGCAAAGTTTGGGTTCGTACCAAACTTTGCGAGTTCGGGTACCCGGACACAAACTTTTTCACTGAAGTCCTGATTCAGGTTCGGTGTTCGGGTGATTTTCTTATTTTCCGTTATAACATGGTTATGTCGGAAAATAATATCATTCTTAAGACAGAAATCATAATACTGCTCTGATGTATAAAAATATAACTGCTATAATACTGCAAATTATGTACAAGAATATACCTGCTATAATACTGCATGTGGAGGTGGCTGCAGCAGCATCAGGAGGAAGCCACAGAGTGGCACAATGACCGTGTGGAGGTGGTGGCAGCATCAGGAGGCCATAGAGTGGCAAGGTGACATAGTGTGGAGGTGGCAGCAGCATGAGTAGACCACAGAGTGGCAAGGTGACATAGTGTGGAGGTGCCAGCAGCATGGGGAGACCACAGAGTGGCAAGGTGACATAGTGTAGAGGTGGCAGCAGCATGAGGAGACCACAGAGTGGCAAGGTGACATAGTGTGGAGGTGCCAGCAGCATAAGGAGACCACAGAGTGGCAAGGTGACATAGTGTAGAGATGTCAGCAGCATAAGGATACCACAGAGTGGCAAGGTGACATACTGTGGGGGTGGCAGCAACATGAGGAGGCCACAGAGTGGCAAGATGACATAGTGTGAAGGTGTATGGCAATATCAGTACCCGCTGAAGATGGCAATACTAGTACTCCTCGGGCCCACCAGTCAGACTTGCGAGAGGATGGACGATGGCGCAGATAGGCAGCGGCCAGCTCACTACATAGGATGTCTCTATAGTAGTTCAGTTTGTCCTCTATCTCAGCAGGTGTAAAAACGCCCCCATTTTGGACTGGTAGCGAGGGTCCAACAAAGTGCAGAGCAAGAAGTCATCCCTCTGCCGAATGTTGACAATTCGTCTGTCACTACGCAAGTGAGCATACATCGGGCCATTTGTGCAAGTGACTCAGAGGGACTCCCTGTCTTCATCTCCACTGAATACTACCAAGGTGTGTCTGGGTCCTCTGCCTCCTCTTCCATATTGCCCTGTAGCTATTCTGGCTGCTCCTGCTCTCTCTGTCACCTGTGTAGAAAAACCAACCCTTTCGCTACACATTGCTTGTGCTCCAATGTCCTCCTCCTCCCGTTCAACCCCCACAGGGCTCATGTGGCCGTGAGAACTAGGCGCCACGTTTCCAGTCCTCTGACCAGCCAGATTTACCAGCATCTGTTCCAGGACATGAAGCAGTGGAATGACATTGTTCAGTCCTGGCGACTGACAAATAACGTGGCATCCTCAAAGGGCCTGAGCAAATGGCAGGTGTCCCTTATGAGCTGCCACTGGCTGACATCGAAGTTAAACAGGGGAGTACTCCTGTCTGCTTGGATCGTCAAGAAATCGTTCATGGCCTTTCTCTGTTCTTATAGTCGGTTCAACATATGGAGGGTGGAATTCCAACAGGTGGCAACGTCGCATATCAGCCTATGTTGGGGGATGCCGTTCTACCGCTGCAGCTCAAGGAGGGTGTGCTTTGCAGTGTACCAGTGGCTGAAGTGCATGCAACGTTTCCTGGCCATTTTTAGGATGTGTTGCAGCTGGGTGGAAGACTTTAGGAACCGCTTGACAACTAGATTGAACATGTGTGCCCATATTGATAAAGCGCCGACACCATGTTCTTCCTTTTATCAGCATAATTCCGATTTTGAGATGTCAAGAAAGCCAGGATTCGATTTTTTGATGAAGCACACGGAGCACTTCCTCCTCTGTGTTACTCCGTTCACCCAGGAAAACCAGGTATAGAACAGCGTGAGAGTGATGAGAGTCTTACAATCACCCATCAATTTTCGCTAAAAAAGCCTGTTTCACCACGGCGTAATTTGGTCCATACAGTAAAAAGAGGTGCACAATCACCCATAAATTTTCCCTAAAAAATTGTGTTTGAAGTAAAAAATTTTACCAATGAAAGAATATTGGTATTCGGTTCATACAGAAGAAAGTCTACAATCACCCATCAATTTTCCCCAAAAAAGCCTGTTTCACATAAAAAATATCATTTTTGTTTCGCCACTAATATATGGCAAACAGGGCATTAGGATATATCCCTGTGATGTCACAGCCCTATAAATAGCCTCAGCCATCTTGGATTCAGCCATTTTCCAGTGTACTTAGTGCAGGAAGAGACGTCAGCAGGCGCTAGGGACAGTGATAGAAAATACTTTCAAAACTTTTATTTTGCTGTATAGAAGTTCAGGGAAAGAATAGGGAGGAATCATTCCACAGTATTGAAGCAGAGTAGGGGAGCTTACAGCCTGGGTAGTAGGAACAATCCTATTTCACCTTGCTGCACTGACTGGGGATTGCCATTGCCATTATACAGCTCTGTAATTCCAGCAAACCGTTCTTGTTATTGGGGTGCGAGTGCTGTGTGATACAGCCATTAACAGGGTTTATTACAAAGAAATATTTCTATGTCTTATTTGCCATTGTGCGGTGCAGTTATATGTTCTAAAGTATTGTTTGTATTAGTGGGAAAAAAGGCTTATTAGCTGTTGTGTGGTGAAGTGAGGAAATTACAGCCCTTTTTGGCGTGTATTAGTGGCAAAAAAAAAACATTATTTGCCATTCAGCAGTGCAGTTATTTGTTCTAAAGCCCTTTTTGGAGTGGCACAAGAAAAAGTATTTGCCGTTGTGTGGTGAAGTGAGAAAATGACAGCCCTTTTTGGTGTGTATTAGTGAGAAAAAAATATATATTTGCTGTTCAGTGGCGCAGTTATATGTTCTTAAGCCATTTTTGGCGTGTATCAGTGGCAAAAAAATATGCTGGGTTATATATGACGTTCAGCGGTGCAGTTATCGTATATGTTCTAAAGCCCTTTTTCGCGTGCAATAGTGGTAAAAAAATATATATTATTTGCCGTTCAGCCGAACTTTATTATGTGTTCTAAAGCCCTTTTTGGTATGTATTACTGGCAGAAAATATATATTATTTGCCGCTCAGCGGTGCAGTTATATTTCCAAAGCCCTTTTTGCTTTTTGGCGTGTATTAATGGCACAAAAAAAAATATATTTCCTGTTCAGCGGTGCAGTTAAATTTTCTAAAGCCCTTTTTGGCCTGTATTAGTGGCACAAAAAAAATATTTGCTGTTGTGTGGTGAAGTGATAAAATTACAGCCCTTTTTGGCATGTATTAGTGGCAAAAATAGTATTTTTCGCCATATAAGACGCACTTTTTCCCCCAAAGTGGGGAAAATGGCAGTGCGCCTTATATGGCGAATACTACCATTTTCCTATAGCTGAAGCCGATACATCGCACAGCCTGCGATGTATCAGCATGGAAGGAGGAGGCGGAGCCTGGCAACATGGCGGGCGGCCGCTGCCACAGCGTGACTGCTTGTATAACATTTAAAATCTTTAATCATGTCCCTTATTTCCTAAAGCCTCAGGATAGTAGCGCTCTGCTAACCTGCTAGTACGATCCTCTAGCAGGCAGAGCGTGCGGCGTAGGCTGGTGTGTAACGCCCTCACTGACGCCATCTGCCTGCTCCTCCTGCTTCATTCATAAAGTGAAAGGAGCAGGCAGATGACGTCAGTGAGGACGTTACACACCAGCCTGCCGCCGCACCGCTCTGCCTGCTAGAGGATCGCTATAGCAGGTTAGCAGAGCGCTACTGTCCTAGGCTTTTAGGAAATAAGGGGACATAATTAAAGATTTTAAATGTTATACAAGCAGTCACGCTTGTTAGCGGGCCGCCCGCCATGTGCTGCCAGGCTCCGCCCTAGCAGCCATGGGCCAGATGTTTTAGAAAAGGGGGCACTCTGTGGATGACACTGCATTGGGTGATCTGTGGATGACACATATAGCATAAGATGCTATATATGTGTCATCCACAGATCCAATCCATTACAGTGTCATTCATAAATGCCCCCATCACAGTGCTATCCACAGATCCCCCATCACAGTGCTATCCACAGATCCCCCATCACAGTGCTATCCACAGATCCCCCATCACAGTGCTATCCACAGATCCCCCCATCACAGTGCCATCCACATCTCCCCCACATAACAGTGCCATCCACAGATCCCCCCCATAATACTGTCATGCACAGACCACCATTACTTCAAAAGCACACCTTTTGGTTAAAAATATTTTTTTTCTTATTTTTCTCCTCAAAAACCCAGGTGCGTCTTATAGGCCGGTGCGTCTTATAGGGCGAAAAATACGGTATATTATTTGCCGTTCAGCAGTGTAGTCATGGATGTTCTAAAGCCTTTTGTAGCGTGTATAAGTGGAAAAAAGTAAGGGCCTATTTGTCGTTCAGCAGTTATATGTTCTAAAGTTTTTTTGGGCATGTATTAGTGGCAAAAAAAATATATATTTATTGCCGTTCAGCGGTGCTGTTATATGTTCTTAAGCCCTTTTTGGCATGTATTAGTGCCCTCACCTGTCCTCAATCTTCCTCTGTCTTTTTCTGTTCCCTCAGCCAGAGAAGTAGTATATTCTTTTCGCTCAGCTCCATTATGCAGCAAAGACGAGCTACTAGAGGACAGTCAGCAGCTACTGGCCAGCCAAGATGTGGAGGAGACATCCGCTGCTTCCTTCGGTAGGCGGGCAAGCAGTGATGAGAAGAGTGGCATGGTAGCTGGTGTTGCGAGACCATTGAGGAGGACAGAAAGTACTCGATGATGATGATGTAGCTGATCGCACTTGGGAGCTGGGTGAACTAGGGGCTTCATCATCATCGGCAGACGAGGGTGTCAGCTTGCCCGAGAGGCAGCGGCGGAGCCTGCAAGTCGCTAGCGTGGCCGGGAGTCAGCAGGGTGGCAGCAGTGGGAGGTCGGGAGACAAACGTGCTCGGGGCAGACCACCCACTTCGCAGGAATCTATCTGCCCGGGAAGTTGTGGTGCAGGGGCTCACGGAAGCAGCGGCGGTATCAGTCAGTCAGTGCAGAGAATTGGGGGTAAAATCACCTACTCGGCGGTATAGCAGTTTTTTTGTTAAGCTGCCAGAGGAGGTGAACATGGTCATTTGTAGAATCTGTGGGCAGAAGGTGAAGCGTGGCTAGGGTGCCAATGTTGGCATCACAGCCCTGCTTCAACAAATGCAGAGTCACCATAAAGTGGCCTGGGAGAACCGTGGCTCTGATGTGGTGGTCCAGCCTTCCGCAGCAACCGCTGCATCACCCAGTGGCACACACACGATTTCAGGCAGTCAAGGCTGGCCCTTATGCTCCTGCTCCTCCTCTTCTTACTTCTCGTCAGTCATTCCGTCAGCAATCGATCACCTAAGCAATTGCCAAGAGACAACAGTATGCGTGCACTAATCCAACTGCGCAGAAGATAAATGTGCTCCTGGCCAAGTTGCTGGTTCTGCAGTCCCTCACTTTCCAAGTAGTGGACTCTGCATTTTTCAAACAACTGATGGCTAGTGCTGAGCCGAGGTGGAGAGTCCCAAGCCATCATTTCTTTGCAAAAAAGGCGGTACTAGCCCAGAACACTTCAGCCACTCGTACACCGCAAAGCACACCCTCCTTGAGCTGCAGCGTGAGAACAGCATCCGCCAACATAGGCTGATATGCGCCGTTTTCACCCGTTGGAATTCCACCCTCCTTATGTTGGACCGACTATACGAACAGAGAAAGGCCTTAAACGATTTATTGATGATCCAAGGGGATAGGAGTACTTCCCTGTGTAACTTTGATGTCAGCCAGTGGCAGCTCATGCGTGACACCTGCCGTTTGCTCAGGACATTTGAGGAGGCCACGTTATTTGTCAGTTGCCAGGACTACGGGATGAACAATATCATTCCACTGCTTCATGTCCTGGAACAGATGCTAGTAAATCTGGCTGGTCAGGGGTCTTGAGACGTGGCGCCTAGATCTCATGGCCACATGAGCCCTGTGGGGGCTGAACTGCAGGAGAAGAAGAAGGACATTGGAGCACAAGCAATGTGTAGCAAAATGGGTGGTTTTTCTACACAGGTGACAGGAGAGGAAGAGCAAGAGCAGCCAGAGGAGCTACAGGATGATGAGGAAAAGGTCAGAGGCAGAGGACCCAGACACACCATGGCAGTATGCAGTGGAGATGATGGCAGGGAGTCCCTCAAAGTCACTTGTACAAATGGCCTGATGCATGCTCACTTGCTTGCGTACTGACTTCTGGCTCTCCACTTATTGGACTCTCGCTACCTGTCCAAAATGGGGGCTTTTTTTTACCTGCTAAGAGGAAGGACAAACTGAACGTCTATAGAGACATCCTATGTAGTCAATTGGCCACTGCCTATCAGCGCCATCGTTCATCCTCTTGCAGGTCTGACTGGGGGGGGGCCCTCTGCACTCTGGTTCCTCTGCCAAGGCAGCTGTGGCAGGGTGGGGGGTAGGAGCGGCTCCAGCTCCATCATCAGCAGCTTGAATCTAGAATCGCTTATGAGCAGCTTTCTTCATCTGCCTAGTGAAGAAACTATTCAGCAGCAGCAGCTAGACCTGGAGCAGGACCTGAACTAGCAGGTGGTGGCAGACTTGGACACTATCCTGCCATCCGACGTTAAAGATCCGCTAGAGTACTGGGCAGCCAAACTGGATTTGTGGCCGCAACTGGCAAAGTTCGCCCTGGAAAAGCTGTCCTGCCCATCCAGTAGTGTGGCATCAGAGCGAGTGTTTAGTGCGGCAGGGGCCATGGTTACCCCAAGAAAAGCTCGTCTGTCCACCCAAAATGTGGAGAGACTGACCTTTGTCAAGATGAATCAGGCGTGGATCAGCCAGGATTTCTACACACAATTGCCTGATGCATCAGACTAGATCATCCATGGTGCGACACCAATACATAAGAGACTGGTTTCTTCTGGCTACCTGACTCACCTACTATTCTGATGCTGCCACCCGCCTGATGCCACACATCTGATGGCAAGTGCTCATTCTTTCACCTACCATCTTCATCAGGTACTGGTATTGCCACTCACCTTCCCACTTTGTCAAAGGGTCACTCTGTGCTCTTCTGATGCTGCTGCCACCTCACCACTCAGGTCGCGTGATGCTGCTACTGCCACCTTGAGGCCTCCTCCTGATGCTGCTGTCGCCACCTTCACACTCTGTCATTGTGCCACCCTGTAGCCTCCTCCTGATGCTGCTTCCACCTCCAGACTCTGTCATTGGGCCACTCTGTGGCCTTCTCATGCTGCTTCCACCTTACCACTATGTCATAGGGCCACTCTTTGGACTTCTCATGCTTTTTCCACCCTCCCCACTTCATGACTGGGCTACTATTTTGCCTTAAGGCGGATGCTCCACAGACAGGATCCGTTTTTTTGGGAAAATGTTCTGACGGATCAGAGGAAGGGCAACATAATCAGTGACATCAACACAAACTTACTGCTGACACCGACTCTACTCTGTCAGGGAGGGAGGGCTCTACTTGTATAAGCGTATAATAGAACAGGTTCTGTAGAAATCTATGTGGAATTAGTGAATGGTGTAAAAGGAGTGCGCTCTCTTTCACGCTATAGTAGGATCTTGGGCCTCTGCATGGTTCTTTATACCTGGTGCAAATATTGACCTGTAAGGCTGAGTTCATACTTGAGTTATTTGGTCAGTTTTGGCCCCATAACTGCCCAAATAAGTGAAGTGTGCAGTGATTCTAAGAGCGTCGCCTTTAATCTGCATGTCATACTGACTCACAGTATAATTTCACTACCACAGCAGACTCCCTATGCATGTTACTGCAAGGCACAGTGTTCTACACCACTATAAAGGCTCTCTGCAGCCAGAGAAATAGCCGTTTATTAACGTGATTCAACACAAACCAAATTTGTTTGGAAAATTCGGCCGAATCAAATTTTTTAGAAATTTGCTCATCTGTAATAACTACTATAATATTGCTTCTGTATAAGATTATAACTACTATAATACTGTTCCTGTGTACAAGAATACAACTACAATAATACTGCCTCCTATGTACATGAATATAACTACTATTATACTGCTCCTGTGTACAAGAATAAAACTACTATAATACTGCTCCTATGTAAAAGAATAGAACTACTCACTTCTCAATATACCAGTAGCTTTTGAACATGTGAGATTTGTACAAATGATCTTGCTTGTGGCGTTTTTGATTCACACTGTACATGTATCAAACTATGTGAATTGTATTGTTTATTGCTTTTTTTTCTCAATAAAAAGAAAATTGGCAAAGAATATAACTACTATAATACTTCTCCTATGTAAAATAATATAACTACTATAATACTACTCCGATGTACAAGAATATAACTACTATAATACTTCCTCCTATGTACAAGAATATAACTACTATAATACTGCTCCTACGTACAAGAATATAACTACTATAATACTGTACTTCTCCTATGTAAAAGAATATAACTACTATAATACTGATCCTATGTACAAGAATACAACTACTATAATACTGTTCCATATGTACAAAAATAATATAATATTTATTTCTGTATCCTAAAGCTGGTTTCTTTATAGAATAATACTGGTCCAGTATTTAGGAGGTAATAGGCATGCATTACAAATGTGCAATGATTCACCTGTTCCTTGAAGACCAAAAGTCCAAACCTTACAAAGTCATTGTTTAAAATAAGTAGAATATGATATACAGACAATAAAAAATGCAGACGACCTGCAGCGCAGAGCCATTTGTCTGAGCTTGGTGCCAAAGCAAAATGAAATTACATTTTTAGCACAAATCAATGTACAATGTAATGATTCTGAACTTAGGAGGGAAAACAGAGCGAGTTATCTTTAAAACTTTAGCAGAAAGCATTTTGGCAAATATCCTAAAACAAATTATACTCCATACTTGTCAGAATCTTCGCTGCAGTGCAAGAATAAGCAGTTTTATCTGCAGGGCGTCAATACTCTGTAGAACTTGGAAAATCTTCACTTGACCCCAGTAACATCGCTTAACAGCACTCATTTTATCAATGTTATTAATAGTAAAATGACTTAATGCTGCAGCCGGGCTTGAATCTTTGCCATTATAACCAGCTAGAATAGTTAAACCAAATAAAGAAAATTAGTTTGGCTTAAAATTATTTCCCATGAGGAACATTTGTTTTTCCAGCTTAAAAATCTCAATCTGTGACCACCTGCAAGATCACAGCACTCCCCTTCTGAAATGCTCTGTGCTTTGGGAGGGGTCTGAAACTCCTCTTTGTAAATCTCAGTCTATGACCTTCTACTTGCCTTCATTTCCTTTCTCACATCATGAGACTTCCCTGTAACATGCAGCCTTGTCCGCATTGATATCTTCACATGAGTTATTGTTCCTCATAAGTTCAACATACTCGTCTTCTGAAATACTCTCTGCTTCTGAGGATCCTGTTTTTTTTTACTATGTAACTATCTGTGACCTTCACTATGCTTCTTGCAAGTTGGCATCACGAACAGGACACGGTCCAGTGCCACTGCAATTTGATGTCACAAACAGGATAGGTTCTAGCGGATGCAGAGCAAGTCATCGGGGGTCCAGTCCTAGTGGATCAACACAGCCAGTTACATCTACAGGAACACCACAGCATGTTTCTGAGGTGAACCAACCGCCAGAAAGCACCTGTGACTGTAAGTGTTACCTTTATGAGGTCTGCCACAAGTAAGTGACTGTGCTAATAAGACTGTATCCTGCATTACTACAGTATCCTGCATTACTACTGTACCCTGCATCACTGGCCAGAGAAATGCTAGTGAACAACCACAAGTGAAGAACGGTTATAAAGAAGATCTTCTTAGGAAAATGTAGAACGTGTATACTGTGCATGATGACTATGTTGGTGGTACTGTTTGCCAGTCAAGTAATTGGTTCGGTCAAGATACCAATGTTCTTTTGAGTATTTTTGCTGTAGGTGCAGATGCCGGCTTGTTCTGTTCCACAGGTGACCAGCGATGACCATTCCTACGACCTTGCAAAAGCCTGCCAACTTCACGCTTGATGACCACAGAAATAACCACTGATAGCCAGCTTGACATACAGCCTCTATCAGCTATATGTATCCTGTCCACGCACATCCCCACATGTTCCATAGAACCAGCTACCAGGATGCATCATCAGTTGCCAAATGGATAACAACAAGCCTAGTTGTTGATAAGGCCCACACCTAATCCAGTTTGTAACATTTAAGAGCCTGCACCATAAGGGAAGATTGAAGGCCCCCCTAGATTTGGACTATCTCAAAACCTATTTACGTAGTTGGTGGCTGTTGCATGAATCTTACTGTATTTGTTATGTAGTCCTGACTGTGTCGGGGATGCCACAGTTAAAGTACGGTAGAGTGTAGTGCCCTGGAGCAGGGATACTTTGAAGTCTGGGCATTTGTGGACATTTTCCCCTGTTTCCCCTATGCAAAGTTTTAAACTTCTAACTGTAAATCACTTGAAAGGGTTAACATGCAGTATTTAATACTGTATAATTTTATGTGTATGTTGTGATATATATCTTGTTCATTTGCACTGTATTTGCAATAGTGTTGGGCGCGAATATTCGAATCACGAACCTTAATCGCTAATATCGCAACTTCAAAAATTCGCGAAGATTTAGAATATAGTGTTATATATTTGTAGTCTCTGTGTTGAGACTCTTAAATTAGGCTCCACTGCGTTTTTTGTAGCTGGTCAACCTGAGATCAGCTAGTGGTGTCTTTGAGTAGTCTCCGAGGCATTGCTCCCGGTTAGCCAGAATCCTACTCCGTACTGATGAGGGGCAACACCCCGAAACAGCTGTCTGTGGATCGATAACTGGCTTAGGTTTTCCCTGTCACATCCTTAAAACTTGTAAAAAAGCGGGATCTTGACATAGGGGCCACTTAATATGGTGGATTTGGTGATCTCTGTAATGGAGATACCCCTTTGCTTGGTTTTCCTTCCTTTAAGGGATATCTGGCTTTCATTGTGTTGTAGACCCATAACTGGGGCTCCACATTTATTTTGTATATTAATGTTATATATTTGTATTCGCAAATATTCTAGATTTTTTCCATCTGAACCCATGATCTCTCCCTGCTTCTAGCTTGTGGGCCAATGAGAAGGCTGCAATGTCTTTTACTATGCTCTGTGCTTTGCTGTGTCACATTACATTAGATAGTTAGTTAGTTTATATATATAATACAGATAGTTAGTGGGAGATAGTCAGTGTAGGTTAGATAGTGATATAGTGTAGCTGATAGGTTCCAGTGCAGCATGTAAGGTAGTGTCTGCTGTCCATACATACATGCTACAGACATAGTGCTGTAAAGTCACAAGTTCACAACAATACTTAGTGCACCAATCACTAATATGTAGTCAGACCTGATAAAATGTGAAGTTGCACGTATTGTGCCAAAATATAGGCATCATTAATTGCCGATTTGAGTATTCGCGAATATATTGGAGCACTCTATCTGCATATAAAGCTATTGTAATGTTCTGCCATGCCAACCATTTTCTACAGTCTCAAGAAACTTCTAGCAGCTTGAAAAATGATTTGCAGATTTTCACAATCAAGAAAATAATGGCAAATTCACGAGTTTGCAAATTTATGACAAATATTTGCCCAAATATTTGCGAATTGACGCAAATTCGAATATTGCCCCTGTTGCTCATCACTAATTTGCAAGGCTCTGTGGAAAGTGTTAATGAATACTGAGAGACTTTTGGGACTTTGAATAAGAAGCTGGTAATTTTCCACAGCTGCCATAGGGTTTAACTAAGAGCATGTTTTGGAGCAAAAAAGCCAGATGTTGTTTACCACCAAAACCAGACAAAATGATATTTTGAATGTCTGGTTTTAGTTCTGCTGTAAAGTCTGGAAACTTGTTTTTGTCTGAAAAAACTGCTGTGCTATTGCCATTGAGTATCATTGAAGCTGTAATGTAAGTCTATGAGAGACGGAAAGTGTTACAATGTATCTGTTTGTGCTGAGCTTCTCCACTCCACCCCTCCCACTAGAAGGTTCCAGTCTAGCTAGAAATGTATATAAGGAGAGCAGCCACAGCACCTAGTGTTCTGCAGTTTGGGACCGGTGCTTGGAGGGGGAGACTCATGCCAGCCTTCACGAGTGACCAGAAGAAGATGCTGAGATGGGGACGCTGAGCCACAGAGCCTGGGTCACGAGCCCTGTGACCAAGGAGCCACCTGGACTACTGAGTTACATACCATGGGCCTTTGACCAGGGTTCCAGTCTTCTGAAGAGAGAGAGGGAAAGCTAGCCTAGCCTATCCTCAGCATCAAACCCTTCTTATGCCAGGGAAGAAACTGGAGAAGCCAGCCCTACACCTCGCCTCTATTGTTTTGCACCTGAATACCTCCAGTAAAGAAGCACCCTGGTTAACTGCAGACCTGACTCTCTGAACTTATTTCCTATTGGGGTGCATGATGCCTTACCATTCCTTCCAGAGAGCAGCAACAAGGGGTGACACGTTAACGGTGTCCGGGGGACCCAGCGTAACATTGGGGTCACCCCAAACCCGGCCACTGCAATTGTTTTTGTCGTCACTAGGGGTAAATGCATTGCACTTCAGATCCAAGATTCGATCCCCAACCACTGTATGGAGAGATTTCACATTGCTTGTTTTATATCCATGACTCTTTCTTTCAATACTTTTGAAATCAGTTTTTTTACACCCAGGTATGGCTGGCATTAGATACAGTGGGGCTAACCTGGCAATTCCCTAGAGCCCTGAAGGCTGAGGAGCTGCCCCCTACTGAGAGATAGTCTGCTGGCATGAAGACTCCCTGAACTCACCCCTTCGAGGGTATCTGTCAGCAGATTTGTACCTTTGAAACTGGCTGACCTGTTACATGCGCTTGGCATCTGAAGGCATCTGTGTTGGTCCCATGTTCACTTGTGCCCGCATTGCTAAGAAAAATTCTGTTTTAATATATGCAAATGAGCCTCTAGGAGCAACATTACCACAAGGAAGGGAAGGACCCCAGCTTATGTGGCAACTACCGCCCTATTTCACTTCTTAACTTTGACCTTAAAACTTTCGCTAAAATCATTGCTTGTAGGCTCCAGGATCTCCTCCCATCTTTAATTGACCCAGACCAGGTCGGCTTTGTGTTGGGCAGAGAAGGAAAAGATAACATCTACAGAGTATTACAACTGATTTCCCACGCTCAACACTCGAAAATCCCCCTTCTGCTCCTAAGCATTGACGCCGAGAAGGCATTTGATAGGGTGGATTGGGGTTTTCTAAGTGCAGCTCTACACGCTTTTGGAATCCCAACCCCCTTCATACGAGCTATATTCACCATGTATGAATGCCCTACAGCTAGGATCCTGATCAATGGGGTGTTGTCACCGGTGTTCCCTATCTCCAATGGCACCAGGCAGGGATGCCCACTATCCCCGCTATTGTTTGTGTTAACGATGGAAACACTTTTGCAGAAGCTGAGACAAGACCCTGGCATATCAGGGATATCTTGTGGAGGTAGGGAACACAAGGTGGCAGCATACGCTGACGATCTTCTGCTACTAATCTCTAACCCGACTAATGCCTTACCGGTCATTGCTAACATTTTTGACACTTTCGGTGTCATTTCAAACTTTAAAGTAAACATGAGCAAATCGCAAGCCCTCAATATATCCCTCCCTGCCTCGGTAGCAACACGTCTTGCGGCAGACTCGCCCTTTGACTGGACGCAACCCCACATTAAATTCCTCGGAATAAAAATCTCTTCCAATGAACGAGCCCTATATAAAAACAATTTTGTCCCTCTCCTGACAGATATTTCCAATATCCTAGACAGCTGGCCCACACCCTATATCTCGTGGTTTGGACGGAAAAACATTGCGAAGTGTCTCATTTGGCCCAAAGTGACCTATCTACTCCAGGCCCTTCCAATCCACATCCCGGGAGCTTTTTACACAATTAAATAGGATTTTCTCTAAATATATTTGGAATGGGAGGAAGCCGAGAATTAAATACTCGATTCTTCAACTACCCGGAAATGCGGAGGTATTGACATGCCGACACCCCGCCTCTTTATTCAGGCGGTCCACTTAAATAGAATCCTTGATTGGGTTCGTAAACCCGCCCATAAGCTATGGGTACCCATTGAGGAGGATATCCTCCTATATCCGCTGAGACATCTGATCTTCTCCTCTCCTACTACTCTTACAAAACTTAAAATTTCTAACACGCTCATATATGAAACTTGTACAATTTGGAACGACGCTACCCTGCGTACCAGATGCGCTCCATTCCCCTCTCCGCTGTGGCAAATCAGAGACCTGCTCCACACTTCTGATCCTGTTACCAATGCCTCGATTCCCAAAGACCTACTGTCTAATAGCACCTTTGTGGACGCCATTATTAGAGATGGCACCATACCCTCTCACGACATCCTGTCTAATCTGTTAAAATGCTCTTCTCTACCTCCGTTGCTTTACAATAAAATAGCGTGTTCACTCAAAGCGCAGATCAAAAACATGGATCTCCACCGGGACTTGACTCCCTTTGAATCTTCCTTAGCCCAAATTAAACCCACGAAAAAGGTTATTTCAAATTATTGCAAAATATTAACAACCCCTACGATGCCGGTCACGCATTCTTTTTATAAAGGCATGGGAAGAGGATATCTCCAGAAAATTTTCGGACACTGAAATGCCGAAACGCACGTCACGTTGCGTGAGAATGCAAGAAAGCGGCTACAAGATTTTAACTAGGTGGCATCTGACGCCGGTACTTTTACACAAATTTAACCCAGGATATGACCCCACTTGCTGGAGATGCGGCCTGCATCCAGGTGCTTATTATCATATGTGGTGGATGTGTCCGCGCATTTCACCATATTGGGCGAATATCATAACTCAGATAAACATCATAACTAAAGCACACTTGCCCACAACCCCCGAGATTTGCCTATTTCTTCTCTTTCCGGTTAACCTATCCAAAAATACAATAAAATTACTGAGACATCTTCTAGCCGCTGCACGCATCCTGATACCCACTCTGTGGAAAGCAGGACATCCACCCACGTTCACCCAGTGGGTAGACAAAGTTGATTCGTTATACCGCTTGGAGGAACTTGCCAACTGGGAAACAAAAACACATTGCACTTTTGAACAGATTTGGGCCCCCTGGGCGACATTTCGCCATTTCAACAAGTAATTTTACTACATGCAAGGCGTAGGTTCTGGCTCCCCTCCTCCCTCTTCCACCTTCCCCTCCTTTCGTGTCTGTCTCCCCCCTTTATCGTTTACATTTTTTATTCTTTACTGTGTATTATGAGGAGATCTGTTGCCTGGGCTCTCAAGCTCACGGCCCATCGTAACGTTCTGTTATTCTCTTGCTGCTCAATAGATGACCTCTTGTTGTTCTCCTTTTTTGTGATGTTAATCTGTGCTATAATGTGCACCTGTGTATTATCATACTGTATCAAAACTGTATCTTTATTATAAAATAATAAAAAGAAATTTGAAAAAATTAAAAAAAAAATTAAAAAAATAGGAGCAACATTACTCCTGGAGGCTCAGCTCTCTGTGCACCTGCTGCTGCACTCTGTGAGAAAGTGGGTGCATGGGGAGCACCTGTGAGAGAGAGGAGCAGCATATGTAACAAAAAAGGGCATGGTAAATAGTGTTTGAGAAGAGAGATCATAAGATGTAGTCTGTGAGAGAGGAGGGGTCCATGGGGAGCAGTCTATAAAAGACGGGGTCTTGGGAAGCATTCTGTGAGAGAAGAAATTGTGGGGAGCGAGAGAGAAGGGAACCATAGGAGCATTTTGTGAAATAGTTGGGGACATGGAATGAAGATTGTGTAACAAAGGGGAGAAACATCTTTGTCACACAGAATTTAGTAATATGAATGATTTATTATTAATGTGTGAAACAGACAAAATCCCTTCTACTTTATCCAGTTCAGTTGTGCAGATATATTACTCAAATCCCTCCAGATTTTTAAGCAAAACAAATGTTACTTTTCCATCATGAACCATTTTGTCAAATTATATCTAGCGAAAGAGACACTACTACGAAACATTATTACAGGACATTACTGTCTGTTATTAACAGTACATACGTAGAATGGGTTACCAGTGAGGTACCACAGAGGTTAGTATTGGACGGGTCACCCACACTAGTAAGCTACCACATTGGAGGGGGTCTTCATTACTAGTGGAGTTCCAAAGGAGTCGGTATTGGGCCCTTTTCTCTTTAATATATTAATAAATGATCTTGTAGAGGGGCTGCATTGGGAAATATCAATTTTTGCAGGCCAGTATACTGTATATATACTATATACTACAGAAGACAGTAAACTGTACATATACTACAGCATATTGCTATAGATGGATCTGGATAGATTGGAGGCTTGGGCAGAAAAGTGGCAGATGAGGTTCAACACTGACAAATGTTAGGTTATGCACATGGGAAGGAATAATGCAAGTCACCCGTACATACTAAATGGTAAAACAATGAAAACATAGTTCTGCCATTTTACAAATCGTTAGTCAGACCACACATGGAGTATTGTGTACAGTACCCAGCACCGATGCATAGGGAAGAACTTCAAAGGCAGGCAAATTAAGTTATAATTGGAATGGGTGCACTACAGGACTCAGAAAGTTGATCAAAATAAGAGTTATTTAACAAAGAAAAAAAAAAAAAGATGGCTGAGGGGAGATCTAATAACAATGTATAAAAAATATATCCCTGGTCAGTACAGAGATCTCTCCTATCATCTATTTATACCCAGAAATAGTTATTAAGGGTGCTGGAAAAGAGGAGTCAAAGATGTCTGACTCTGCATGTCATGGATAGAAGAAGTCATTATGGTGGTGTGGGCTAGATGACAAAGATAGGAACAATGAATGAACTCAGTCTAAAACACCATCAACTGTGACTCCCTGGGTATAACTGGACAGTGTTTACTTATAAAGGTCCATAGATAGCCTATATAGAACTGATATTTACCACTATATGATCACTGTATGAAGGTAATATTGGTCTTCGTATAGTGGTTTTTATCCAGTAACAGTATAGTGGTATTACTTAAGCCTTTAACAGTGGTATGACTAAGTAATGATGGTCTTTGCATAGGGACTTTTGTACCATAACAGTATGAAGATAATATAGGGTTCTGGTATAGCGGTATTATTTGATAATTCTATAGGTATATAAATCTTTGTGTGTGAGGCGGGGGGGGGGCATGGGGGAGGGGGAGACATACCGTATGCCTTTTGAGACTTGTGCCCCTGAACTTGTAAGACCCTATGAATGTCCCTGGAGGTGTAAATAGTCTTAGGCTACTTTCACACTAGCGCCAGACTTCTCCACTACGACTACATGTCGTAGTTTTTTCTCTGCCTCCTCTCGGCATCTTTGCCGTGCTGCCGCTGGAACTCCAGCCCGACCCCATTATATTTAATGGGGCCGTAGCGGACCTCTGGTGGCACTCGTGCAATAGCGGCAGCCTGCTGGAACAGCCTGCCGGAGAAGGCTGCGGCTAGTGTGAAAGTAGCCTTAGCACACCGTCTTCTGCATTGACTGAATATGACGATGGTGTCGGTGCAATACATCAGCATTTGGGGGTCACACTTTTTATTTTGCCCTAAGCTACACTTTGTATATAAACAGCCCTGCCCCCCATAGAAGCAGAGTGGAATATTTTGTGGAAAAATAAATGTATCAGAATTAACAAAGATTAAAAACAAATAACAACATGGAAATTGTGTTTATTTCCTACAAGGAGCCGCAGGATGATCTGTAAAATTCTGTATCTAATGAACCCTTCCATATAAGAGGCCTCAGTCTGAGCAGATAGTGCTCACAGGTATGAAGTGTACATTACAGGCGTCTGTCTGAGGACAATTACTGATCCTCACAAACTGAATATAAAGGAAGGAAATAAGTGGGATCCACAGTCTTAAAGTGTCAGAGACAAGTAAAGTGTATTATTCATCTGCAGCCACTTATTACCTGGACACTTTAGGCTCTAAAGTCTATAATCCCCCCAAAACGAGTAGCTGTGACAGAGCCAATTTCTCCAAACATCTCATGAAACACAGGAGGCTAAAAACAGAAGAACCGGTTGAATCACACAAATCAGCAGGTGCTGACTGCTAAAGTCTCAAGTAAAGAATAATAATCTAGGCAAGAAAATAATGGTCCTTGGCTGAAAGCTTTTAAACCTTTTATGGGCTAGTGTGATCCGAAACAAGATTTTCAAAGCATTTAAAGTTCTGTGCAACTATTTTTTTATTGCTCCAGTGCATTTAAAATGAAAAATAAAGCAAGCATTTATTAAAAATATTATACAGTTTTGCGTCTACAGCTCTTATGCTGACCTATGTGTCTCCTAACAGACAACAAACAAAGGCTGAGTAGTCTGATCCTGCAATCACACTCTCTTCCTTATGTCATCTAAATCTTTGTAACCTACCAAATGCATCTCAGAAAGAAGTAGGAGGAAAAATAGAGTATGAAAAACCATCAGAAAACATGGTGTTAAACAGGCAGGACATGCTCAAACCCATATGCAGTTGTGCATTTATATAGGGGAGCATATCCTGCACTTGTAGTCCATTGCTGATGGCAATCAACAGCAAAAAAAATGCATACAATGGAAGATGCCAGCAACAGACTACAAGTACCACAATAACCATCCTACATAAGGTAACAATTATGTGGAGAACAATCATATACTTAACAATAGCAAAGACAGGTGCACTCTGCGGTAATACTAAACCCTCACACTGATGTTAAAATTGAGAGGTTAGTTCGACACATCCTACTAGGAGGACATGTCTTAAGCTCGGGCACCGCGCCAAGATCTCTCAAGTAGCCCGAGGCCCTAACACTCACCTACCTGTATCATATGGACGATACCAGGGGCCAGTGGGCAAATTATGGGAGCATTTGGCCTGACTCACAAACAGCTTACCAGTAACCTCCAGCATGTAGCCATGCTTGCAATGGGAAGTGCCTGTGAGCCCCACCCGAGACTGGCTGATATGGCCCAGGGCCTACAGGTGCACCTAAATGTAGCTTGTAGATGAAAAGCAGGCACATTTAAATTGGAGTTTATACACCTCCAATCATAAGAATATACAAACCATTATAAAATGTGGTGGTAAACAGGCAGGACATGCTCAAACCCATATGCAGTTGTGCATTTATATAGGGTAGCATATCCTGCACTTGTGAGTCAGGCCTTATGCTCCCATAATTTGCCTTCTGGCCCCTGGTATCGCCACATCCACATAATCGTTACCTTATGTAGGATGGTTATTGTGGTACTTGTAGTCTGTTGCTGGCATCTTCCATTGTATGCATTTTTTTTGCTGTTGTTTGCCATCAGCAATGGACTACAAATGCAGGATATGCTCCCCTATATAAATGCACAACTGCATATGGGTTTGAGCATGTCCTGCCTGTTTAACACCACGTTTTCTAATGGTTTGTATATTCTTATGTTTGGAGGTGTATAAACTCCAATTTAAATGTGCCTGCTTTTATTCCACAGGCTACATTTAGGTACACCTGTTAGGCCCTGGGCCATATCAGCCGGTCTCGGGTGGGGCTCACAGGCACCTCCTACCTCACATTGCAAGCATGGCTACATGCTGGAGGTTACTGGGAAGCTGTTTGTGATTCAGGCCTTATGCTCCCATAATTTGCCCACTGGCCCCTGGTATCGCCGATACGGCACAGGTAGGTGAGTGGTAGGGCCTCGGGCTACTTGAGAGACCTTGGCACGGTGCCGAGCTTAAGACATGTCCTCCTAGTAGGATATGTTGAACTAACCTCTCAATTGTAACATCAGTGTGAGGGTTTAGTATTGCCGCAGAATGCACCTGTCTTTTCTATTGTTAAGTTTTGGAAAATAGAGTATAACTGTAGGATCAGACTACACGGACTTTGTTGTCTGTTACCTTGGAAACCCATAGATCTGTGTAGGACCTATACAGAATATGAAGGGTTTTCAAGTATAAACTGCCTCATGTCATGTTCTACTGTAATTGAAAATATTTTGGTAAATTTATCAAGCCATGCATTTGAGAAAATAGGGCTTTTTAGGCTTATTTATGGAAACAATTTTGGATTTTATTCACCACTCACTCCAATTTTAAAAAGTGGGTAGGAAAGCTAAATTTATTAACTGAGACTTTTTTTTAAATGTCACAAAAATTCTCTCTCTCAATTTTTCTTATTTCAGTAAAGCAGTGGTATAGTAAGCGAAGTAACATCTCAACACTGAAATGTAATGGCGGCCATACATTGCGGCTGATCAGTCATACATGGGATTGTTCGTACGAACGATCCCGCCAACAAAACTGTCCGACTAGGGAGTCAGAAAGTAGCTGCACAACCCCTAACATGAGCCTCTCTCCATCTATAAGTGAATGAAGCCTGTGGGACAGGCAACCCATGAAACTGCATTCACCAGCCTGCGGGAGTTTGGCCTCTGCCGCAAACTATATCTGCATTTTCTGTGTGAATGGCTTTGAATGAAAATGAGTTGTCCTAGTAAGGACGAGCACTGTGGATCATGGCACATACAATGTGCAAAACATAATGCTGGCACTTGCCATCCCCATTACTTGCCACATCTGCTGGCCTTTGAGCACAATGGCAATTGATTGGTTGAATTTGGCTTATCATGCAATCAACATGCAGTTTCGGGTAATGAACGGTCAAAGTTTGCTAGTATGGATGATCACATTTTCAGCAGACTGCTGTCGGCCATCACAAGTTTTCCAAAAGATGGTCGACTGACTTTTATCTCATGTTCATGGTGGCAGATTTAGACTTAATGCACCAAATTTCTAAACATGCAAAACTGTTATACATTTGGCGCACAATGTGGCAACGCAGAAGATGAAGGGTTGTCTCCATGAAACAGGCACAGAACCTCTACACACAGGTAGTCTACAACTTCAAGATAAATTGTCTATTTCGGCTGTAATGTAAGTGGATTTTTTAAAACATAGGGCCTGTCATAGATTTTCATAAAATATGAACTTTTACCACCATATTGTTTTATGTCCAGCATTTTCTGCTATTAGGTCAGGTAGTTTGAAAGTCTAAGGTACAAAAATGGTGACTCAGGGGGACCTGGACTCCTGGTAAATTGTAGTGGCACTAAATACTGAGGATTTATTTTTTAATTATGGTTGGTCGTCAGGGACTATAATATGAAAGAGATAAAAAGACATGGTGGCCCATAGAGTAGTTGTCTGTACATCACAAGTTGCCCAAATCCGTGCTTATCTGTCGTAGTTGTGCAAAAACTGGCAAAACTCTAGTGAAAACGAATTAAATTTGAAGTTCCTTCAAGGCTCCAGTAAAAATAAAGATAATCTTTAAGCAAAAAACAGTATCAGAGAAATATTAAAAACATAAAAAAAAAAAAATAAGTAGCGTACATGGGGTACTGTGTAAGAGCACCCTAATCCCAGGCACGCACACCTGATAAGCCCAAAATATGAGGTCTTCCTACCATGTGGTGTCATTGCCTGTATAGACTCTAAAATTAGAAAATAATAAATCTTTATTAACCTGTATGGTAAAATAGGAGCGACTGCCCTCCTTAGCACTATAGGGGAAATGTTGCTTAGTGTAGAGCGGCAGCTATTTTTCTTACATGCAGTGCAATACTATAGGTTAGACTAAGGCCCCTTTCACACGGGCGAGTTTTCCGCGCGGGTGCAATGCGTGAGGAGGACGCATTGCACCCGCACTGAATCCTGACCCATTCAGTTCTATGGGGCTGTGCACATGAGCGGTGATTTTCACGCATCACTTTTGCGTTGCGTGAAAATCGTAGCATGTTCTATATTCTGCGATTTTCACGCAACGCAGGCCCCATAGAAGTGAATGGGGATGCGGGAAAATCGCAAGCATCCGCAATCATGTGCGGATGCGTTGCGATTTTCCCGCATGGTTGCTAGCATACGATCGGGATGGGGACTCGATCGTAATTATTTTCCTTTATAACATAGTTATAAGGGAAAATAATCGCATTCTAATTACAGAATGCAATGTTCCCGGGCTTTAAAGGGTTAAAAATAATAAAGAGTTAACTTACCTTCTCCCATTGTACGCGCAGAGCCCCAGAACGTCGTCTCTCTTGATAGTTTGGCTGCTTGAGGACCTGTGGTGACGTCACAGGGTCACATGGTCCAATCATAGAAGCATTTGAGTGGACCATGTGACCCATGTGATCCTGTGACATCACGGCAGGTCCTTCATCGAACAACAGATGTTCGATGAAGGACCTGCCGTGATGTCACAGGATCACATGGGTCACATGGTCCACTCAAATGCTTCTATGATTGGACCATGTGACCCTGTGACGTCACCACAGGTCCTCAAGCAGCCAAACTATCAAGAGAGACGACGTTCTGGGGCTCTGCGCGTACAATGGGAGAAGGTAGTTAACTCTTTATTATCTTTAACCCTTTAAAGCCCGGGGAACATTGCATTCTGTAATTAGAATGCGATTATTTTCCCTTATAACTATGTTAGAAAGGAAAATAATTACACATACAGAATACTCATCCCGAAACCAGACTTCAGTGATGAAGTCTGACTTCGGGTCTGGGTACCAAGCATGCGGATTTTTTCACGCGCGTGCTCAACGCACTACAAACGTTAGCACACGCGCGGAAAAATCGCGGCGATTCCCACAACGCACCCGCATCTTATCCGGGCGTCAAACATGACGCCCGTGTGCAAGAGGCCTAACAGTTTTGCAGGTTTTCCTGCAAGTGTATTGGTGGGAATCTCTACTTAGGATCAGACCTGGGGTGCTTTTACGATGCCTCCTGTGGGCCCTGATCACAATACCCACTGATATTGATACCTGCACAGAATTCTGCTAATCCTACCTCTAGCCTAAATGCTGCTGACTTTTCTTTTATGGGCAATATATCTTTATATCGATGACTAGTGATGAGCGGCAGGGGCAATATTCGAATTTGTGACATTTTACAAATTTTTGGGTGAATATTTGTCATATTCGCGAATTCGAAAATACGTAATTCTCAAAGTGCCAATATTCGAGATAAAAATTCGCATTTCGAATATTCCTGATCAACACTATCGATGACATTAATCCTGCGATAGGTTCACCTACTGTGATTGCAGTACATGGGACACAGCATGCTTTAGTCCTTGTGGTTGTATCAGATTCATAGCGATAAAGGTGCACCTTTGATATATAGGGCCCTGTTCAAGGATAGTCATATTTGAGTTTGCCTGTATTAGGGTGCCACTCCTATTTTACTGTACAGGTTAATAAAGATTTATTATTTTCTAATTTTAGCGTCTATACAGGCAGGAACACTTCTTTTTTTTTTTTGCACAAACCCTTTTTATCTTTTTTCTATGACTCCCTACCATGTGGTAAGAGCAAAATTATTATATATTGTGGGGGGTTAGCTCTGGTCTCGGGGATCATCCACACAAACTTCCTTCCGGACAACGGATTTCATGTCCAAACAGTGCATTTATTTGGCAGTCTTTTCAAACAAAACATCAGGTACAAAACAATAAACACTGGCCCGGCTAGGCTCTAACTAAACATATTATTTTTTAATCCCTCACTCACCTAGTGGGTACAGTTCACACCCTGTGAACTGATGCGGCTTTCTCCAGCCCAATGTCCCACAGCCTCCTGGCTGTTCAGAGCACTGTTCACACACATTCTCAGTTCAATGTCCGTTGGGGAATTCAGGCTCACCAGTCCTCCTGACTGTGGCCCTGCGACCCTTCCAGGCGTCGCTGTGTCCCCCAATTCCAGGCTATCGCTTAGCCCCGTGGCCCCTCAGCCAACTTGGCCGAGACCACTCACACAGAGCCTCTGCCAAACTCTGTCTCCAAAACTCTCTCCAGAGTGGGACCCCACCCATGTCCAACAAGTGGATTAAATAGAATCCCTGGACATGGGCATTGTCCAAAATCCCGGACTGGAGCATGGGGAACAGGCACCCACCCAGCACATTACCTGTTCCCAGTAAAAGCCCGCCCTGGAACTGGCTGAGCCAGCTCTACTAATACTTAACTTGGGCTTTCACTCCACCAAGGCCAGGCACCTTGGTGACACGCTCTCGGTGCAAAACAGCCCTGTCTGACGGTTTCCCTGGGGTTTCACTGCACACATCAGTGTTCACATTGCCACATATCCCCCCCCCTCTGTTCACACCTGTGGGGGTGAACACATACACCAACCGGATGCTCCTAACAGGGCATCCGCCCTTTTCTAGCCTCTGTCTCAACATTCCCTCTGGAAGATGTGGTCAGCGTCATCATTTTCCCTTTATTTTGCCATACCCAAGCCAGCAAGGCTTGGTTTGTCACCCACATTGACCTGTTGCCAAAGAGATAGTGTCTAAGAGGTTCCCAATGCCATGGGACAGGCAGACCCTCTCTTTCTATTTTTTTATCTCTCCCTCCCTTTTTCTTACACAGCTGCTTCAACCGAGCACGCTTCTTAAGACTTGCCTCTTTTTGTCTCTTTATTTTATCAACAAATAGCGTCTTTCTTTTTCCTTTACTCCCCACAGGGGTTACGTCAAGTTTGGCTCCAATTTCAGAGTCTTCTGCTTCTTCAGTGGCACGCCCCACTTCAGCAGATTCTTCTTCATCCTTCTCTTTGGTCTCTGGAGCATACCAGGATTTCTCCCACTCCAACTCATCGGCCTTAGCTTCTTTAGCCTTTGAGTCTCTTTTGGAGTCTTCATTCAGTTGATTAGCCTTCTCATCCTTCTTGGACATGGCATCATATACTTGATTTCTTAACTCCTCCTCTTTCTCATCATGGTTGGAGGTACGGGGTACATCAGGGTCTTCACCAGACTCGTCGTCTTCTGGCAATCCCTGCAGAGATTCACCCCGGATATGGTTCTCCCTTCGGATAGGATTCAGGAGAGCCAGCCCATCGGAGTAGACAGGACCCTCATACTGGTTGTCGGTCCCCCCGTATTTCTTCCCCAGCAGACTGCTGGCTTTCTGGAAGGCATTGAGAGCAGAGGGAATGTCTCTCATGCCCAGGTCCTGGCCACACACCGCCACGAGTCCCTGGGCTTTTGCATCTACCTCAGCACCTTCATCTGGTTCAGCAAATACATCATCCATTTTCTTCTCTGCCTCGGCTGGCACCACAGCGCCACCATCTCCAGACCCATTCTTAACAGGCTTTGCCTTCTTGGCATCTTTTAGAGAATCTTCCTCTTCAGGTATCTCATTCTCTTCCACCTGCTGCGCAGGAGCACGCTTAGGCCTCTCCAACTCATAGACTTTATCTTTTGAGCTCCTGAGAACTTCCAACTCTGCTCTGAGTTGCTTGTTCAGCCTCTCCAATTCACCTCGCTCCTTAAGCGCTTTTTCAAGGGCTCTAGCCAAGGAGATGGCCTTGGACTTTTTCTCCAGAGCATCAGCCTCCGCTCGGTCACGTTCTTCGGCATATCGGGCCGCAACATATTTCTCTTCAGCCAGGAGCTGGTCAAACTTCTTCTGTTTCTTCTCCAATCTAGACACAGTTTGTCTCTGGTTGTCCAGGTCCACTATTCGATCACACAACTCTTGATGAAGTTGCGCCATACTGGCTTCCAAATGTCTTTGCTCCTCCAAGAGGGCAGATTTTTCTGAGGCACTGTTTAAGACCTCATCAGCCAGTTCATCTCTTTCCTGCTCTGCATGAAGTCTGGATCGCTCAGAAACTGCAAGTTCCTCTTGAAGTTGGAGAATTTCCGCTTCTATTTGAGTTTTTCTCATCAGCTTGTTGGATGCACTCCCTTTTTTGGCCTCTGGATCCAGCGGCTCTTTACTCTGTTCTGCAGCAGTACCAGACGTAGGAGTATCTCCTAGGACCTCGCCAAGACTTTTGTCAGTGTCTACTACAGGCTTGTGTAACTTTCTGGAGACTTTCATTTTCTTCTGGGCATCAGGCAGTAGTCCCTTCGCTATTGTACCTAGGGACCATGTAGGGAGAGAGAAACCGTCTTCATGATTGCAGCTGTACTGACATGTCCTGTCATCTAGCCCTGCCTGGGTATGGGTCTCAGACACAAGGCCGCCATCTCCCCACTCGCCTCTCGTCACGTCAGGTATAACTATCGTCTGGTTGCTACCAGTAACCATATCAGTTTGGCCAGACCTCAACATAGCAGCCTCTCTCTCTGAGTTGCTATCGGTCACAGCACATGCGTCATATATACCGCTCATGTCATTCTCAATCCTGCCCTCAAGGGGCACCGCTGAGCTAATCCCCACTTTGGACACTTCTCTAGCCACTGTGTCCTGCACATTCACTACAGTGGGTTCCCCCAACTCTGTGCTCTCAACATTTATCGGCATTTTTCCAACTTTTACATTTTTACCTACAGGGAGCACTTCTCCCCTGGTCACACCCTGCAGTGGAAAATGCCTATCAACATCATCATCACATGGCATCATACTTTCATTTGGCATTTCCGCAAACTTGGCACAATCGCTTTGCACCTTATCAGTGCCACTGTTTTTAATGGTCACATCACTTAAAGGGGTCGCTACCGATTCTGCAGGAGCCTCGTCACTTCATGCAGAAGGGTCTGCCTTACCCCACAGCAACGCTTCAATATCCTGGCCAAACAACATATCAGTTATAGGTGAAACTGCATCACGAATTTCTCGAGTCACTGTTTGCACTGGAGTCTCACACGCCGTGAGAGCCACCAGACAGTTCATGCTATCCCCATGAATGTCCCGCACACAGTTCTCAGCCACCGGGCTGGTCTGAACCAGGATCAACTGACCCTCTGCAACACACGGAGTAATAATCTGAACAGTCTTACCCTCAGATGTCATGGGTTCGGCAGTCCCAGGCGATGAGGGAGTTCCAGGAACATCTTCCCCAAGGTCACCGTCCTGCTCCTGGACATTAGGAACCTCCAGCCTTTGATTCCTGGTTACCTGACTCCTGGCCATAGGACAATCAGGTGCACACTTTGTGACTTGACGGCATCTCCAGCAGCGCTCTCTCTTTTGCCATGCAGCTGCACTCTGTAGTGGTTGGTTGCACCTAGCAACTGCATTACTGCTCCTCCGTACATCCTCTCTAGGACTCTGTATGCCGCAATCACTTGAACTCTTGAGAGCCGCACCGCTCTCCCTCTTCTTTTCTTCCCGACGGTTGCCCTTGGCAATGGCACACAACACCTTTTCGTCTGGTTTTCCAGCCGCATCACCGACACTTTGGACTTTTACAAACTGTCCATTCGGATTTGAAGGCTTTCTCTCCAGGGCCAACTGCAATTGCGCCCTCAAAGCCTCCCCCTCCAAATTGGCCTGCCTCAGCTGCTCGGTGAGATCCTCCATCCACCCCATAGCAACAGACAGTCCAGACACAAAAAAAAAAAAAATTCTTTTTTTTTTTCTTAACACGTCCACTTTAATCTGAGACCAGTCTCCAGGTGTCTCCCTGTAGAGACAATCTCAGCACTGTACCGCAGACATAACAGTCTCTTTAAACTTTCTCACCGTCAAAAAAAAATATAGCATTCAGCAGCACCTGCTTTTTCTGCTTGTTTGTTGCTCCCAGCAACGCTTTTCCTTCTCCAGCAGGGACGACTGCCCGCATCCGACACCAAATGTGGGGGGTTAGCTCTGGTCTCGGGGATCATCCACACAAACTTCCTTCCGGACAACGGATTTCATGTCCAAACAGTGCATTTATTTGGCAGTCTTTTCAAACAAAACATCAGGTACAAAACAATAAACACTGGCCCGGCTAGGCTCTAACTAAACATATTATTTTTAATCCCTCACTCACCTAGTGGGTACAGTTCACACCCTGTGAACTGATGCGGCTTTCTCCAGCCCAATGTCCCACAGCCTCCTGGCTGTTCAGAGCACTGTTCACACACAGTCTCAGTTCAATGTCCGTTGGGGAATTCAGGCTCACCAGTCCTCCTGACTGTGGCCCTGCGACCCTTCCAGGCGTCGCTGTGTCCCCCAATTCCAGGCTATCGCTTAGCCCCGTGGCCCCTCAGCCAACTTGGCCGAGACCACTCACACAGAGCCTCTGCCAAACTCTGTCTCCAAAACTCTCTCCAGAGTGGGACCCCACCCATGTCCAACAAGTGGATTAAATAGAATCCCTGGACATGGGCATTGTCCAAAATCCCGGACTGGAGCATGGGGAACAGGCACCCACCCAGCACATTACCTGTTCCCAGTAAAAGCCCGCCCTGGAACTGGCTGAGCCAGCTCTACTAATACTTAACTTGGGCTTTCACTCCACCAAGGCCAGGCACCTTGGTGACACGCTCTCGGTGCAAAACAGCCCTGTCTGACGGTTTCCCTGGGGTTTCACTGCACACATCAGTGTTCACATTGCCACAATATATATACTACTAAATAATAATGAACAGTGGGCATGATAAAGACAAGGAACAAAAAAGAAAAAAAAAATTAATTGCTCCTCCAGACACTAAAAAAACAAATACAAATGCAAAAAACTGTGATGTGACATTCAATATGCATTAAAGTAGAAAATGCATACTCACATACAGGAAGTGATAAAAAGCACCACCATGGAATAAAACCTCACATGTATCACAGTGCTGACAGTAGCTTTCTCAGGGTTTTTTTTTTTTTTTTAAGACAATTATACTTAGAATGTCTCACAGTTATATCTGCATTGTAAGTTGTAACAAATGAGACTTAAATGATATGTTGTCTAAATAGAACAATTTTATACATTTGAATTAGATTTTTTTTTCCAAAAATGAATACAAATTTTATATTTTCTTTTATCCTTTTTATGTTGATACAAAGTGCTCATTATCTCCTTCCACAAGAAGTTGGACACAAGTGATTTTGTCAATAACTCGTCTAAACAATACAATCCCAAGATCTAACGACCTTGAACTTTACATCCGTTTCCCAAGTACTAAACGTTACATGTCCTGAAAAGTCCAATAGTCACTAATCACTGTCCCACCAAATTACTTACCCCATTGTCCTGGGTGGCAGCCATCACCTGCAGTAAAATTAACACTTCATCCTTTTATTTTCCGCTGATGAAAGTGTAAAGTTTTGTCTCTGATGGTAAGAACATCAATTAATTTATTTTTACAAGAACGCTCCTTATCTCTGACAGAAAAAAAAATTACAAGAGACCTTCGATTGTACAGCTCGAATGAGTCTGATTAAGTGGCCAAATATGTCCTTGCTTAGGTCTGTGGACATTTACAACTCTGGTAGTTCGTGTACAAGTTTAAAATCTCATGGCACAGTGCAAAATGTACAAAACTAATATTTAAAAAAATGTAAGAGGTCATATATTTTATTTCCGCATTTTCCTTCATTTTCCCAGGCCTGTCTATGGCTGTAAGACAGGGATCATTTTATGTGACCCCAGCCCCCTGCCAGAACATATTGTGAAAATGCTAATGACCACTTTTATTATGGAAGCAGTCATTAACATGTGGGAGCCAGTGTTGCCCTGGCTGTCCTCGCCTTCCCTGGTCTTCATCTGGCCCACGCTGTGTCCTAACACATATAGCATCAGGATGTAGTCCACATAGACACGCACTATGATCTGACGCTGTCCTCTGTCAGGTCACAGTACAGCACATTGGGAAGAAGACCAGAGAGGGTAAGTTAATCTGCCAAGTGGCAGCGCTGTCTGGAGCTGGAGAAGTAAGTTTATTTATTTTTAAATGTCTGATCTGAGGTCTGATTGGGGCTGATCTGAGGCTAATGGAGCGTGGGGAGGGTTTGATGGGGGTCTGATCTGAGTCTGAGGGGTCTCATAGGGGCTGATCTGAGGCTGGGGTGGTCTGATGGGGGCTGATATGAGGCTGGGAGGTCTGATCTGAGGCTGGGGGTCTATTAGGGGGTCTGATCTGAGGCTGGGGGGGCTGATCTAAGGCATGGGGGTCTGATGTGAGGCTGGGGGGTCTGATGGGGGTCTTATCTGAGGTTGGGAGGTCTGATATGGGTATGATCTAAGGCTGGGGGTCTGATGGGGGTCTGATCTAAGTATGTGAAGGGTCTGATGAGGGTCTGATCTGAGGCAGATGTAGGCTGGGGCGTCTGATAGGAGGCTGATTTGAGGCTAAGAAAAGGACAAAGTCAGGGACAGTTGCGAAGGAAGAGTCAGGGACAGTGGCAAGGAGAGTGAAAGCTGGGTGAACCCCTCTCTGGACCCCTCTGGGTTTAGCTTGGCTGCCATTAATGCTAAATAAAGAAATAAATATATAACATTCTCAACTTAAAAATTAGACTGCTATATGTGGTCAAAATGGCACCTGTACTATTTGTAATATATAGTGTAGGTGCTATTTTGTGCTGCAAAAATCCAGTACTCTAGATTTTTTTTTATTGAAGTGCAATTTCTGTAACTTACTCTTAAGTGAATTATACGTTTGACCAAATATAGCAGTCAAATTTTTAAGTTAAGAATTTTGTGTGGCCCCGAACGATTTTATAAATATCCAAATGGCCCTCGGCAGCAAAAAGGTTCCCCATCCCTTCTGTAAGGCAACTGGCTGTGAGAGCAGCCTTTTTACATTCATTCATACATTCAGCAAGAAATTAAGCTGGGGAGTATAGGTTTATTTTTTAACCTGTATTAATGTTGCTGCTGTTTGGCAATATTTTCTAAATACAGGGAAACCTAATGTGGCATCCATTTAATGCATAGGTGTACTGATTCCTACAGATGAGAATCCTGAATGTCCAATCCAATAATAAAATACAAACCGGATTCCAAAAAAGTTGGGACACTAAACAAATTGTGAATAAAAACTGAATGCAATGATGTGGAGAAGGCAAATGTCAATATTTATTTGTAATAGAACGTAGATGACAGATCAAACGTTTAATCCAAGTAAATGTATCATTTTAAAGGAAAAATATGTTGATTCAAAATTTCACGGTGTCAACAAATCCCAAAAAAGTTGGGACAAGTAGCAATAAGAGGCTGGAAAAAGTAAATTTGAGCATAACGAAGAGCTGGAAGACCAATTAACACTAATTAGGTCAATTGGCAACATGATTGGGTATAAAAAGAGCTTCTCAGAGTGGCAGTGTCTCTCAGAAGCCAAGATGGGTAGAGGATCACCAATTCCCACAATGTTGCGCAGAAAGATAGTGGAGCAATTTCATAAAGGTGTTACCCAGCGAAAAATTGCAAAGACTTTGCATCTATCATCATCAACTGTGCATAACATCATCCGAAGATTCAGAGAATCTGGAACAATCTCTATGCGTAAGGGTCAAGGCCGTAAAACCATACTGGATGCCCGTTATCTCCGGGCCCTTAAACGACACTGCACCACAAACAGTAATACTACTGTAAAGGAAATCACAGAATGGGCTCAGGAATACTTCCAGAAACCATTGTCGGTGAACACAATCCACCGTGCCATCCGCCGTTGCCAGCTGAAACTCTACAGTGCAAAGAAGAAGCCATTTCTAAGCAAGATCCACAAGCTTAGGCGTTTTCACTGGGCCAGGGATCATTTAAAATGGAGTGTGGCAAAATGGAAGACTGTTCTGTGGTCAGACGAGTCACGATTCGAAGTTCTTTTTGGAAATCTGGGACGCCATGTCATCCGGACCAAAGAGGACAAGGACAACCCAAGTTGTTATCAACGCTCAGTTCAGAAGCCTGCATCTATGATGGTATGGGGTTGTATGAGTGCGTGTGGCATGGGCAGCTTGCATGTCTGGAAAGGCACCATCAATGCAGAAAAATATATTCAGGTTCTAGAACAACATATGCTCCCATCCAGACGTCATCTCTTTCAGGGAAGACCTGCATTTTTCAACAAGATAATGCCAGACCACATTCTGCATCAATCACAACATCATGGCTGCGCAGGAAAGGATCCGGGTACTGAAATGGCCAGTCTGCAGTCCAGATATTTCACCTATAGAGAACATTTGGTGCATCATAAAGAGAAAGGTGCAACAAAGAAGGCCCAAGACGATTGAACAGTTAGAGGCCTGTATTAGACAAGAATGGGAGAGCATTCCTATTTCCAAACTTGAGAAACTGGTCTCCTCGGTCCCCAGACGTTTGTTGAGTGTTGTAAGAAGAAGGGGAGATGCCACACGGTGGGGAAAATGACCTTGTCCCAACTTTTTTGGGATTTGTTGACACCATGAAATTCTGAATCAACATATTTTTCCCTTAAAATGGTACATTTTCTCAGTTTAAACTTTTGTTCCATGATTTATGTTCTATTCTGAATAAAATATTAGAAGTTGTCACCTCCACATCATTGCATTCAGTTTTTATTCACGATTGTATTGCAAAAATAATTATCTAAATCTGACAAACCCTTTAAAGACATCTTTCCACCTATGGGTATGGCCATTTTAGCCAATATAAATCCCTAGTTTCTAGCACAATCTTCTGGTACACACTAGAGATGAGCAAAGTACTGAAAAATTCAGCTTTGCCGAAGTTTGCAAACCAATTTGATATGTTATAAATAAATTTTTCATGAATAGCAATAAATCAGGTATAACCAGGCCACTCTACCTTAGGGTATGGCCACATGGAGCGGCCATGCTGCGGTCAGGTTTCAGCCATGCTGTGGTGAAGGACCTCGCAGCTAATAAGCCTACAGTTGCTTTTCATTTAATAAGGAAGACCAAATGTATAGTTGGTCTTCATGGTTAATGGCCGTATGGCACCTTTAATGCACCTTTAAACAGGGGCTGTTGCTGGTTTGGTGTTTTGCTGGTTAGGTGAGGCACAATATGCTGGCGTACCCACTTCTCCAACCCCAGCGCTCTCCTGCCTTATAGGTGGGAGTCCATTTTCTGCCATCTGCTTTTCCTCTTTTTCCACATCATCTAATATCGATGAGAATATTTCATCAGGAACATCAAGCTCCTCCTCTCTCTGCCTCTTGGAAATTAAGCCAGCAAAAATTGAGGATGGTCATAATTAAGATGGGCCCCCCCTAAGGGGTGAAGACTGAATGGTATTGGTTGGCGCGCTGTGCTTATTGGTATTGAATTAATCATTTTCAGCAACACTGTTCCTAGTGCATGTGAACGCTTGCCACATCTGTCCCCATGCTGAGCTCACAGGACAATGGCAGAGACCTCGCGGGATGAGGGTTTTACAAGGCTGTGACAACACAGGAGATGGCTATCTGTGGATTGGCTTGCTGCACAGTATTATGGTTGATCTTGCATTCCCGGTCTTGTCTCCAATACACTTAGTTTCATTTTGTAACATGTGCAGCTGCCATTTTAGGAAAATCTGATTCGTTACCACGAGGCGCTACGAAATTCGGATTCGTTGTGAATCAAAGTTTTACTAAACTTTAGACCGAATTCTTCTTCAAATGCTTCACTATGCACAACACTGACTGGAACATTTGCTAGCCTTAATTAACATACAACCACAATTTCATAAAAGTTGGAGTGCTGTAAAAAATTTTAATAAATGTAAATAAAAGCCAAATGCAATGATTTGCAAATCTCAAAGACCCATATTATATCCATATTCTATTCATAATATAACAGAGAACACTAATCTGATGTTAAAAGTGAGACATTTTGCCATTTAATGAAAAATGCTTTTTACATGTTTTTGACGGCAACGCATCTCAAAAAAAAGTTCAGAAGTGGCAACAAAGGGCTGGGAAGTAATTGGTACTAATAAAAAAAAAACAACTGAAGGAGCAATTTCCAACTAGGATACATGACTAGGCATAAAAAGAGAATGTTAGAGAGGCAGAGTCTCTCAGACGTAACTATGAGCAGAGATTCACCGATCTGCAAAAAACAGCACGTAAAAATTATAGAAAAAATTCAGAAAAATATTCATTGTCAATGTAAAATTGCAAGACTTTGAATATCACACCATCTTCAGTACATAATATCATCAAAAGATTCTGAGAATCTGTAGAACTTCATTTGAATAAGGGACAAGACCGATGGTTAATACACCACGCTCATGAATAGTGTTGAGCGAACAGTTCGAGCATAGTTCGGGTTCGTACCGAATTTTGGGGAGTTCAGGACACGGACCCGAACATTTTCAAAAAAGTTCGGGTACGGGTCCGTTGTTCGGTGATTTCTTCCCGCTTTCTGAAGGGCTGCACTGCAGCCAATCAGCTAGCGTTTTACTTCTTGCCCTAAGAAGCCATCACAGCGATGCCTACTAATGGCATGGCTGTGATTGGCCAAGTGCAGCATGTGACCCAGCCTCTATTTAAGCTGGAGTCATGTAGCGCCGCACGTCACACTGCTTTGATAAGTGTAGGGAGAGGATGCAGCTTCTGTGAGGGCGAGATTAGGCAGGGAAAAGTCAGCAACAGCACCTAATGAACTGATCGATCTACAGCTGTGAATGATTCAACTTCTGCTAGTTAATTGCTCACTGGTTTTTAGGCTGCACAGAGCGTTTTTCTGTCACTTTTTTCTGGGGTGATCGGCAGATATTTTGTGACTTGTGGTGCACCAGAACAAGCTGCCACCAAGTCCATCAATCCATCAATTCTGCCACAGCCACACGTCCTAGTGAACCAACTACCTCAGGTTCCAGTACCCGCCAGAATTTACAGCGATATTTGGTGGGGCCAAATGCCGTTCTAAGGATGGTAAGGCCTGAGCAGGGACAGGCGCTAGTCAATTGGGTGGCCGACAGTGGATCCAGCACGTTCACAACATTATCCCCCACCCAGTCTTCTGCAGAAAGCGCACAGGTGGCGCCTGAAAACCAAGCCCATCAGTCTGTCACATCACCCCCATGCATATCAGGCAAACTGTCTGAGCCTCAAGTTATGCAGCAGTCTCTTATGCTGTTTGAAGACTCTGCTGGCAGGGTTTCCCAAGGGAATCCACCTAGCCCTTCCCCAGTGGTGGAAGACATAGAATGCACTGATGCACAACCACTGATGTTTCCTGATGATGAGGACATGGGAATACCACCTCATCAGAGTCCGCACGTCTCTGATGATGACAAAACACAGGTGCCAACTGCTGCGTCTTTCTGCAGTGTGCAGACCGAACAGGAGGTCAGGGAGGAAGACTGTGTGGAAGACGATGCAGGGGACGATGAGGTCCTAAACCCCACACCGAATGAAGGTCGTGCCACTGACTTTCATAGTTCAGAGGAAGAGGCAGTGGTGAGACCGAGCCAACAGCGTAGCAAAAGAGGGAGCAGGGGGCAAAAGCAGAACAGCCGCCGCCAAGAGAGTTCGCCTGCTACTGGCCACCGCCACCAGGGACCGAGCACCCCAAAGGCAGCTTCAAGGAGTTCCCTGGCATGGCACGTCTTTAAACAATGTGCTGACGACAAGACCTGAGTGGTTTGCACGCTGTGCCATCAGAGCCTGAAGCGAGGCATTAGCGTTCTGAACCTTAACACAACCTGCATGACCAGGCATCTACATGCAAAGCATGAACTGCAGTGGAGTAAACACCTTAAAAGCAAGGAACTCACTCTGGCTCCCCTGCTTCCTCTTCTGCTGCTGCCTCAGCCTCTTCCTCCGCCTCGGGAGGAACGTTGGCACCTGCCGCCCACCAAACAGAGGATGTGCCACTGACACCACTACCTGCGTCACTAAGCATCTCCACCATGTCACACGGCAGCGTTCAGCTCTCCATCTCACAAACATTGGAGAGAAAGCGTACATTCCCACCTACCCACCCTCGAGCCCTGTGCCTGAATGCCAGCATTTCTAAACTACTGGCCTTTGAAATGCTGTCTTTCAGGGTGGTGTACACAGACAGCTTCAAACAGCTGATATCCATGGCTGTCCCACAGTATGTTGTTCCCAGCCGCCACTACTTCTCCAAGACAGCCGAGCCTTCCCTGCACAACCAAGTATCCGATAAAATCAAGTGTGCACTGCGCAACGCCATCTGTGGCAAGGTCCACCTAACCACAGATACGTGGACCAGTAAGCACGGCCAGGGATGTTATATCTCCCTAACTGCACACTGGGTAAATGTAGTGGCAGCTGGGCCCCAGACGGAGAGTTCCTTGGTGCACGTCCTTCCGCCGCCAAGGATTGCAGGGCATCATTCTTTGCCTCCTGTAGCCTCCTCCTCGTACTCGGCTTCCTCTTCATCTGCTTCCACCAGCTCATCCAGTCAGCCACACAACTTCACCACAAACTTCAGCACAGCCTGGGGTAAACGTCAGCAGGCCATTCTGAAACTCATATGTTTGGGGGACAGGCCCCACACCGCGCTGGAGTTGTGGCGGGGTATTGACCAATAGACCGACGAGTGGTTTCTGCCGGTGGGCCTCAAGCCCGGCCTGGTGGTGTGCGATAATGGGCGAAATCTCGTCGCAACTCTGGGACTAGCCAGTTTGACGCACATCCCTTGCCTGGCGCATGTGCTGAATTTGGTGGTGCAGAAGTTCATTCACAACTACCCCGACATGTCAGAGCTGCTGCATAAAGTGCGGGCCGTCTGTGCGCGCTTCCGGCGTTCACATCCTGCCGCTGCTTGTCTGTCTGCACTACAGCGGAACTTCGGCCTTCCCGCTCACCGCCTCATATGCGACGTGTCCTCCAGGTGGAACTCCACCTCGCACATGCTGCAGAGACTGTGCGAGCAGCAGCAGGCCATAGTGGAGTTTCAGCTGCAGCACGCACGCGTCAGTCGCACTACGGAACAGCACCACTTCACCACCAATGATTGGGCCTCCATGCGAGACCTGTGTGCCCTGTTGCGCTGTTTCGAGTACTCCACCAACATGGCCAGTGGCGATGACACCGTTATCAGCGTTACAATACCACTTCTATGTCTCCTTGAGAAAACGCTTAGGGCGATGATGGAAGAAGAGGTTGCCCAGGAGGAGGAGGATGAGGGGTCATTTTTAGCACTTTCAGGCCAGTCTGTTAGAAGTGGCTCAGAGGGAGGTTTTTTTTGCAGCAGAGGCCAGGTACAAATGTGGCCAGCCAGGGCCCACTACTGGAGGACGAGGAGGATGAGGAGGAGGTGGAGGAGGATGAGGATGAAGCAGGTTCACAGCGGGGTGGCAACCGACACAGCTCAGGCCCATCTCTGGTGCTTGGCTGGGGGGATACGGAGGACAATGACGATACGCCTCCCACAGAGGACAGCTTGTCCTTACCTCTGGGGAGCCTGGCACACATGAGCGACTACATGGTGTAGTGCCTGCACAACGACAGCAGGGTTGCCCACATTTTAACGTGTGCGGACTACTGGGTTGCCACCCTGCTGGATCACTGTACAAAGACAGTGTGCCCACCTTACTTCCTGCACTGGAGCATGATAGGAAGATGCGCGAGTACAAGCGCACGCTGGTAGACATGCTCCTGAGAGCATTCCCAAATGTCACAGGGGAACAGGTGGAAGCCCAAGGCGAAGGCAGAGAAGGAGCAAGAGGTCGCCAACGCAGCTGTGTCACAGCCAGCTCCTCTGAGGGCAGGGTTAGCATGGCAGAAATGTGGAAAAGTTTTGTCTCCACGCCACAGCTAACTGCACCAAAACCTGACACGGAACGTGTTAGCAGGAGGCAGCATTTCACTAACATGGTTGAACAGTACGTCTGCACACCCCTCCACGTACTGACTGATGGTTCGGCCCCATTCAACTTCTGGGTCTCCAAATTGTCCAAGTGGCCAGCGTTTCCTCTAAACGTGTATTCAGCACGGTAGGGGGCTTCATTACTGACAAACGCAGCTGCCTGTCCACAGCCAACGTGGACAAGCTGACGTTCATAAAAATGAACCAGGCATGGATCCCACAGGACCTGTCCCTCCCTTGTGCAGAATAGACATTTATAACTGCCTCCCCCTCAACCATGTATTCTTGTACTCCGGGGCACTTCTTTATTGAATCCTCCTTTTTTTAACTTTACCATGATCTTGCGATACAACCCAAAGTTAAATGAACCTCTCCTCTGTCTGGGTGCTGGGGCCGAAATAACTGAAAGTGGCCTGTTACAATGGTGGGTGACATGAAGCCTTAACCTCTGCCATGCGACTTCTCTCCTCTGTCTGGGTGCCGTGGGCTAAATAACTGAAAGTGGCCTTCACCAGTGGTGGGTGATATGACGCCTTATTTCTTGCTGTGGGACCTCTCTCCTCTGTCTGGGTGCTGGGGCCGAAATAACTGAAAGTGGCCTTCTCCAGTGGTGGGTGGTATGACGCATGATTCCTTGCTGTGGGGCCTCTCTCCTCTGTCTGGGTGCTGGGCCTAAATAACTGAAAGTGGCCTTCTTCTGTTGTGGGTCATATGACGCCTTATTCCTTGCTGTGGGACCTCTCTCCTCTGTCTGGGTTCTGGGGCCTAAATAACTGAAAGTGGCCTTCTCCAGTGGTGGGTGATATGACGCATGATTCCTTGCTGTGGGACCTCTCGCCTCTGTCTGGGTGCTGGGGCCTAAATAACTGAAAGTGGCTTTCTCCAGTGGTGGGTGATATGACGCCTTATTCCTTGCTGTGGGACCTCTCTCCTCTGTCTGGGTGCTGGGGCCAAAATAACTGAAAGTGGCCTTCTCCAGTGGTGGGTGATATGACGCATGATTCTCTGCTATGGGACCTCTCTCCAATTGATATTGGTTAATTTTTATTTATTTTATTTTAATTCATTTCCCTATCCACATTTGTTTTCAGGGCATTTACCTACATTTTGCTGCCTTTTGCAGCACTTTCCTGGACTATTTTACAGCTTTTTTAGTGCCTAAAAGTTCGGGTCCCCATTGACTTCTCGAACCCGAACATCCATGTGTTCGCTCATCTCTACTCATCATGAACTATTGGACCTCAGATGGCACTGCATTAAAAACATACATGATTTTGCACGGGAAATTACTGCATGGGCTCAGGAACATGTCCAGAAATCATTGTCTGTGAACACAATTCGCCATGGAATCCACAAATACAAGTTAAAGCTGTATCTTTAGGGTGACCATATTTTGGCTTTTTTTTAAAAGAGGACACTTGGGGCAAGAGAGTTGCCAGCGCTGCAATACATCCTTACACTGTATATGGTGAGGACATAGTCATCTCCAGCTCCTGCAGAAGACCAGAGAGTGATGAGTGAAAACAGCATATTCACTGCTCCCTGTAGCCTTCCATCCTCTAAAGCTGTACTAATGAGCAGGGCCTGGGCAAGGTATTTTGGTGCCCTAGATAGAGTAGCCAAATTGCGTCCTTACCACCAAATCAAGTTAAAGTGACCCAACTTTCTAATAAAGAGTAGAGATGAGTGAACTTTAAAAAAAAGTTCGGCGTTCGGTTTGTGGTATCTCGCGCATCCAGTTATGGATTTCACTACCGCGGACTATCGCGGCATATGGAATCCATAAGGGGCGGCTTCCACCAACCCGAACTGTTGAACAGCCGAAGGACCTGGGTTGACGTCACCGTCATGTGATCAGTGCAGGGGGCGTGGCTCAGCACTGGATTTGATCCCGTGCTTAGCCATGAAATTAAAAAATCTGGCAAAGGAGACGACAAACTATTGAACAGCTAGACTCCTACATTAGACAAGAATGGGACAACATTCCTCTCCTAAAACTCCAACAATTGGTCTCCTCCATTACCAGACATTTACAGACTGTTGTTAAAAGAAGAGGGGATACTATTCAAAGGTAGCCCTGTCCCAAATTTTTTTTTTAGATACCAAGTTTTACGAGTTAAAATGTTTTGTAAGAAATGGTAAAAAGTCTCACCTTCAACATCTGATACGTGTGATATCATCTATTGTGAATAACATATGGGTCTGTGAGTTTTGAAAATCATTGTATTGTTTTTATGCACACTTATTTACATTTTACACCATTAGGCTCGTAAAATAGATGTTTATATTCACAAAAAGACGCAAATAAAAGGTCAAAAGGAGAGAATAGAATTATTGTATTTTATCCTTACTTGGTTTATGCAAAGGAAATGCGTATTTGTAGCAGGACCATTCGGGAAAATAAGCTGTATATGGGGATGATTAATCGTGTCGTTTCCAGGCCGTTCTTTGGAGTTTAATTAGAATTTCTGGTTTTATGGTTATTTATTCGATTTTCATGGTCAGCGTGCTTTTTTTTATTTCATCTTATGTTAATAAAGTGAGGCTGTATTTTCATATAGGGTATGAGACACTTTCCCTGCGTATAAAGGTGGGGTGTGATTGTGATTACCCTAAGGACTCCACTATACCGGTAATTTGAATTGCAGGCATGTCTTAAATTTATTCAGTTACGTCTGACTTAACATGAATAAGTCACAATGAAGTTAAAGATTAAGGAGGCAGCAAACCTGCGAGCCCTTGTCTACAAGCAGAAGGGTCAATCAAGAATAGCAAAGGTAAGAAATATATACCGAGAGATCCAATGGCCTTAATTTAGAAGGAAGGAGTGGTTATGCAGAGTAGAGGAATTTGAGTTATTTATTACAGTTATGCATTTTTCTTCCTTACAGGAATTATTTGCTCTACAATTCAACTGTAATAAGAGTTCTAGAAATTCTTGTGACTACCCTGTCATCATTATTACTAGTTATGAGATATCATTCTGTTCCATGTTCTTCAAAGATAATGTTTTCGAAGTGACAAGCTGTACATCTTAACTAAAAGTATAACTCTAACTTGTATCAAACCATAGGGTCCCAGTATGACTTTCTTTTAGTAGTTCATATAATAGATATAATCTACAAGCTTAGTCACTGTGTACATACATTACATATCATGTACAGATCCTGTGTTACATCCTGTATTATACTTCAGAGCTGAGCTCACTATTCTGCTGGTGCAGTAAGTGTGTACATACATTACATTACTTGTCCTGTACTGATCCTGGGTTATATCCTGTATAATACTCCAGAGCTGCAATCACTATTCTGCTGGTGGAGTCATATACATTACTTATCCTATGCAGATTCTGAGTTTATGTTTTATTTATTTATTTACTCATATAACACTACTATATTCCACAGCTTTTTACATACATTAGCATCACTGTGTCCCCAATGTTGCTCACAATCTGAGTATCCTATCAGTATGTCTTTGGAGTGTGGGAGTACCTGGAGGAAAAACACATAAGCACTAGTGATGAGTGGGAGGTTCCATATTCGATTTCGTGATATTTCGCGATATTGAATATTCTTCATTATTCTATATATTGGGAATGTTAATGGTTCCTAATGGTTGTAACTTGTATTGCTAGAATTGACGAAGATAACGTATATAACGAATATAGCGCCATATTCTCAATCTTCGTTATATTCTAGCAGCAACAACCATTAGGAACTCAGCTCTAAGTTTCATTCGCGAAGCGAACATATAAATGCATTGCGAATTGATCTTAGAGCTAAGTGTCTAATGGTTGTATTGCTAGAATATAATGAAGATAACGAATATCACGAATTCACAAATATAGCGCTATATTCTCTATCTTCGTTATATTCTAGGAACAACCATTAGGAACTCAGCTTTAAGTTTCATTCGCGAAGCGAACATATAATTGCATTGTGAATTGATCTTAGAGCTAAGTTCCTAATGGTAGTATTGCTAGAATATAACGAAGATGACGAATATCACAAATTCACGAATATAGCACTGTATTCTCAATCTTCGTTATATTCTAACAACAACCATTAGGAACTGAGCTCTAAGTTTCATTCGCAAAGCAAACATATAATTGCATTGCGAATTGATCTTAAAGCTAAGTTCCTAATGGTTGTATTCGCAAAAAAAATTTGCTATTCGAATAATCGTGCTCAACACTAATAAGCACAGGGAAAACATACTAACTCCATGCAGATGTTGTCCATGGTCAGATTCAAACCTAGTACTGCAAGGCACCAGTGCTAACCACTGAGCACCTGTACTTATTATACTTCAGAGCTGCACTCACTACTCTCTTGTGCATTCATTGTGTACATACATTACATTACTTATCCTGTACTGATCCTGAGTTACATCCC